>PVKZ01001826.1:0-312927 GCA_004027375.1 Macroglossus sobrinus | reverse complement strand
GAAGGAAGGAAGGAAGAAGGAGGAGGAGGAGGGAGGGAGAGAGTGAGTGAGGGAGGGAGGGAGGGAGGGAAGGAAGGAAGTTAGCTATAAAATCATGAAAAGATATGAAAGAACATTAAAAGCCTACTGCAAAATGAAAGCAGCCAGTCTAAAAAGACTACATATTGTATGATTCCAACTATAAGACATTCTGAAAAAGACAAATTTATAGAGACAGTAAAAAGATAAGTGGTTGCCAGAGGTTTGGATGGGAGGAGGAAGGAATGCAGATTCCCCAAAAGTATCAAAGTTATGGAAGACAAGAAAAGGCTGAGGCACTGTCACACACTGGAGAAGACTAACTACAATGAGATCGTGTCTGGCTCCTGGGCCCGAAAGGAACATTAGTGGAAAAACTGATGGAATCCAAATAAAGTCTGCAGTTTAGTTAATAGTATAGTCAGTTTCTTAGTTTTGGTAATTGTATCATGGTTATGTAAGATGCTAGCATTAGAGGAAGTTGAGTGGAAGGTATATAGGAAGTCTCTGTACTATTTTTGTAACTCCTCTGTAAATCTAAGCTTATTTCAAAATAAAAACTTAAAGACAATAGTTCGTGTTGTTCTATTCTGATTTTTGTTACCAATGTCTAACTTTCATGGGTCTGGGAAAATTACTAACTAAAAGTTTTTCCTTTCCCCAAAGACAGAGGCATGTGGAACAATATAATCATTTTCTTAATGAGAAATCTGAAAAATTTCTATATTTTAAAAGTTAATACCAAACAGCTCTAATATTCTGCATGTTATCTTCCATCTAGACCTGTGTTTTGACCCATAGGTTTGCCATGAGGACTGAATGGTTATTAAATACAAAGCAGCTAGAATAGAGCCTGACTCTTAGGTGGGCACGCTAAATCAAAGTTAGCTGCCATGATGGCTGCTATTATAAGAACCACACAGAGAGTATCATCTGGTTTTGGAACTTCAGGTAACTTGTACTTTTGTCTTTATACTTTTCAAATTTGCTTTCACACTTTTAATATAAAAACAATGGGATTCTAGGAAAAAAAATTGTATAATATGTTTATATTTTTTCTAAAAAAATCATTTCTTCCTCTACCTCACAATCCAGCCATAATTAAATTTTTTAATTACTCTAATTGCTGCTTTCTGTCTCTGCCAAGCCTTTCTATTCTGTCTTTTTCTTGGAACACTTTTCTCCATACTGCCCAGGCTAACACCTGCCCGTCTTTCAGATCTCAGATTACTTGTTTTTACATTCCTTCATTGATTCCATTCATACCACAGAATTTTATTGAGATTTTACTTTATGCTAGAACTCAGAAAGAATGGTGAATAAGACAGACTAGATCCCTCAATCATGAAGGTCATGTATTCTTAACAGATGGATAGATTAATCCTTATAAAATTAAAAGATAGAAAAAAATGTACCTAAGAAACTAATTTTTTTTTTAAAAAAGCCACATGTGAATTCTAAATAAACCATGGCAAAATCTTTTTTAAGATTTAAATTGATATTTGGGGAGGAAGGTAAAATGCAAAATGAATATTATAGGCAAAAGATAGAGGTTTTGTTGGTTTTTTTTTTAAGTAGTAAGATAAAGCACTAAAACCAATGGTCTTGGTGACTCTTTGGTGCAGCTAAAATACAGTTACCAACACATGTATAAAAAAAAGATGTCAGAAGAGCTGGATCATAAAGGAAAATACCTTATAGAAAAAGAGAAGGAAGAAATGGCATGGTGGAAAATAATATTAACATATTTTGTTAAACAAATTTAATATGCAATTATAAGTATTTTAGTATTCAAACTATGTGAATGCCTTTTGCAAATGAGATTATATATTTGTTTGCAAATAGTAAGCATTCTAAATAAATGTAAGGTGCTATTATTTTAAACAACAACAACTAGTGGATGATATTGGCAGCAGTCCCTACAGAAATCTCAAGCTTCCTGAAGATGCTATCTATAAAGAAAAATGCACTGCTCACAGCATCCTCATAGCTAGATGGGGGTTAGCAAATGAGAAATAAACATTTCTCTTCGGGTTCTCCTATGAATTGAAATTGATTGACTTGCTGGACAGTAACATGGTGAGTTTCAGGATAAATACTCAAGAGACAGAATCCTCGGGCTTATAATTGCTCCAGAAAGTTTCTCTGTGGGGCCCAGACAAACTTAAACAGGGCCTTAGCCCATGTAAGTGGTCCTCCTGCTCTGGTACTGGTAAGTGTGAGCACATCTGTGTTGCTCTTGTCCACTCAAGTCCCCTCCTCCTTTTCACCTCCAGAGCTGACAAAGCACAAGGACTGCAGGGGAAGCTGAAGTCTCTGCATGTTTAGATAATTTCTGCAGGACACAGCAAAATCCGAAATGGATTGTGACCTACTGGTAATCTTTCACAGCAAACCAAGTGATCATTGATTAAAAATAGCTTTGAACATGTATCACACATCTATTTCAGGCATCGTTTTATTTGGAATGCAAATTCTGCTGGAAGCCAGAGCTTCATGAGCAGCAGCTGGAAATCTACTCAGACATTCTAGCCAATTCACATCAAGCCCACTTGGCAAAATTAATGCCATTCTGCAGTCTCAGTGAAGGAGAGATTGTTAATTATGCCCTACTGCCCAGAGGTTTCTATCATGGACACATCTGGACTGAGAGACTCACTTGAAATCTCCAGATTCATTGCTTCCCAGAGTCTAAACCAAGTTTAAAAATTGATTAGTGAAGATAAGAAGGTAGTGCATACAAACTGCCTCACCCACTGACACCAGGCAAGCTCTAATCAAAGTCTGTCCTAGTTTCAAAGGCTCTTTTATGCCTCGGGTGCTCGTATTTTCATTCATGTTTCTTACCTGTTCCTAAAATGCAGTATTTGAACAGGTTTCTTGGTGAATAATAAATAAAACACACATGCCCATCCCTACATCTCTGGACTAAGGAATTTACTTTCCACGACACCCTCAATCACCTCAGGCCATGATATTTTCCTCTCTCTGAAAGGAAGGCAAGCTGGGACCTTGTCCATTTTTAACAGAAAGCCTTTCGAGAAATACCAATGCCCTGGATGAAGAGATATATCCATTAGTTCTGAAGAAAACTTCCCTCCACATGATTGGACTCCTGTTCCCATAGTCCCATAGAGACTGCACTGCTGGAGGTGCATCTTTGAGAAGAGAATTAAAGCTGACCATCACTCAGACCCAGAGTGGCTATTCAAATTCTACAGGGCTTTACTTTTAGCCAGCTGGCCACTTTCTATTGCACCTAAAACTTAAATAACACAGGTCCTAACCTCCTGCTGCTTCGCTCCATCTTCCCAGGAGACCACCACTGTCCACAATGAAAGCATCATCAGACCAGGAAGCAGCTCCTAGAAGACATAGAACCAGACTTACCTTGGAAAGTCGGGTGTCTTTACATGAGGAGATAGAAGCACTGGGAAGCTGTGTTTTCTTTACCTCACCCTCCCTCAAACTGTCTGCTAAGATTCATTTCAAATTTGTTCCTTTATGCCAAACTTTTCAAGGCTTTGACCTTAATGATCTGCTCTTAGGGCGGAGAAATCATGTTTTATCAGTCACTCACACCTAATGGTGTCCAAATTTCCAAACTTTTTCTGGCAGCAGGAATTCTGATGGAGGAAGAAAAGTCAGAGTGGAGAGTGTGAGAGTGATTGTTCTAAAGAAAGTTTTAGTCCCTGCTGGAAAATAACATAATTAAAGACACTGAAAATAAACTCCACTGGAGAATCTTATCAATAATTTTGCTTGGAACTAACTAACCTTGTTTAGTCCATCCTAATTTGCATAAACTACTCGCTTTATAAAAATCTATCTTTTATAAGATTGAAAAAAATCAGTCAGTGAGGAACTTGGAAATTATTTAAAGCAACATACAAGCTTATTTTTGAAACTGTTTCTGAGCTTCCAGGGCTACCTACCACTGTGCCAATTAATGCAGGAGATAGTGCAGTTCCCTGGGAAGCAGTTAAACAGACTCTGCATTTCTTTCTGATGATGGTGCTTCATCACAGGTGCTCACAACTCACAAGATTAGGAAGTCTTGGCCACAACTCTCCTGTACCACTTTGAACATCTTAGAGACCAAAGAGGGGACTGTAAAGGTACCTGGCCTAACTACAGAGATCCTTCAGAGGGAAAGTCACTGTATAGGACCCCAGCTCCAGAGGCAGCCTCATCCTGAACTGACCAAAGCCCACAGGATGGAGGGTGGTGACTTTAGGGAGAACCTCTTACATTTCTCTATTGTGAAACCAAATGTTGAGGTGATGAATGTCACTTCCAACTGGAGCTACAGAACTGACTGAAAGAAAATAACAGGTTGGGGTCAGATCTGGGGAAACTAGGTGGAATTCAGATTTATTCAACACAGAGTTTAAAGGTGGAGCCTGTGTTCAGAAACCTAACAGAAGCAGCATGGTGCCCTGGAAGAGTAAGTGCTTCAGAAGCAAACAGATTCACATTCAAATCCCACTGCAAGATCTTTGGCAATTTCCTCGTTTTCTGGGCCTTAGTTTTCCTCACGGGTAAAGTAGAGCTAACAATGCTTCTGTTAAGGAATTGTATGAGAATTAAATTAGGAAGATTGAGGGTTGCGGGGTAGGGAGGGTAGCTAGGCTCAAAGAGAGCATTCTGAAAATGTCAATTATACTTCTCCCTTTGCCTTTGTCCTTGTCACAGTGGTTCTCCTCTTTACCTGCAGATTAGAATCGCCTGGGGAATTTTTTAAAGCACTCCTATGCCTGAGCCTCCCCTGCCCCAGAGAGTCTAATGTATGTAATTGATCTGGAACAAAATGTATTGATCAATATTTTCAAATGTTTTGATAATCTTCCCAGGACATTCTCATACATTCCCAAGATTGAGAACCACTGCCCAAGTATATCAGAATGAGTATCGGCCTTGGATTTGAAATTTTCTATTATGGTTTAAGCAAAAACTTTACTTCTATGAATTTTAAGAAGGGTATTATTTTAATAATACTCTGACTTTATAGGATTGTTTTGAATATATAGTGAGATATAGTTAATAAAACTCCTTAAAAAAGAAACTGACCATTAAGAGATGCTCAAAAGATATTCACTTTTCTTCTTTTCTTGTCATTAGTCAGGGTACATATATGTGTCAAATATTATTAAAATAAATAAGGACAACAGATATGAGATACTACCAATCGGGAAGTATTGAAATTAAGATAATTATTGACTGCCTTAGGCAAAATTGTTTTACCTAACTTCTGCTGAAATATGAGGTGAAATCCTAAGATAGGGAAGGCAAATATGGTGTCCATGTACCCCATTCCTCCCATCCATGCTCATGGAAGACATCACCAACCAATTACAGCACTCTTTTCTATCAAGCCCGGTCGTGGCCTCAAAGTCCTTTACCATACAGCTCTCTCAAGTATACGTGAGCAATTAATCAGAGCTGGTATATGTATTAAAACAAATTTTCCATCCTTATCTTAGGTCATGGGCTGCCTTAAGCCTGCAAATAAGGCATATTTCAGACATGATTAAGTAGGCTCCCTGGTAAGTAGGGAGTGTGTGGCCAAAGATAAAGGTAGACCCTGAAAAGTCCCAGCTTTGTACAATCTGATCTATACTAAGCTAAGAATCTATGCTTTCTGGTGAGTACAGAGAATGCAGTGGGAGAGTAAACATCCAGCCAGAAATGAAAGAGCCAGTGCCTGCATGGTGCCTATCTCCCACAATTTCCAGAAAGTATTATCAGATTATTTTCCAAAAGCCAGATTATTTCTCTGACTTAAGAAACATGAAACTAGCTGTTGCAGTGTTTCTTTCCTACAGTGACAGGCAAAGGCTCTGATGAGAAAGCCCTCAAAAAGCTCAAGTCAGTGGGAGAAAGCCTGTCGTTGATGTCTGCAGGCTTGTCACAGCTGAAACCTCCTGAACACCAAGGCCAGAGGATTGATGTGAATGGCTGGGATCCTTACCTGCTGTGCCCACTCCAGGACAGCCAACACTTCGAAAAATGAAAGCTTCTGCTAATACTGTTTACTATTGATTAACCAGTTTGCAAGCCATAAGTCTATTTACTTGTTACAGAACAGCATTACCTCCTGCTGGCCAGTAAAGTCCAGAGTTGAGTTGATCCCACAGCAGGACAGGTAATAATTCTGATAACCTGTTAAAAAGTCTTTTATTTGAGAACTTTAAAAATAATTGTGATTTGCTACACTCAATATCCCCTACCCTTATTTTTAAAGACTGGTGATTTTCTTTGTAAAAATTCAGGAATAAGAGCCAGGAAATAGAACTAGTACAACTGAAACAGAGGGTTGGTTTTGTTCATGTTGGTTTACTACTAAAACATATTACACGCTCCCTTCTTTTTCATTCCCATAATGGAGAAGTCAAACCAGCAGCTGAAGTCAAAGGGAAGTGAGGGAGTTTAGAAAGCCAAGCATAGGCAAAGACAGGACGCCCTGAGACCAAGGATGCAGGGCAGGGAAGGGGTGCTGAGAGACAGGGCAAAGAGTAGGTGAGATGTGGAAGTGGTGGGCAGAAGAGACAGCTGGTGGGGTTAGGAGATTTGGCAAATAACTAACTGCATTGAGGGAGATAAGAGCCAAAATTCACATTGCCAGAGAAAGTTTATAAACATCAAAACAGGAAAGTCTAGAAAAAACCCTAAACTATTAGATTGGAATAGAGGTATGGGTATGAACTTACGCTTTTATTATTATGTATGTGTAAATATACATGTACACAAATAGATATAGAAACAGTTATAGGTGTATATGTCTGTATAAATATATACATATACATAGGTACATATTTCCAATCACTCTCTGTTCACTGAGCGAGTAAGCCTAAAAGCAATTAACACATTGAGTGACCAAATCTTGATTTCTTTAAACAAACCATTATTTAAAAAAAAAAAGAGATCCTTAGAATATTGACTAAGCTCTGAACACTAATAATTAAAAAGCCAAAATGTTGAATTTTGTGGAGACATACTGGCAGAAAACATGATCAAGCAATCAATCCAGTGGTAGGATGAGGGGACAACATGTGCCTCCTGGTTTGAGGCACTGAGAACAAAGCATCGTTCCTTTAGAATTTCTGCCAAGAATGCATAACCTCAGCAGGGCCATGAAAAAATAAACATCGGACACATCCAGGTTGGAGATCATCTTACAGAATGAAAAACCTGTGTTCTTTAAAACTATCAAGCACATGAAATACAGGGGTAGACAGAGGAGCTGTATAAGTTTGAAAGAATCTGAAGAGACGTGACAACTAAATATAGCACATATTCTGGATAGTATCCTAACAGAAAGGAAAAAGAAGAATTTGGGAGAATGATTGGCAAATTTGAATGGGGTTTGTAGATTGTACAGTATCATACCAATGTTGATAACCTGATTTGGAGGGTTGTATGCTCATAGGAAAGTTCCCTTGTTTGGGATAAATATACACTGGGGCATATAGGAGTAATGTTATGCCATATTTTCAGCTTGCTCTCAAAAGGTTCAGAAAAAAATAATAACAATGAGTATAAGTAGAGAAAAAAATGGGTGATGGAGCAAATGCAATAAAATATTAACAGTCAGAGAATCTGGTGAAGGGAATACTGGAATTTTTGGTATTATTCTGGAAACTTTGAAATTACTGCAAAATAAATTATTGAAAATCTATGATTTTATGTGTACACACACACACACAACACACTAAGGGAATTGGAAATGAAAATTAAACCACAATGAAATACCACTACATACCCACCAAAGTGGCTAAAATTAAAAAGACTGACAACACCAAATATTGGAGAGGATATGGAAGAACTGGAACTTTCACACTCTGTTAGTGGGAGTATAAAATGGTACAACCACTTGGGAAAAGATCCGATAGGTTCTTACAAAACTAAACATATAGATAGATAGATGATAGATAGATAGATAGATATAGATATAGATATAGATATAGATAGATAGATATCTCCTATGACCAACTAATTCCATTCCTAATAAAAATGAAAATGAATGCCCACAAAAATACTTGTACAAGAATATTCAGAGAAACTTTCCTTATAATAGCCAGGAATCAAAAACCCCAGTTATTTATTAATAGGAAAAAATAGATTGTGCTATGTTTATACAATGTAATGTTACTAAAAATAATTAGGAGCAAACTATTAATACAAGCAATAACATACATGAATCACAAAAACATTATGCTGAGTTAAAGAAACATTACACAAAAGATATGACATCATTCCATTTATAAGAAGTTCTAGAACAAAAGATATTGTATCATTTAATTTATAAGAAGTTCTAGAACAGATATCTACAGTGGCAAAAAAAAATCAGAGCAGTGATTACAGGAGTGAAGGAAGGGGTGGAGATTGGTGTAGAGGCAGAGAAGTGCCCGAGGAAGCGGGGCATGAAGAAACTTTTAGGTAAGGTAAAGTTCTCTCTGGATACAGGGTTGAGATATACAGATGTAGGTATTTGATGAGGTAAAACTCATCAAACTGTATACCTAAGATTTACACATTACTTTATGTGTAGATTTTACCTCAAAAGAAAAGAAAAAGAACTATAAACAAATATTAAACTATAGCTATTGCTATGCATACCGAAGTATTTAGGAGAATGTATACTGTTGATGACAGCAACTTATTTTGAGATGTATCCCCAAAATGAGGTAGATCAATGGATGCATAGAGAGATGAATAGATATGCAATAAAGCAAGTAGTGTAAAATGTTAACTATACAATCTAAAGAGACATATGAGTGTTCTCTGTTGATTTCTTTTATCTTTTATGTATGTTTGAAAACTCCCATAATAAAGTGTTGGAAATATGTATATTGGAATAAAATTTACTGTGAACTAAAAGTGAGAGAGGAATGAAGTCACTGAGGTGAAACAGTATAATGCAGAATTGAACCAATTGAAAATCCTAGAGACATTACACTGGGATATTTCTCCCTATTGTGTGTCCTAAGAGAAATGAGATATAGGAACTTCTATGGTTCAGCTCTTCTCATCATTCCTAATGTTGAGATCACTCAGTATGACTGTTTGACCATTAACTGATAGAACTCTCTAAATCACCAATTCAACCTGATCCTTTTTACTTTGTCTTCTTCTGAAAGTGTTACCAATTAACCAAACTGCATAAAAACAGCTTGTTTGAAGTAACTGAATGTCCTTTCATTTCTACTCATAGATCAATAGTTATATGCTGGGGAATGTGCATCAAAATCAAATATATTACTTTGTGTTGCTGGTGTATTATAATGGTAATACATAATATATATGTAATGTTCTGCTACTTGTTTTTTGCCTGTTATATCCCTGAACATCTTTCCACATCAATACATATAAATTACATCATCAGTAAAATGGAAACATGATAGTTGTGAAGACTAATATAGTTAATACTTATAAATAACTTAGTACAATGTCTGGCACATATTGTTTAATTAAAATTAGTTATTGTTATTCCATTGTAAAGATGTTCCATAATTTATATAGTTTATTGATTGGTGTGTACACACACACACACACACACACACAGCTTTCAATATTCCCCAACTACAAATAATGTGAGATTAAACAATTTTACACATATATCTTGATACATGTAAATATTACTAAGATAAACTCCTAGAAGCGGAACTGCTGGGTCACAGAGAATGTACCCTGTGCCAGTCACATAACTATTGTCTCAGGCAAAGCCCATCCTCCTATATTTTGCTTTGTGACCTTGAAGTGGAAATCTATAAACTATCTTTTCCAGACTGCCTTGCCAGATGGCTTCATTTTGATTTCCGGGAAGATATTTCCAAATCAGCCTAAAAAATGATTGCATCAGTTTGAATTCCCACCAGCAGTGTTTGAAAGTGTCTCTTTATTTATAAAGTTTGTTTGTTTGTTTGTTTTAAATACAGCTACAGGGCCCTAATTTAGACCTGAGTAAAAATCTATAGGGGTGGGGCCCTGACATCTGTGTTTTCTAAGAGCATCTCAAATGATTTCAGTGTACAGCCAGATAAAAACCACTGTTCTAGATCTTTGACTGTCAAAGTGTAGTCCCTAGACTAGCATAGCAGTATGGGCATCACCTTGGAGTTTGTTAGAAATGTAGAATCTCAGAAGCTGAATTTTAATAAGAGCCCCAGGGGATTCAAATGCATGTTAAGTTTTGAGAAGCACTGCTCTATAAAGCATGCTGTCAGATGAACAAAAACAGATCCAGCTTTGTTGGGGCCTAAAGCTTATATGATTTGGGGAACCCTTTTTACTGAAAGAGAATAAAAAATTGCAAACAAAAATTTAGCACAAATAGAATATTTATTTATGGTGAAGTAAGAAATATAAAATGCTAATTCCTAAAAGCTAAAAAACAGCACAAACATCAAAAAATTGGGGGTGGGGGGATGACAAAATATGTTTACTAGTGAACTGCCTAACACTCTATAATATTTTTCAAAATTTTTAGCTGTCTATTAAATGAAAAAAGTTTTTTTCTATAATCTTTTATAGAGATAAAAGATAACTTAGTCTGCTAGAAATTTTTTCATTATCAATAACTTAAAGTTTTTTCATGTTCCAATTGTCACAATGTCACATAAAATTTAGAATTTTGTTAAATTGGGGATACACTATCATAATCCTGTTTCTTGTTTTTATGATTTTGTTCCTCAGAATTTCTAGCCTTTGTTGTGATAAAATAAGAGAGTTTTCAACATTTTGAATTTCCTGCTAGTCTCCCTTTTAGTTTAAATCTTCAGTAAGATACTTTCTTGCCTTTATATCTGAATTGTTGTATATTAATTGTTGTATATTCTGAAAACAGACACAAAGTTAATCTGGAATTAAGACATGCACAAGAGCAGTAGAAAGCTTTGGCTCTGCCTCCCTCCCCTCCTTTTCCACTGGCCTCAGCTCCACTTGCCCCTACCCTGCCCATAGTAGTTGCCCTGCGTGCCCTGGCAAGACCAGGAACATGGTGCTTCTAGCGATGTAATAGCCGAGGCAAAGGGAATGAGGCACTGCTGTTTTGCTAACAGCCAGCCACCGAGGATCAGGTCTGCTCGACTAGCTGTTTTAGAAAGAAAGGTGGAAATATGGTGGAGTTAAAGATGTCCAGATCTCTCCCCTTGAAAGAACAATAAGCTGAACATCTAAAACTCAACAAAAACACCCAAACTGCACACCAGCATGTCTGAGCATAGGATATGCACATAAGAGCTACTACAGATCAGAACCCCAGGTGTCAGGCAGTGGACTGGGAGAAATGAAGAAGCTGCCTCTTGCAGCCTCCAGAGCTCCCTGCAGGAGGAGGGGAGGGGTGAAGGTGCAGGGACTTCCCTAAACAGCCCTGTCTGGGAGTCCTGCAAGTTCCACACAGCAGGTGGCAGTGTCCAATCATCAGAGCAGAAAGCTGAGAAGTGGGATGGCAGAAAAACAAAAGCTGATTTTTACCAACCGTTGTTGCAAAGCTGAGGCTGAGCCTCAGTCTGGAAACCTCAAACCAGAGGGCCCCTCCCCCAATACTCTCTGAGACCGAACACCACAGAGCCTCAGGGGAATCTGAGCAAATGCTACTGAAACTGTTGCTATCACTGACAGAGACTGAAACTGAGGGTAGCAAGCATGATTAAATATCTATAAGTAAATAAAAAGGCATTATTAAGGTTTTATATAAAGCAGCCACCTACTGGAAATTAAAAGAAAAGTGCCTTCTTTGCATCAGGCTAAAGAGAGACTTTTATATAATTTTCTTTCTGGGAAAAAAAAGCAGAATACATTTTCATTAATGTCCAGGTAGATAAATAGTCCATTAAACACCATGAACAACCAAGATGATTGGGCATCTCAGAAAGAAAGAGTAAAATCTCTAGAAAATAAGATTACAGACATAGCAATATTTGACTTAAATGACAGAGAATTCAGAATGGTACATCTGAAAAAAACTCATTGAGTTCGAAAATGAGTCATATCAACAATTTCAGGATTTGAAAAAACACCTAGATAAACAAAGCAAGGAGATTGAAACCCTCAAAAAGAACTAAATAAACTTTTGGAGATAAAAAGCACACTGCAAGAGTTGAAAAATGAAGTAGCAAGCTTAGGAAATACAGTTGACCAAATGGAGGAAAGGATCAGTGATATTGAAGACAGAAATCTAGAGATAAATCAGAAGGAAGAAGAGAGAAACTGTAGAATGAAAAATAATGAAAGAGAAATATAAGAACTAGCTGATACCATCAAGAGAAAATGTAAGAAAAATAGGCATTATCAAAGACAAGGAAAAGGAGCGGGGACTAAAAAGCATTTTCAGACAAATAGTTGATGAGAATTTCCCAAATCTAAGGAATGAGCTGAAGCTTGGAATTCAAGAAGTCAATAGAACACCTAAGTGTCTCAATCTAAAAAAAGGCCTTCGCGAAGACACACTATATTAAAATTATCAAAAATAAAACAAAAAAGACAGAATTCTCAGGGCACCCAGGGGGGGGAAAAATGGTAACTTATAAAGGAAAACCCATTAAATTATCATCGACTTCTCAGTGCAAACCTTACAAGCCAGAAAGGAAAGGAATTGAATAATAAACAATTAAGTGAAAAGAACTACCAGCATAGAACAATGTATCCAGCTAAGTTCTCCTTTAGACATAAAGGAGAAATTAAGACCTTTCCAGACATACAAAAATTGAGGGAATTCTTTACTGTAAGATCTGCACTACAAGAAATTCTGAAAGGGGTCAGCTCACCTAAAACAAAATGATAAAAAGAAAAATAAAACATAATTAGAAATAAAGTGACTATCAGGCAAATAGAAGCAGAGGAGTGCAACCCTTACTAAGAACAAGGCATTTATTAGCTTAAATAATAAGAAGAAAATTGCTGTAGCAGAATAGTAATGAACTTTCAGCATACATAGAAACAAACTGAGGTAACAATGACTAAAAGGGGGAGGATTCAAAGATCCACATTCGCAAAGGGGAATAAAGATAAGGCACACAGAAGAAAACAGACTACTGTATATATATAACTATCCTTTACTCCTTTACATATACATAATAGTAACCACACATCAAAGATTCAGAACTGGAGTATATAACATAAAACAAGAAAGAACAGAAGCAAAACTCACAAAAGCCAACGAAAATAAAGGAAAAAGAAAAACAAGGACAAGGGAACAATGGAAACACCGACCTACCAGAAAGCAAAAGATAAAATAGCTATAAGAAGACTTCATATTTCAATAATCACCCTAAATGTAAATGGACTGAACTCACCAATAAAAAGGCACAGAGTTGCAGAATGGATCAAAAACAAAACCCAACCATATGCTGCCTTCAGGAGACACATCTCAGCTTCAAAGACAAATATAGATTCAAAGTGAAAGGGTGGAAAATGATATTTCAAGCAAATGCCATTCAGAGAAAAGTAGGAGTAGTGGTACTAATATCAGACAAAATAGACTTCAAAATAAAAAATGTAAAGAAAGACACTGAGGGACACTTCATAATGATAAAGGGAATCATGCACCAAGAAGACATAACATATAATATATAATTGCTAATATATATTAATATTAATATCTATGCTCTCATTCAGGGAGCCCCAAAATATATAAAGCAATTACTAACAAAATTAAAGGGAGAAACAGACCAAAACACTATCATAGTAGACCTAAATACCCCACTTTCAGACATGGACAGATTATCCAAACAGAAAATCAATAAGGACATCCTTAAATGACACATTAGACCAACTGGACATAATGGACATTTACAGAGCCTTCCATTCCGAAAAAAGATGCTCATCCATTTTTCTCTAGTGCACATGGAACATTCTCAAGGATCAACCACATACTAGGACACAGAGTGAGCCTCAGCAAATATAAGAGGGTTGAAATCATACCAACCATATTCTCTGATCATAATGCTTTGAAACTAGAGATCAACTACAAAAAGAAAGCAGGAAGAATTACAAATATATAGAGATTAAACAACATGCTACTGAAAATAACTGGGTCAGAGAAGAAATAAAAACAGAGATCAAGAGATACATAGAAACAAATGATAACGATAGTACAACATATCATACTTTTGGGACATGGCAAAAGCAGTCATAAGAGGAAAGCTCATATCATTATAGGCTTATCTCCAAAATCAAGAACGAGCCCAAATAAACAACCTAACACTTCATCTTAAAAACTAGAAAAAGAACAACAAATGAAGCCTAAAGTCAGCAGAAGGAAAGAAATTATCAAAATTAGAGTGGAAATAAATGAAATTGAAAATAAAAATAAAAAACAGTAGAAAAAATAAATGCAACAAAGAGCTCGTTCTTTGGGAAGGTTAATAAAATTGACAAACTCCTGGCTAGCCTCACTAAAGAAAAAAGAGAAATGACACAAATAAACAAAATGAGGGATGAAAGAGGGGAAATAATGACTGACATCGCAGAAATACAAAGGATCATACAAGAAAACTATTAAAAAGTATATAACACCAAATTTAATAATCTAGAAGAAATGGACTAGTACTTAGAAAATATCATTTTCCTTAACTGAATAAAGAAGAACTGGAAAATCTAAATACACTGATCAGTAGTATGGAAATTGAAACAATAATCAAAAACCTACCAAAAAAGTAAAAGTCCAAGACCACATGGCTTCACCAGTGAATTCTACCAAACATTTAAAAAAGATTTACTACCTATTCTCCTCAAATTTTTCCAAATAAGCAAAGAGGAGGCAATACTTCTCATTTTACAAGGCCCATATTACTCTGATACCAAAATCTGGTAAGGATAACACACAAAAAGAAAACTACAGACCAATATTTCTCATGAATACATATGAAAAAATCCTAAATATGATACTAGCAATCCAAATACAGCAACATATTAAAATGATTTTACACCATGATCAAGTGGGCTTCATTCCAGGGGCACAAGGATGGTTTAACATATGCAAATCGATTAATGTGATACACCACATAAATAAATTAAAATATAAGAATTATATGATCATGTCAATAGATGCAAAAAAAGCCTTCAACAAGACATGGCATCCATTTATGATCAAAACACAACAAAAATGGTATAGAAGGAAAGTATCTTAATATAATAAAGGCTATATGTGACAAACCCTCAGCCAACATTACACTTAATAGTGGAAAACTAAAAACCTCCCTCTAAGATCAGGAACAAGGCAAGGTTGTTCACTATTGCCACTGTTATTCAATATAACATTGGAGGTCCTAGCAAGTATAATCAGACAAGAGAAAGATATAAAAGTATCCAAATAGGAAACAAAGAAGTCAAACTGTTACTATCTGTGGATGACATGATTCTCCATATAGAAAACCCTAAAAACTCCATAAGAACACTACTAGAAGCAATAAGCAAATACAATAAAGTCTCTGGATACAAAATCAATGTTCAAAAATCCATAGCGTTCCTGTACTCTAATAATGAAGTGTCAGAAAAAGAAGTGGAAAAAAAAATCCTTTTACAATTGCAAAAGAAAGAATAAAATACCAAGGAATAAATTTAACAAGACATGGGAAGGATCTAGAAAATTACAAGACCCTATTAAAAGAAATTGAAAAAGATACAAAGAAATGGGAAGATTGTGGGAGCCCAGAACCATGCTTAAACTTCCCGTTTACTTAACAGTACACCCAGCCCCCTTACGGTCTCAGTTGTTCCAGGAACGCCCCGCCGCCCACGCATGGCTGCTGATGCTCTGGTGATAGGCTATCGCTGTGCGTACCTACCTCCTCCCTGCCCCCCGCTTCCTGCGACCCTCACCGCTCCTCACCCCACCTGCTAAGAACCAATAAGATTGTGCCAAACACCCGCCCACCTAAGTAGACCTGCCCCCCTTTGTCTCCGCTGTATAAATACATTTGTTCAAAAAATAAAGTTTGAGGCTTGATCAGAATACTGTCTTGCCTCCGCTCCCTTTTCTTGCCCGTTTTTCTCAGGTTGGATCCTCCTCGCCCCCACGAATAACTAAGTCCCACGGGTCGGGACAGAAGATATTCCATGTTCTTGGATTGAGAGAATCAACATAATTACAATGACCATATTACTTAAAGCATTATGTAGATTTAATGCAATCCCCATCAAAATCCGATCAGCATTTTTTAAAGAAATAAAAGAAAAAATCATCAGATTTGTATGGAAGCACAAAAGACCCAGAATTGCCAAAGCCATTCTGAGAAAAAAGAATGAGGCTGGAGGCATCACTCTGCCCAACTTCAAATTATACCACAAAGGACAGTAATCAAAATAGCATGGTATTGGCAGCAAAACAGACACACAGACCAATAGAACAGAATCGAGAGTCCAGAAGTAAACCCATACTTACATGGGCAAATAATTTTTGACAAAAAAGCCAAAAACTTACGTGGAGAAGAGAAAGCCTCTTCAATAAGTTGTGCTGGGAATACTGAAAAGCCACCTGCAAAAAAATGAAATTAGACTGTTGTCTATCACCACACACCAAAATTAACTCAAAATGGATTAAGGATCTGTACGTAAGACCTAAAAAAATAAAATGCATAGAAGAAAACATAGGACAAAACTCAAGGACCTTGGACTTAAAGAGGACTTTATCAATTTGACCTCAAAAGCAAGGAAAGTAAAAGTTAAAATAGATGAATGGGACGACATCAAACTAAAAAGCTTCTGCTCAGCAAAAGAAATCATCAACAAGGTAAAGAGACAACCATCCAAATGGGAAAATATAATCGCAAACAGTGCCTCCTATAAAGGCCTAATATCTAAAATATACAAAGAACTCATACGACTCAATAACAATGAAAAAATAAAACAAACGACCCAATCAAAATATGGGCAGAGGACCTGTCTAAACAGACACTTCTCTCTAGAGGACATACAAATGGCCAACAAATATTTGAAAAGGTGCTCAATATCGCTAGCTATTAGGAAATGCAAATCAAAACCACAATAAAATACTATCTCACACCTGTTAGAATAGCTATAATCAACAGGACAAGTAATAACAAATGTTGGAGAGGATTCAGAGAAAAGGAACCCTCATACTCTGCTGGTGGGAATGCAAATTGGTACAACCACTATGGAAAACAGTATGGAGATTCCTCAAAAATCTAAGAATTGATCTACCATATGATCCAGCAATCCCTCTACTGGGTATTTACCCCAACAACTTGAAAACCCATATCTGAAAAGATATTTGAACACTAATGTTCATAGCAGCATTATTCACAGTGGCCAGGACATGGAAGCAACCGAAGTGTCCTACAATAGATGATTGACTAAATAAGCTGTGGTACATATATACAATGGAATATTACTCAGCCATAAGAAGAAATGAAATACTGCCATTTGCAACAACGTGGATGGAGCTCGAGATAATCATGCAAAGAGAAATAAGCCAGACAGAAAAAGTTGAAAATCACATGACATCACTTATATGTGGGATATAAACCTAAAAGAAAAAAGCAACAAATCAACAAGGCAAACAAACAGAGACTCACAAATATGGACTATAGACTACTGGTTACCAGAGGGTAGGGGTTGGGGAGGAGGGAGAGGTAAACAGAGTAAAGGAGGTCAAATATATGGTAGCTGAAGGAAACTGGACTTTGGGTGGTAAACACACAATAGAATATACAGATGTCAAATTATAATGTACACCTAAAAATGATATAATTGTATTAACCAATGCTATCCCAATAAACTTAATTTTAAAAAAGTAAAAAAAAAAAGACATGCATAAGAGCAAGTAAAATACATTTTTAAGCTATGTCTACAATATATTGAGCTTCATAATGGTATAATCAAATTACTCTTATACTAAATCTATTGCCTTACTGACGAATATAGGAGTTCTGTCACTAGAACCCTTTTTCTTCAGGACTTTTTAATGCATTGTGTCAATAGTGCATGCTGTTTTATCTGAAACCAGCAGAATTCATCTAGACAAGGTGTGTCAGATATGCTGACTTTTTCTGAGATGCATTATTTGATCTGCAACATCACAGGCTTAACTATTCATAGTACTATTAAAGGTTTTTGCCCCACATTCTGGTAAGTTCTATTTTGAGCACTTACAATAAAAACAGAGAGAACACATTGGGTTTACAATTGTGTATGCTATATTATTGAATATTTTTCTAACGGAAGAACATTACCATTTTATTTAGGAATCACTGAGAACTGAATTTTCCATTTACAACTTTCTATGTCAGATGATTGGAAGAATTTTCAATAGACCAGGTTCCGGCTATATACATTTCCATTCTTGTTTCTCTCTCACCCCTCACATGCTTCCAGGACCAAGAGTTATAGGTTAAGTTCCTTTCATGCGACCATGTATGGCCTTGTACCCTTATGCCACAATGATGAGCGAACCAACACAATGGATGGTAGAAATATTCCTGGAAGCCATACCTACACCAGAATGGCTAGCAACATTGTGACTACACACAGTAACTTTAAACTTTTTATAAAGATATATCATTAAACTCAAATCAACATATCCCCAACTCAATTTTCCTTTATCTAGAGCCCCTAAATGCCTGCAGCTACTTCAAAGCCATCCCACATCTGACAAATTTAAGAAAGAGGGGGAGTAAAAAGAGACAGCTATCTTAACCAATTTCAGTTACAATGTCTCACTTTTGAAACTTTAAAAGAATACATGACCATATAAAGGATATTAATGGGGCCCCTCCCAGGGTTTTTGGAAAGAGCTATACAAGCAAAGATTCATGAAGCTTAAACTTTATTAAGTTCAAGTCAACCTGTCCCTGAAGAGGAGCACATAGGATCAAAATGAGAAATATCTTCAGAGATCACCAGTAGAACCCCCTTGACACAGCGATGGGAAAATTGAGTCCCTCAGAGGTTGTGTGACTTCCCTAGGATCACATATCTGTTTGGTAACAGAGCTGGGATTAGAATCTTGATACCAAATCCAACTGTTCCTTCTCTAGAGTGCTTCGAGCTTTTTTAGTTTTTTTTTTTCCTTAAGATCTTTAGGCTTTGGGAGCTAAAATTATGTTCAATGTGCATTCAAGGAAATAAAATGTTTAGGAGAAGTGTCACTCCAGATTTCATTTAGGCAGAGTACCAAATAAATACCTTTTATCCTTGTGATTGGTCTCATAGCCTTTCACAAAGTACTTGTCAACAGAGATATTTTGCTGATCCACTGAATCTTTCACGACAAAGAAAAAAATCCCTTTAGTAAGTCATAATGCATAACGCGCATGTTGATGAGATACGGTTTGATACCAAAATAGGAATGCTCTACGCAAAAGGAGGAAGGGTTTCTGAATGCTAATACTAATGCTAATGTTAGCTTATTACAAGTGTCTCATGCTGTGGCGCTGTTCTAATTGTGCCTTGAGATAAAGACTTAATACCCTTCATTTAAATGACAGTATCTTCGTGTTGGGTTTTTATGGGCTGCAGTATGTTCCTATACTAATATTTCAATGCAGTCATTTCCACCCTGAAAATTTATTTGATCTGACAATTCACATACATCACAAAATTAAAACAACTTAAATGTCAGCTATCTGAGCCAATCTTCTGTTGTCCTCATGCATACAACAATCATTTATTGAATGCCCCTACTGTGCCAGACACTGTAATAGGGAAAATAGGAGAGGCACAGGATATAAAGGGATACAAAGATGAATGATACAAATAAGATGTTTGCCTTCATGGAGCTCCTAGACAAGGGGGAGAAATAGATACCTGGCCCAATTGTTACAATGCAATATGGTCCCATCTGAGAGCTCAAAGGAAGGGAATAGTCATTCAGCCAGGGACAGGGGAATTCAAGAAGGCTTTGGAGAGCTGACAATTATTACAAGAAAACATTCCTCAGAGGAAGAAGAGGAAGGGCATTAGAAGCAGAAAGACCAACATATGCAAAGGTTTGGAAATGTGAAGGGGAATGTTTAAGAAACATTAGTTTATTTTGCCTACAGCTTGGAATGCCTAGGAGCAGGCAGAGTGTAGCAAGAGAAAGGCCAAAATGCAGTGTCATGTCAGCCTGAGAAGGCTTTGTGTACTTGCTAAGGAGTTTGGACTTGCTTCTGTAGGAAAAAGCAAGCTTTTAGACAGTGTAGTGGCATAATCAGATCTGTGTTTAGGAAAACCAAGTACAGAAGCATGGAGTTACGATGCTGTGTGTGGCCAAGGTCCAGGCAAGAAGTCAGAGCCTGAGCTATGAACATCTCTGTGACTGTGACAACAGCGTCCACTGGCAAAGGATCTCATTGTAAAAGTCTATAACTAGAAATGTCAGAGCTGCATAACCAGACTAGAGCCCTCCTCGTCTTCTTTCATACAGCAAGCAGTTATTTACAACACAAAGTTCCTGGATCATTTCTGTACATAAATAAGACATGTCCCAGATGACCTATATCTGATTCTTTCTTCCCACTCTAGCTTAATGACTTCCTATGCCAATTATTTATTTTTTCTTTTTTACAGTCAACAAGGGTGGATCTAGATGGGCCAATAAGTGTGATTTGTAGAGATGACAATGATGTAAGAGGCTTGGGACCTAAATCTCAAAGCTCCTCCTTTCTAGGTCAAACAGGAAAATACAGAAACGTGCTAGCCCAGTGGAAACAGAAACATCAGCTTATTACTAGGCCAGCAAGTGCCCAATAAGCCCTCAAGCGTAGAGTTCACTGGTAAAAGCTAGAATAAAGAAAAAAGATGGAACTTTAGGACAGATGGGGGCCCTCAGGCATGGATATGCTGAATGGGCCCTCAGAATTGACTGCAAGTCCACTTACCCAGCCACCAGAGTGGATGAGGTCTGAAGTGGGCAGCAGGACAATGAATAACACTTACTCTTCCCAATGAGTAACCCTGCTCAGGGGGCTCTCTCAAGGGAGAGGAAGGGGAAGGGAGCATTTAGCTTGGGTCCAGGAAGTGAAAGCCAAAACAGAAGCCCGTTATCCTGGTCAATCAAATGTGGTCAAGAAATATTTCAGATTCTGACCGTCAGAATGATCAGGGAGCCCCAGGAAAAGGAGGGAGAGTGGCAGAAAACCTCTCCCTATGTGGTGAGAGGAGCAGACATGTATGGTGAAAGGCAGAGGTTGCTAAATAAAACACAGAATGTCCAGTTAAATTTGGATTTCAATAAACAACAAATAATCTTGTAATCGAAGTATATCCAAAATATTGCATGAGATATGCACTCAAAAATTATTCACTGTTGACCTGAAATCCAAATAAAACTGGATATCATATAATTTTATTTGATATATCTGACAATCTCAGTAGAAGAATCTTCCTCCATGGCATAGATATTTATATCCCCACATCTGAACTGGAATCTCAGAGTTCTAGAAATGGAAAACTTTTAAATCACCTAGTTCATCAGCTTAAATTTATTCATGATGAGAGTGAGTAGACCCAGAGAACTGCAGTAATTTGGCCCAAAGTCAGGCTACTAATTAATGGCAGAACAAGGAATAAAACATATCTGTGGATCCTATTTTGGTGTTCTTTCTCCTCTGCCACCCCAAGCCTCTTTTGTCCATTGGCTCACTAGCTCCTGAATTACATGAAAATTCCCTATGGGCAAAGGGAATTATTTTTAATACCTTCTCCCAATGCCTAACACAATGCTTTATGAGCCCAGGCAGCGCAATCGATATTGTGAAGTGGCAGAACGCGAGGCTAAATTACCTGGATAACTGCCACCTTTTCCCACTTCACTCACACCTTCTGTGTTCTGTTTTTGTGAACCTGTTTTTTGAAGGGTTGCTGGGAGGTTGGCACAGCCTCCAGCCAGGTGTGAAAATTGTCCTAGCCCTCTGAGAGGCCGTGAAGCATGACGTTCCGAAGAACATAGTGCCTTTGGGAAGCATCCTCTCCACTGAGGTAATGGGTTCGAGGAGAACACAGCTGAGACCTGTGAGTTTGCATGAAAGGAAGTCTTATTTTAATCAGGAATTTTGGCTTCCTCCACAGCAAACCTTTGACCAGAGCTGCCAGCAAACAAGCAGCTGGACTTTTAGGATTTCTTTCTCTCCTTTCCCTTGCCTCCCTCTTGTGGACAAGTAGGCAAGCAGTTAGTACGATGGACATGAGGAGGTTACAAGTCCTTAAACAGCTCCACTGACTGACAGATTGATGACTCTGCACACATGGCACTTCTTGGACCAGCCCTTGCCAATTTTGTGAAGTGGGGTGATCTTCACTGCCCTCCATAACTTATCACAACTCACACCATTTGTCTTCTCCCTATTCCCAGAA
Organism: Macroglossus sobrinus; assembly: GCA_004027375.1. Lineage (NCBI taxonomy): Eukaryota > Metazoa > Chordata > Mammalia > Chiroptera > Pteropodidae > Macroglossus > Macroglossus sobrinus. The sequence continues at coordinate 290,613 of PVKZ01001826.1, read as the reverse complement.
CCCTGATTATCTTTCCCCTTCCCCAGTCTCTTTCAATCTCCATCTCCACATTCCTGACCTCCTTCCATTATAACGCAACCAAGACTTAGGCTTCTTGGAGTCATAGTTCCCCAGCAAAGCAATTATTTACCTCTCTAGGGTACAAGTTGCATCATTCCGATTAGTAGAGACCCCACAGTCTTAAGCAGGATGATGAAATGCTTCATGATGAAAATAATATTTATTTAGCACTTAATAAATGCAAGCTTCTTTTGCTAAGCACTTGACACATATTATCTCATTTATGTTCATAATTCTTACAGCAAACCAATGAAGCAGATACTGTGCTTATGTTCATTTTATAGGTGAGGGAACTGAGATTTGGAAATATTAAATAATGCACTCAAGCTTTTACCCTAAGTGGCAAAACTAGGACTCAAAACACTCTCTCTAGACTCTAGAAAACCCTTTTAATAGGACTTTAGTAATGAAAATGTTCTGTGTATCCAAAATGGTAGCCACTAGATACAAGCAGCTACTGAGCACCTGAAATGTGACTACTGCATTTTTTTAATTTTAATTTAAATTTTATTTAATTTTAATTTAAATAGTCACAGATGACTAGTGGCTACTCTACTGAATAACACAGCTTAGAACACAACCCTTTGTTATTGTAGCCACTTGCTCTCCCCTTCCCCCCACAGAGACTCATATACACACCCCGAGTGAGTTAGGGACCATCCCATCACACAGAGTTAAAGTAGACCCTGACTAGAAAATTGATAGTTGACTTATGTTTTCTTTGATGCAAGGGAAAGTGAACCAATAATATGAGAGATATGAGCTCTTATCCTCACTCCACCAGCAACAAGTCATATAATTTCTCTGAGCCTTAGCTTCTGCCTCTGTACAAGGACAGAGCAATATTCCATGATCGCAAAGATCACTTTCAGCTCTAAGTTTCCGCAGTTGAAAAGTATCCTCACAGAACCCCTCTCCAGTTCTCAAGGTGGTACACTGAAAACAAGAGTCCCCAGTGATGAGTCTGGCACCAACAATGATTACCTGAAGGAAGAGTCAGCAAGCATTCTTGATTGTGCACTTCCAACACCCCAAATATATGGGGTTCTTTTTTTAGAACCCTAATCAGAGGTTCATTTGCATAATTAACATCTTTAGGAATAATTGCAAATGACACATCTGTTCACCATCACTCCCTCCTTGGCAAACTATGTGTTATCAACACAGTTTCTTCAGCTCGATAAACACTTGGTGCCTGTCCGTTGCTTGTTGCTTCAGTCACTTTTCACCTTGGGGTGGTGATAACCCTATGTAATCTTTCCCTGTGTAGTCCCATCCCTTCTGTCAGGAGTGCTCAAACCAGATGAAAATCTGCTTACAACAACTACCCATTTTGACTGGCCACAGAGCATGAGTTCTTAAACTTAGCTTTCTAGACCAAGGCTTCAGAGGATCCATGAAATTTGATGAAATTCTGGGTGAATACATTTGCACAGTATGTTCTGGGGAGAGGGTTCATGGCTTCTATTACAGTTTCAATAGGTGTTCATGATCCAAAAAATAGTTAAGAACCACATACTATATGATTCCTTTCATACACACGGCCATAATAGGTACATCTATAAAGATAGAAAGTAGATTAGTGGTTACTTAAGGCAGGGATGAAGAGGGGGTATGAATAAAATGATAGGAGGGACAATAGCTAAAGGATCCAAAGTTTCTTCCCAAGGTGATGAAAATGTTCTAAACTTGACTGTGGTAGCTACACGTATCTCTGACTATACTAAAAACCACTGATTAGTATAATTCAAATGGGTAAATTATATGGTATGTAAATAATATATTTTTTTAAAAAACCATTTGTAAAAATTAAGAACCCAGGCTTAGAAAAAAAGGGCTATAGACTGTGCTTAGTGCCAGTGAGGCTGGGCTCATTCTGTTCCCAGAAAGCCTTGGATAGTACCAAGCGCCGTTCTTTACTGGAAATAAGGCCAACTATACATGGGGCCTCATGTGGAGTAGTTTCATGGTATCAGAAATGCTCTCTAGGCCAGTGCTTCTCAAACTTTAACAAGCATGTGAGTTACTGGATGATCTTGTTAAAATGCAGATTATAATTTAGTAGTCAGGGTAGACCCAAGATTCTCCTAATGGTCCAATGAATATGCTTTGAGTAACAAGGTGCTAGACCAAAACTATGTTAGCATCCTCTCACCTCCCCTAAATCTTCATGCTATCCAGCTACTTACGACAATGCTTAATTTCCTTAGATAACAGCCATGGATGTTAAGGCTTTCTCCCCAACTAACTTCTCTGCTCCCTTGCTCTAGTGTACTAAGCTGAAGGGCTTGGAAACTTCAAATGCCTTCTTTATCTTACTCCCCTGAAGTCTAAGCCAGATACAGGCCCAATCAGCTCATTAGTTTTAATTTCCCTCAGCCCCGCACTGGTCCAATTTAGCCCTTCAGAATGAAATTTCGTCTCATAAAAGGCACACCTAGCTCAAATAAAACTTAGACAAAAAAATATTATTCTGTCTATGTGTCCTAAAGGTAAATTTTCTTTTGCTCATCCCACTAAACATTTTACTTCCCCAGTACTGGGTAAGAAAGCACGGGACAGTGAGGCTTATTTTGACCAAGGGAGTGCTCATCTAAGGGGACAAGGCTGTGAGTGGTCTATATGAAGTAGATTGCCTCAAGAAAGAATAAAGACCCCTTCATTAGACTTATTCAAGTAAAACAATATCATAGATGCTATACATTGAGTGGTGTAGTAGATTTAAAAAAATGGCCAAATATTTTACTCCTCTCATCAAGGGAAGGAGAATCTGGGCTGGCCTTGTCATTTGTTTGTACCAATCAAATGTGGCAGAATTGCAGTTGTGTGAGTTCCAGAGCCCAGCCTTCGAGAGGCCTTGCGGCTTCCTCCCTCTTGAAACGCTCACCTGAGAATGCCATGTAAAGTACCCAGTCTGGCCTACTAGAATGAGAGAACAAAGTACCCCAGAGGACAGCCAGCACCCTCTGTTCGACCAGAGAATGAGGCCATCTTGGACTACTCTACCCCTTCCCCACTCAGTTCAAATACTCAGTTCCCCACATAAGTGAGTTCAGATGAAAACAGCAGAAGAACCACTCGACCAACCCACAGAATTGTGAGAAATAACAAATCACTGTTGTTTTATGTCACTATGTCATTCTGAGGTGGTTTGTCACACAATAGTAGATAACTGCAATAGGTAGGATAGTGAACTAGGTAACATCTAAAGACTCTCCAAACATGATTCTGTGTTTTAAGAAATGTTAGGGCAGCTGGGTGGTGGGGGGAGGTTGATTAAGCTCCTATAAAGCTTTTTCTTCTCTACATCTACAGCTCTGATCTCCATCTTATAAGTCTGGTTTCTGCATGTGATTTGCCATGTGTAGAAAATAAGGAACACCCCAACCCCACCCCCAAAGGGCCTCTCCACATCTTTAGTGACTCTATTGTAATGGGGTGTCTTGCTTAAACTGTAGCAGGGATTTAGGTAAGTTTGGAGGTACTAGGGTTAGGTCACATCTCCCCCACTGTCAAGAAGTGCTCTACCTGGGGGATTTGGGATTTAGATTGGACAAAGTTGGGCAGTACCAACATGGGATACTTATGGGGAGAGAAAGGGAAGGAGGATGACAATGGTGAGGATAGAGTAATATTTTCTCCTCCTGCCACCTGACTTCAACACCACCACAAAAGACTAATTTTAAATCTCAAAGAGGAATTATGCCACAAGCTGAAGGAATTTGAGAAAATCTAATTATACACATGCTGCTTTAGAGCCCAGGACATAGAGCTGGAAACAGGGTCTCTTCCCTTTCTTACCCTACCCCAACTCTGCCATGCATACAAAGCAGCTTGGGCTTCCTAAGAAGAAGACTGTGGATGTGCAAAGAGGGGTGCCCGTTTTCAGTGAGGGCCCAGTCATCCAGCACAAGGATAAAGGGCCCCTGGGCAAATGAGCCAAAGCACATGAGCAAAGCTGTTTCTGATATGTGTGATATGCCAATACCTTGGGGACACTATAAAATAACTAGGAGGCTTCAGTGGAGAAGGTGTCAGAGGTCCAGCCGAGGCAGATAGAAATCTGTCTGGAGATAGATCAGTGTGGACGTGTCCAAACGTGTACTTGCAAACTAGTTACACAATGAAATAATTACCTTTTTCAGTTTCTCTTGCTGATGGTAGAGATCCCCATGACGCACACCAGATGTTCTGATACTATCCGGGTGCTTTGTACATTCTTCCTTTTTCAAGAGCTAGTCTTCTCCAGGTGTTTTAGGTTATTAAAAAAAAAAAATACGGTAATTTCCCAACCTGGGTATATATTTCAACTTAGTTTGAAAATAAAGTATGGAATGAAAGTTTGGAACTCAGAGGGATAAATTAAGACCTCTCATCTAGCTGCTCGCCTTTTATCTGTTTATGGTAGAATAATATAGAGATGTTAGTCCAGGTACTATTTTACTTCAAGTAGTATATGGATTGCATTATATCCTTATTCAAGAAGAGAAATAAAACCATAAGTATCATAAAGCAGGTTACAGGAAATAGACACAATTTTCCCAATTCAACTAGTTTTTGTTACATCTTGTTGTTATTGGTTTCCTACAGTTTATTTCTTTTTAGTCTAACCATTAGGGAAATGCTATATAAACCATTTTCAAGAGTAGTTTAATCATTTAGAAATAGCTAGCAAAATTGAAGAAAAAATTACCTTGTAACCTAGCAATTCCACTCTTAAGTATAGATCCTGAAGAGAAAACCTCGTACATGGGACTGAGGAGACTTCAACAAGAATATGTGTTGCAGTATCATTTGTAGCAGGGGAAAAAGTGTGTTTATCAACATGGTAGAGTGAAATAAATTTGAAGTTATTCATCCAAAGCAATACAATGCAGCTGTTAAAATAATTAACCAAGATCTGTTGGTATTGACATGAATAAATTACAACATAATTTCCAACATAAAAATGTTTTAAAAGGATAGATATAGAATATATCATAAGGATTAACATTAAAAGCCCACTCACCAAAGAGTACTACATATTTTTTCTGTATGTGTGTGTGTGTGCGTGTGTGTGTGTGTGTGTGTGTGTGTGTGTGTGTGTGTGTGTGTGTGGTGTGTATAGTAAAAGTAATTTTAGTGAACAAGAAAGAAATTCTAATGTTATGATTGCAGTTCTTTCTGGAAAGAAAGAGAAATGAATACACAGTGCGGTAGAAATATAGATTTAGCTATACTGCAACATTTTATTTCTAAGGATGACAAGAAGAAAGGAAAGAAGGGAACTAATGCTAATATGGAAAATGGCAATTTTTAAATGGTGGTTGGTACATGAATATCAATTATATTATTTTTCACAAGTTTTTATTTAAATTCTTTTTTTTAATTTAAAAAGGATGGACAGCTCATCAACAAGGGACTTCACACCCTCTGCTATGGCGCCTACCCTAGAAAAAATTCCTGGGTTTATTAAAGACCAAGGTACAAGTAATAAGCACATCCTTGGATTGAATGCTAATACTCATCTCTTCTCATCCCCACACAGACTATTTTTCCTTGCCATTATATACATTTATTGCCTTTGGTTTCTGCTGGATAAGACAAGCCCCAGGAGACAACATAAAAGAGAAAGGGGAAAAACATGAAACCAAACCTTTGTAAGACACAAAGAAACACTTACTCTGTTAGAACATACTTTGGAATGCTCTGTGTTTCTTGTCACCTCGGGCATTCTGATTCATTCCGAGCTTCTCCTCCAGATACAAGTCATTTAGCCAGCCGACAGGAGGAACAATTACTGCTGGCTTAAAAGATTGGTTGATTTCTCCAGCTTCTACTTGCATGCAGTTCTGGCTCTCTGACAAATCAAGTCAGATCAATTTGTACCCTAAAGAGTAAATGGGAGGATGCAATTATTTTCAGGTTCAGTAGAAAAGCATTTCATTTCAAAGGGCTGCTGTATGGCGTTTCTTTTGAGATTCACTAGGAATGGGTCAGGTCCATAGAGAGTAAATGATGAGTTCTCAGGGGAACAGCTCAGCTTTGCTTCCCACTAAGCTTTTTGAGAACAGAGGTCCAATGTGGAGGTGAACAGAAAGCACTCTTCACTGAGAAGGAAGGCTCTGCATATTCCATTGTCTTGGTTCGGGCTGCTATAACAACATACTATAGACTGGACAGCTTCTCAACCTCAGAAATTTACTTCTCGCAGTTCTAGAGGCTGAAAGTCTGAGATGTGGATGCCGCTATTATCGAGTCCTGTTATGAGCCCTGCATCCAGGTTGCAGACAGCTGACTTCTCGTTGCATCCTCACATGGCAGAAGAGACAGCTCGCTAGCTCTGGCCTCTGCTTACGAGGGCACTAATCCCTGTCCTGAGGGCTCCACTCTCACAACCTAACTACTTCCCAAAGGCCTCACCTTCCAACACCATCACAGTGAAATAAGGGCTTCAGCACATGAATTTGGGAGGGACACATTCAGTCCATTGCACCCATGTTTAAGAAATATTTTCATTGTCTCACCAGAAGCAGCAAGTCTCCTACGAGTCATAACACATGCCAAAGATTCAGGAAGCCAGAAACCTAATTCTACTGGAAGCGACATCAAAATCTAGGAAACTACCCCTGAAATGAAACCAAAAATAGCAGAAATAAACTTAGAAGAACAAGAAGGAAGGAGGCGGGAAAATGTTAGAACCAGTTCTGGCCCCTGATACTACAATGCCCTTCCCTTGCTTGCTAATAGATTTGTTGTTTGGAGTACAGTATTGGGGTTTGGTTCTGGGTTCCTGTGACTGAGGGCTTCCATGGGCTCTGCCTCCTCAGATGTTATTTAACACTTCAACTCAATCTTCAGGGTCAAATTCAACACGCTCCTACACATTTTCCATTCCCTCACCCCACAGACATTAAGGTTGATACACAGGAGTTGGAATGATGTAGCTCAAACAAACGGGCTTGAGAGGCTGGTTGGGCTCAGTTCTCAGCTCTGCAGTTTATTGTTTTAAGACCTCGACAAATTACTTAAGTTTCAATTTCCTCATCTGTAACACAACGACAGTAATAGTACCTTCCTCATAGGGTTGTTACAGGACATGGTAGGTATAAAGCTTGTAACACAGTACCTGGTGTAGCTCAAGCACTTCACAGATGTTAATTATGATGATTGTTATTTTCTACTGCCTTGGCTATGTGATGCTATGTGAAGGACTTGAAGATTTTAAATTTTAATGGGAAAGTGTCTGTTACATGAGCAACATATATTCCATTTCAGTAGGCCTCTACCCTCAGAGGTGAGGCAAAGGCTTCCTCTGAGTCATTCCCATCTCTCATAGAATTGTCATCCTTCTTTACGTTGAGCTCCATGGTAATCAGATATGTACTCTTGCTCCCCATCTCTACAACATTCTATGTGAGGTAAATTTATTCATGAGCAAAGTAGTGTAGCAATGGACAAAAAGTTAGAAGGCAAGAATTCTATTTCTTTCCATGGCAATAACCAATTGTATGTGAGCAATTTGTTTATAATTTCTGCCTTTTGGTTTCCTCATCTGGAAAAATAAGGGTCATTTTCATGGTCTATTTACTTTACTGGTTTATAAAAAACTGAAAAATGAACATTGGCTTGTAAAGAGTAAGAAGGAAAAGAAATGCAAGAGACCATTGCTGGTTGATTCTCTTTATTCTGACATCTGCAAATTGCTGAATGCCTGAACCCAACAGAGTCTAACATGGTAACTCCTGTAACGCAAGAAGTACATCTATATAATATTGCTTTAACAGGCCTCATATTGTAAAAATCATACTGTAATGACAAGAGGCTTCATAAATACTGTTGGTAATGGTGGGTCCCTGAGTAAAGTTTAAAACTTTTCAATATAACCTATAATTTCTATCTGCTAACTGCACATTGCTGGTATATATTATATAAACTTAGCATATTAAATCCCTTCCATCCTAAAATTAGAAACTGACCATGCACCGCTTCCGGTTGGTTCGTTTATAGTATTTGTATCTGATTTTAAGTTTTTTATTTTCATAAAGTAATGCAGAGACAAATAAAATTTTAGTGTGTTTGTTTCTATTTAAAAAATACAACTGTAATGTAAAGTATTAACCAGCTTTGTGTTTTCTGGGAATATTTCGACAGTCTCTGGAACTAAGCCCATTAAAACTTTGTTTGCAACAGAAAATGGCTTCCACTTATAAACATATTCTTTATGTTTCTGTTAAGACTGGCCTACTGTTACTGTTATTGGCTACACCCATTAGAAAAGATGCTCACAAAGTAAATTATAAATAGTTCATTTGTAACAAGCACTTCCTGCTGCTAAAGACACACGAGCACCCAGCTTTGTATCTCTGAGCAATTTGAAGATGATTAATCACCACTCCTGCTTAGAGGATACAAATATAGGCAACTAGAGAAAATGCATTTATTGATATTAATGGAATTTCAGGTTTTTTTTTAAAGCATACAATCTCCCTAGTTATGGTGAGACCAGAACTCTCAGGTCCCTTTGTCCCAAGGAAATTACTATGTCCTTATCTTCATGCCTTCGTTCATAGCACTTCCTTGGCATGCATGCCATCACTCTTCCACTATTTCTATATCTGTCAAAATCCTTTCATATGCCACCTATTCTCTGATGCCTGCATCCCACCACAACCCAACTCCCTCTCTTCTAAGCTCTCATAACCATATGTACCTGTATCTCTGCGTAATGTTTATTCTGCTTTGCTTTTGAATTCTTTGTCTCACACGGAATGATATGTTTCTTGAAGGACTGCAACCCATGTCATTCAGATTTCTTTCTCTCTTTCTCTCTCTCTTTCTCTGTATGTGTGTGTCTCTTTCCCTCTCCACCACCCCCTCCCTCTCTCAATACAAATGCAGATACAGCACCTACATGATGCTTTGCACATAGTAAACACACAATAAATATCAACTGATACAATAGCCATAACGTACTCATTAAGTAAGAATCTATTAAGTACTTCCTATGTGACAGGGTTGTGCCAAACTCTGAATTGGAAGGAAATTACAGGATAAATAAGACAGTCTAAAGAAGGACATAGGCAAGCTAATAAAGATTACAACACTTTGGAATAAATGCCCTGACAAAAATACATAAAATAATATATGAGCACAAGGGAAGGAGGGAGTCCAGACAGGCTTCACAGAAGAGGCAAGCTTCTAGCTTCAACGTAAAGGGGGAGAAAAATTCACCAAGTAGCAGGTGTGTGGCGAATATGGAGGCATTAAAAGAAAAAGATATTGGTTATAAAAAAATTATAGAGGCATGAAAAGAATAACGGTTGGTGGGAAGGGTGTGGAGCATGTGATTGGAGCATTTGGCATGTAGTGGTAAATGTGGGGAGAAAAGCTGAAGAGATAAGAAGCCAGATTGTAAAATATTTTCAATGCCAGGCTAGGAAGCTTCACCTTGACCCAGCAGGCTGGAGATCTGTCTCAGGTTCTGCTTCAGAAAAGAAAGTGGATCAGACCTGGGTTTTAGAATGATCATGCTGTGGCTGGCAGCTCAACTGATCATAGCTTTTGGCCCTTGTTTTCATTTCCTGCCCTGGCACTGGCGTTTCACTACTCTCTGAGGAATTTAGAGCAAATGCTGGTGAGCTCCTAGGAACTGTTCATTCCTTTTAACGCTTCAGTCCAAAACAGTCACATTCTCAGAATATGAATTTACTTTTGCATACTTTCACATAGGCAATCATAGCAAAATAAATGTTGTTAATTAGTGTTGGTCTTAAAGACTAACAGCATTTAATCCACACCTCCCCACCCCCATGAAATAGCATCCTCTTTATAAGGAGTCAAAGAAGGGAATGGAGCAAGTGAAATGTATGAATAAAGCAATCAGAGCAGTTTAATTAAGTGAAACTGCCAGCTGCTGTGAATGTGACCCACAGCCTTATTTTTTTTGTATTTCAAATCATCCTTTGTAAAGAAAGAGAAGAAACGTGCCTAGTAAGATTCTCTCTACACTCCTTTCCTCACACGGATACTTTTAGGCAAACCAGATCTTAATGGAATCATTTTTCAGATCAACAGTAAGAGGCAGTGGGAGCAGCTGGCAGTGCCCCTCTGAGCCTTGCTAACAGTGCCTAAAATGCTTCATGGATTCTTCAGGGAGTAGAAATATCCTAAAGCTTCCAAAAATGGGAAAGGAAAAGGGCAGGATGTGGGGGGGGGAGGGGGCCGCCGGCGGGACACGCTCTAATTCTCAATCGTTTCCGCCACCCTCTGGCTTGTCTTAAAGAGCAGGGAGGGGACTCTCTATGAGCTAAGAACACTAATTTTCCAAATACCATGCTCTGTTTTTCAGGACCATAACCTTTAGCAGTCGGAATGCAAAGATCTCATTCCAAATAGCCAGTTTCCTCTTTCCAATCCTTTGAAGGGAGACAATTAGCCTGTTCATTTTAACTGTTGACTTATCTCTCTCCAGTGAGTGCAACAGTTCAAGTTTGGACTTGGAAGTTAGACCTCCCAGGTTCTGATCTTTGATCCACACCTTTCCGTGTGATTTGGGCAAATTACTAGCCCTCTTCTCTAGGCCTTAAGTCCCTCACATGTAAATGGAAGTAAAGAAAGCATCCACTTCAAAAGTTGTAAAGATGAAGTAAAAGTAACGGATGAATTTGGCACTGAATAAGGATATCGTAAATGTTAGCATTATCAGCAAGTGTCAACAAAACCTTATTACCTACTGCCTATTGTCTAGGAATACAAGTTAGTGTAAATTGGTTTATTACATTGCTTTAGAAAGAAAGTTGAAGGATCTGAATTGTAAGAGAGTCAATGAACACCAGATCCAACTGATCTAGTCTTTAGAGAAGGAAACGGAAGTTCAGTGATCTGCCTCTTCAGTGGTCAAACTGGGACCAGATCCTGGGGTTCCCAGCTCCAGTTAAGAGCCCTTACCACCATGTCATTCTTTGCTCTATGAGAAAAGAATCTGAAACCACAGAAAGTCACTGAGCACCTGAGAAGCTGGCATTTGGTTAGATACCCAGCTCCTAGCCAGAGCTCATCTTAGGGTTAGGGTGACTAGCTCTGTGAGTTTTCTCAAAACTGAGGGGTTCCCAGGATGCAGCACTTTTCATTCTAAAACCAGGACAGCCCCAGGTAAAGTAGGCAGTTGGTTACCTTTCTTAAGACAGACCTTTAATAAGTATTTATTGAATAGGTGAATCAATAGCTCCTGAGTACCAACCAAGTTTCCTGTATGAAGGTGGCTGGCTGGCTTATTCTGGGAGTGGAAGCTTCATGAAAAAGGCAGAAAGGAAAGGTCTAACCCCTTCTGTCAACAAGAGAAATCTGATTTTTCAAAGAACTGTGTCTTCTTGCTTAAAAGGAAAGTCTTTCAAAATGAATCCTTAATGAGAAAAGAAAAACTGAAAAGTAAATATGAGCCACTAAGGACTTTATCTAAGGTCCTTAAAACACAGCCACAGCCTGAGTGCAGGCTGGCCCTGGTTCATTTTCCCTTGAGGCCCTGTCCTAGTTGAGGACTGAGAATGAGGCTCATCTCTTCCTTGAATGTGGAGAGGAGCACCTGAACTGTTTCAAAGACACAGGCTGCGTCTGTACGTCCAACGGCTGCATGGAACAGGAGACCTTAGTAGAAAAGAAAGCTTCAAACCTAAAGAACTAACACTGTACAAGAGATAAAAATGGAAGGACAGAAGAAAAAATACTGCTAGACAGAGTAATTAAAAGATTCTTATACTATGAGTCACAGCCAGCCTAGAAAGACAGGAAGTCCAAAGCAATATATTTCAAGGCCCAAGTATTTGCTGAGTATAAACAGCTATCACTGTCCCTCCAAAACAAAATGATTGTTGCCCTGAAATCTAGTGCTGCATTAAACTAGTACAATAGTGTCCCTCGGACACAATTTATATAAAATTGCATATCAGCAGTGTGGTCTTTGCTCAATAAGTAGGTTAAATCCTGAAGCATGTGGAAGATATTTATTCTCTTTTTTATAACCGTAGTTTACTGCACAAAATCCACTTGACAGTGAGAGGTAATAATCATGCCTACTGGTAATTTTTAGTTTCTTTTTAGAAAGTTTCCTCTTCCGCCAAACATGTTTTCAGGTGATCCTGAGCAAATCACATCCCTTCAGTAACCTGAGCCTTCTCCTGGACTTGGTCAATTAAAGAGCTCATTCCTGTTCTTTCATTATTCTATGACAATGTAGTAAAGGAAATATTTTTCTTATACTCTCAATACAGCAATGAGGCTCTGACTTGTCTTAGACTGTTTTTAGAACTTGTAACAAACCTAGAGCAAGATGAATGGGACTAATTCCTTGAGTTCCCAGAAGCTGGATTTAGAAGCCCAGCAGACAGACTTGCCAAAATTATCCAGACCTACCATCCAAACACCAGACATGCATAAAGGGACAGGGAGGTTGCTGTCAACCTGGTTCCCATCCAATAGCTTTAATTGTTTCTATTGCTATTTCATGCACAAGTTATTCTTGCATCTGGACTGAGCTCACTGAACCTGAAAAAATAAGGTCCATATGCCCTGTGATGAAACTTGGCAGGAAATCTGGGATCTCCTTCCTCAACAGGGCTGTGAATATAGATACCTTCAGCATAAAATTAACTAACTAGAAATACATTTGTTGTTCATTCCCACCCCCACCAACAGTATACTTTTTCTGACTTGCCACTACTGCCTCTCCTGTTGCTTAACTAACTATGCTAAGCCGGGTGAAGTGGAGGCAAAATTTAATAGTAAATGAAGTCACCAGGTGGGATCCCCTCCATTTCTCTTTGAGTACCCCACTATGATTTTGGTTATGCCAATTACCTCCTGCTGCCCTATAGTCAACAGCACACCATAACCTGGGTACTCGAGCTAGAATTGTCACTACCATGGTAATATGCTCTAGATTTTTCCAGAACCATGTTTCTTTCTTTGGAGTTATCTATCACCATCTTATTCTTAGAGCCTTTATGGTCAACAAGCTAATGAATCATAGTTCATTTAGATGCTAAAAAGGGACTCTGGTACATTTTTACTTTATGCTCTTCACTTTTATAAAACAGAGATGTATAATAGTAGAACCAATGTCTCATTTACTTTATTTACAAATCCTACCTAGGTAGAAACCAGCCTGGGAGTGAAGCCATGAGCAAATGGGTATTTCTGACAAAAAAAAAGAGAAGGAAATAAAAAATTATTGAACTCCAGAAGCACACCAAACATTTGACATACTCAGTTTTCACAACTCTTCTGATTGCTTCACAACTTTTGTGCATTTTGCCATGTTTGGGGAGGTCCCTGCCTAATGAGGACTGCCTCCCTAAAGAAAAATCAGAAAATTTGCTTTCCCAAAGAACTTGGCAGCTAGAACACAGGCATGAAGCCTAGGATCTGCCACTAAGATGTGTACCCAAGCAACAGTTTAATCAGAAATGATGAACCAGAGGAAGACAGCTATGCCTGAGACCCATTTGCTGACAAGGGTGGTAGCAGAGGCATCCAGTTTTCTGGGGTACCAGTTGTTGTAACATCAGTTCCTGGCTCAGAGTATTACTGCTGGCAGAGTTGCAATAGATTGTGAGTTCCTGGCAGCCATTCCATGCTCTGGAGAAAAGCAGGGTCAGCAGCTTCCTTATTGGGTTACTTCTGCAGCATAGTTTCAGGCCTTGACCCCAGAAGCTTAGCCTCAAGCCTGCTTCTCTAGCCCTCTCATTGCTTTGTGACCTACTCATTATCCTTTCTATTTAATCAGCTTGAGTGAGCTGCTGTTGCTTATAATTAACAGCCCTGAATATAGAGATAAGTATTGCTACTATCCCCTCTTACTGAATGAAAACCAAAGTTGAAAAATGATAAGAAATTAAAATGAAAAAAGAGAAGTTAAAGTAACTTGCTCAAGAAAATACAGCTCATAAGTAGGAGAGGCAGGATTTGAATCCAGAACTGTCCAAGGACAAAGTTGCTGTTCCTTACAATATATTTACTGGAAATATCAGAGAAGGAACACCTATGTGGGGTGAGGTAGGAAATGGTCCTGGTAACATCTACCATTTCCACTCAGTCTAGATACCTTTCAATTGGGACACCTTTTTCTCTTTGCTTGAGCTCACTTTTCTGGCTTACCAGTGTGCCAATAAACATATGGGTGAAGCTAAAGATAAACCAGCACCACTGATTGCCATTGCTACCTTTAAACATTGCCATTCATAGTTTGCAAGGTGTGGGACCACTATCTGTAGATTGCTGAGGGGGTGGCCAACTGTTGGGGTTTTGTTTACCATCGCTCTTGATGAATCACAGAGAGTTAAGGATTATTTATAAACTTAGGTTTAAAGACAGTTCTCTCGTGCAATTTCTGTTCATTGGCTACATCAATCCAAGACTGAAAAAAATACTAGCAGATAATGAAGTATGTAGCCCAACTCGTGCTTTCAAACTGTGTGAACTAATGCCCAGAGAACCAAAAAGAGAGGCTGCAAGAGTGGGTTTTAATTCTGAGTCCCACCATATATATTAAAAAATGAAAACTGGGCATATTGATAGATAAATAACAACTTAAAACTAATCTGCTAGGTACCTGACAACACCAATATCTCTAAGGTGAAAATTAAAAGGAAAAAGATATCAAGCAGGTGCTAAGAGCAGGTCTAACCAAAATGTGAAATAGCAGAAATCTGTCTTAGAGCTCTCAAAAATGCATTCTTTTATCCTCAATCTTCAACTCCTCAGACACCTAGATTAAATTCTCTCTCCAAACTCCATTATAAAACCTACTCATTCTCCTTCAAAGCAAGATACAAATTGCTCATAACAACTTAAAGAACTATTCCTTCCACACTCATTTGCACTAAAATTCAATCAAAATCTTAAGTAAAGGGATTACATTTTATAATGGACATTAATCATTTGTAGTTGCCCCCATTTTTTTTTTGAATCTCATACCAAAAAAAAATGTACTATTTGACATATATTTTTTAAAGTAGGCAATATATTATGATGGTTAATTTTATGTGTTAATTTGCCTGGGTCCCTGGTGCTCAGATATTTGGTTAAATTTTATTTCTGGTTGTGTCTGTGAGGGTGCTTCTAGATGAGATTAGCATTTGAATCCTTAGACTGAGTAAAGTAGATTGCCCTCCCCATATGGGTGAGACTCATTCAATCCCTTGAAGGCCTGAATAAAATAAAAGGCTGAGAAAGAATTTTTTTTTTCCCTCTGCCTGTCTTAAGCTGAGACTTTGGTCTTTTTCTGCCTTGAGACATAAACTGGAACTATACGATTGGCTCTCCTGGATCTTCAGATCCAGGAGTACAGATTTTGGCCTCCAAAATTACATGAGATGATTTCTTATAGTAAACCTCTTGATTGTCTGACTGACTGATTGATTGACAGATAGATAGAGCCTAATGATTTATTTCTCTGGAGAACCCAAGCTAATACATATATGTACATATTATAAAGTACTAGAAAGTAATGAATAATTGTGGATCTACCACCTGACCCAAAAAGTAAATTCCTATTTCTCTCTTCTTTTCTATTCTTCAGCTTTTTTTACCAGATGTTCAAAAATATTTTGAACACCTTCTTAGCATTTTGATAGTTCCCTTCTTTGTAGATCCTGCCCTCTCAACAACAAATAAAAAATTGTATTTCCTGGCTCTCCTCGTGCTACGGTCCCTAAACTGATTGTGATTCCACCAATCAGATGCACCCATATTAGACTGATTCAGAAGTAAGTTATATAGGGAATATGAATATGAGACATTTGTTTTTCTAGTATGAACTGGAACCAGTATTGTGGTGGCTTCCTGATCACAGCAGATGCTATAGCTCTCTTTGAAAGTCATTTTGGAATATGGAAATGCACAGTGGAATTATTCTGGAAGCTCACCTTGAGTCTGTTTCTTCAGCCTTTATATTGGCTCTTTAAGTTCTTTATTCCTTAATAAATTCCTTTCTGCTTAAAGTAACCAGAGTAAATTCATTGACTGTGACTAATGAACTCTGATCAATACAAAAACTGTACAATAAGTTATGGCAAACAACAGACTTCAAGGACTTGGAACCTAAGATTGACTTTCTAACCTGTTTGGTTTTGAAGTGACTGAGTATTTGGTTGGATATCATTAAATGAGGGGACACTAGTAACCCATGCTATGTCATGTAATAAAACAGCAACTTAAATGATTACCTTTTGTCATTTGAAATAAAGTGTCTACTGAAGTCAAAGTTTTGGCTGCCCTTTTGATTGCTTCCCCACATATGCAATAATGTGGGGCTAAGGAATATAAGTGTGGATTAGGATGACTGCCCCTATTAGCATCATTGAGCTTTTAAAAAGAAAAATACAGGCTAGAGAATTTAAATTCTCAGACCAAAGTGTTGTTAAAGAAACAGGAAATTTCTAGGACTCCCCTAAAAGAATTTTTTTTTTTTATCTCTTATAGTCACAAGGTTGTCATGGACCAAAGCAAATGCAGAGTTAGATCTGGCCAGTTACTGAATTTCAAAGCAAGTTGAATTCATGTTCTAACTAGATCACTTACACGAAAGTCAGAGCATTATTTGTAAAAGTGGGGGCCATAAGAATTGAAATGAAGGCTTTGGGGAGGACCTAAATAATCTGGGTACCTTCAAAATTTGCATCTTCTTTACCAAAAGAAGATGCTATCTGGCCCTTCTTGAAGACTTTATAATGACTTCATCTGAGACAGTTACCTTCATACAGAAATTCTAGTTTTCCTCATGCGTTACACTTGTGACCTTTCATTCCCTCCAGACTTATTACTAGTTCTAATCCGGCATGCCCATAGGGGCTAATTTAAAAAGTCAAATATTAGTCAAATATAGGGCAGTAGAGGGAGGATGAAGTGGATAAAAGGAATCAAATATATGGTAGCTGAAGGAAACTGGACTTTGGGTGATAAACACACCATAGAATGTACAGATGTTAAATTATAATGTACACCTGAAATTATATAATTGTATTAACCAATGTTACCCCAAAAAACTTAATTTAAAAAAATAATAATAATAAAATAAAAAGTCAAACATTAGTCTACAACCATGCTACCCTGAATAAGCCTGATCCCGTCTGATCTCAGAAGTTAAGCAGAATCAGTCCTGGTTAATACTTGAATGGGAGACCACGTAGAAAGATCAGATGCTATAGGCGTAAAAAATAAAAAAAATAAATAAGGGGTCGTAAGCTGACTAGGTCCTTGCAATCTGTGAGAGTTGCCTCACCTAAAAAATAATGAAAAATAAATTAATAAATTAATTAATAATAAATAAATAAATATAAATTAAAAAGTCAAACATGGAAGGAAAAGATTCACATGTCAGAAGAATTGCAAGATTTTGCTGAAATTAATATTAGCAAAAACCTGTAGAATATATTGAATATTCTACCAGAAACAAAATTTTATATGCCAAATTATTAGAATACACTAACCAGAGACTGTGAATTCCTTCTACTTAGCTTGAGCACATTGTTAACTTGGTTGGTTGACTAAATCCTGGACTCTAGTGTGGCCTGTTACTGAAGGAAACTAAAACGCAAAGACTGCAGAGACTTAGATAAGAATGTTGGAATGTATTTATCATATGCAACATCTAACATTGACCCCAAACAAGCCTAAAGAACACTTCTTTATCTAAGGCATTGAGAAAAACATTGATGGAGGGAGAAAGAATCTTTGAAGAGTGCTTTAGTGAATTTCTTTCATACCCTAGGGTTGACAGTGGAAGATAGTGCTACTGAAATTGGTTCCTTGATTTCGGCAGGGTTGATGGGTACCCAGAGGGGCAGACACTAAATAGTAGGATTTAACTGCCAGAAATGGAGTGGATGTGATTATTATAATAGCGGAATGATTTGACTTGCAGGGGTCTTTTGTTGATCATAGTGTTCTTAAAACTGAACTTGGTGGACACTCTGTGAAGGATGCACTTGACCCGTATAATTAAAAATATTCTAAGCCTGGTGAACCTAGCCTTAAATCATCGAACTGACTTAAAACATCAGTAGAGAATCATGGTCTATCTTCCAATAATCAGATTCTTGATTCAGTGAACAAAAGGGAGAAAACTTTGAGGAAGCACATCATAAGAACCTATGAAAATCTTCCTCTATCCTTCACCAAAAGTACCGGCATATATTTACCAAGGTAACTGTGTACTAGAGAAAGAGAAATACCTATATCTTCCATAAATTATTGATCATGCCTTTGGATTTGTGCTAATCTCTAGGGACCCAGAATGTCACTATCTCTCCCCTCCCGAACCCACCCCTACATAGAGCAGAGCCTTATCTATGAGGATCCAATGATAAATAGAGTCTGAGTCCAAGTTCATCTTCTGGTGGGCATAAAGATTCTGTTAATTCAACCTCTGGTTATGTCCCCAGTTCCAGGATTATAGTCTGAATGAGCAGTCCGGCAAATACCAGAATTCTCAAATTGACTTCCTGAGTCAAGTAAGCACTATTGGGACTGCACCTTCCTAACAAAATAGTAAACCAAATGCAACGCTACATTTTTAAGAGAATTCTAAAAATCAGTGTTATCATCATAGAAAACTGAAGGAGTGGTGGTGAATTCTGTTACATCTCCAGTTAATTCACCTGCTTAACGTGTGCTGTGAACAGATGGATCTTACAGCATGATAGAGGATTATCAAAATCTTATTCAGTAACTTCTATTGCTGCTCTTCTTCCTAAAGTTGTCTGTACTAGAGCAAACTGACTCAATTCTGGCCATCTAATATGCAATTATTATGCCCAAAAATGCTTTTTTCTCTATCCTCATAAGCCTAAAACACTAGAAGCAATTTGCTTTCACCTAGCAAGAATAGCACCTTCATGTCCTACCTCTGAGCTACATCAATTCTCTGCTTCTTTTACATGTAAGAAAAATTGATTTCTGTCTTGTATAAGTATTATTACTTCAGGTTTTCTACACCAACAGCTAAACAAAATTCCTAACAGAAGTATGAACTATATCAAAATTCATACCGTAGTCAATGGATATGGAAAGAGGAATTGGGGAATATTTGGGCCTTTGCTATTTAATAAGTGCCCAAGAATAAGAATTCAAAGTCAGATTATTTTTCTCAAAGGCTATTAGAAAGACTATCTTAATTGTAGTAGTTCACATGCTGCTGGTACACATGTAGTCAATTTGGTAGACCAATCAAACATCTTAACTTTTTTTTTTAATCCACCATAGTGGTGGTTAGGCTGAATTAACAGTTGTTCCATGAGACTGACAATTCAGTTTTAACCAACAGCCCTGAATAGATTCATCCTGTGCAACTTAACTGCCTTTGATAAACAAAATGTCCTCATTTCCACAATACAATAGCAATTTTTTAAGTTTTTTTTTTTTAATTATACACATAGCTGCAGACCCATTTTTTTTCTCTTGGTTTTAGAACCAGTACAGAATTTGCTAGTTTGACTAAAGGCTTAAGCTCTCTAGACCTCAGTAGTGGAAGAATAATAACACTACATTCACTATAAATTCCATCAGTAGAGGAGTTATGAGATGAATGAAGACATATTGGGCCAATTTTCCATTTTACGTAAATCTAAGGCAAAGTCAAAGTCACAGAGGATTAGAACCATGGACTTTGCTTTTTAGTTTCCCAGAAGAAAGTCACTTTATCAACATAAACTTGGCACAATTTTGAAACATAACAGTATCCATCTTATTAGCCCATTGACTTGCTGTAGTAAGTTGTGGTATTTTTCTTATTATTTTATGCCCAGAGCCACAGAAAGATTAATGTTACAAGTTAAGCAAATCGTGTGATATTTACAGCTTGTACTGTTGGGGAATATTAAAATTCTTTCCTAGGTCCAGATTTCTGAGGACCACAGGAGAAGGTCACACATGTGCTGTGGAGACAGTCAGTGCACTTTCTGTAATGTTTAATCCACAGATTAATGTCAATGTTCAAAAGCAGGAAAGACAAGGAAAATCTGCCATCTGTCATAAGATCATGAGTGTAGAGTAATGAATCAATTGAAGAATATTCTATTTATGAATAAGAAAAGAAGATCTGTACTCAGTTTTAGGTCACAAATAAGCATCAGTTTTATAGATGAAAAGGCAGCAGTGAAATATCACTTCCTAAGTGACTTTCTGGTTTCTGGATTTTCAAAATATCACCTCCATCAAGGAGTCTTGTTGAGAATATCAGCTACATGCCAGAGGCTACAAGAGCAACTGAGAACCAAGATGCTTTATTTTTGTGGCATGAGGGAAGGAGTGAGTTCTAGGTGATGCTGTAATCTGAGTGTCATGGGACACTTTTTTAGTGCTGGACCCCCAATTATCTATGAACAGTAGTAGAGTACGCCACTTTAAAATATGCCACATTGACACATTGATTATTTTGAGCTAAAAACAATTGAGAAGAAGCAGACACAAAAAAAGTTCTCTGCCCTTCCCCTATTTGCCTAAAGCAGAATATAAATTTGTAGAAATATCTCGCATCCCCACTCTTCTAGGAAAGACAAAAGTTAATTATGAGAAACAACTCTAGACCTTTATTAGCCTGGAGACAGCATGAGAAGAATCTACATAACAAACTTTACTCACTAGCCCTTATCTTTCATTCTTCACTCAGTTTGCCCCCTAGAAACTCAAAGTCCCTTTCCTTTGTCTTGTCACTTTTCTAAAAATGTATTGTTCTACTGTGAAGATGCTATAGAAGCCCAAGTTCTAACCACCTCTTTAAGTTACTCATATCTGAGTACTCTCATGTATATGCATGAAGCACATGTTAATAAACTTCTTTGTTTTTCTCTTGTTAATCTGTCTTTTGTCAGTTTAATTTACAAAGCCCCAGCCTGAAAACCTAGAAGAGTGGAGGGAAAAATAATTTTGTTTTCCCCACTATAACTAGATTAGATCAATTGTCATGCATATCTGAACAGTCAGAATAGATCAGAAACAGGACTATAATGAAAGATACACAAAGGGTAAGACAAAGAGTCCTCAATGAACTCCCCCATAACTATACGGAAAATGCTGTTTTTCTCTGTCCACTGGTGCCTCCTGGCCCTCAGAGAAATATTCAGCTTTCTCAGTCAGTTCCAGGACTCTGGGGATGCAGTCTTGCAGAAGGAAAAGATAAAGACATAAGGAGGGGATTTGCCTATGAAAAGAGACTGGGCAGATGTAACAAAAAGTATATGGAGAGAAAAGAGTAGGAGAGGAGAGAGAGATGGAGGAGGAGATGAGAGGCAGCACAGCATTGTGAAACTAGAAAGAATTGAAGAAGAAAGGTAAAAAGGGTTTCTAGAAATGCTGCTGGGTGTTCTGGTCTCAATTTCTTTTTATATTGTTTGGTGACTATAAGGTAAAAATTGGGCTTCCTTTTCATTGCATTGGGCTACTTGGGCTGTTTTTTTTTATTCAGTGTCCTTGTAGAGGTTGGACCACGTGGGATCTCACGAGTACTCAGCTGCCTCTGATTTAAGACCCTCCGTATCTAAGCCCAGAGGACACTTTTCACCAAAGCTGCCAATGAGTACAGGCTCAAGACAGAATGGTTATTTGTAGAAAACTAGAAAGCCAAATAAACATTGAGAATATATCATCATAGTCAATGCTACAAAATAGGAGAAATGCATAGTGAGGGAAGCAACATACTAGCCAGAGAACCAGCCTGGGCAGTAAAGCAGCTTCTCAAACTATAACCAAACACAATCAACTGTAGATCTAGTTAAAATGCAGATTCTGCTCCTCACACCCATTAAGATGGCTACTAGCAAAGAAAAAAAAAAACAGAAAATGCAAGTATTGGTAAGGATAGAAAGTATAGAAATAAGATGAAACCCTTATGCACTGTTGGTGGGAATGTAAAATAGTGCAGCTGTTATGGAGAAGAAAACAGTATGATATGGTAGGTTCTCAAAACTTAAAATTAGAACTATCATACAATCTAGCAATTCCATTTCTGGGTATTCCCAAAGAATTGTATACCCATGTTCCTAGTAGCTCTATTCACAATAGCCTGGAAGTGAAAGAAACTCAAATGCAGATGAAGAGATAAACAAACCATAGTATATACACACAAAGGAATATTATTCAGCCTTAATAAGGAAAGAAATTCTGACATATGCTACAACAAGGATGAAACTTGAGAACATAATACTCACTAACATAAGATGGTCACAAAAACCTTAGGTATGATTCCACTTATATAAGGTATCTAGAATAGTGAAATTCATTGAGAGAAAAAGTAGAATGGTAGTTACCAGGGCCTGGGACAAGAAGGGAATGGGAAGTTGTTGTTTAATGGGTATAGAATTTCAGTTTTGGAAAATGAAAAGAGTTTTAGAGATTGGTTGCACAACAATGTGAATGTACTTACTACTGAACTTTACACTTAAAAATGGTTAAGATTTTATATTATGTATATTTTACCACAATTAAAATTTTTTAAATGCAAATTCTGATTCTACAGATCTGGAGTAGAATTTGAAATTATGCATTTCCAGGGGATCATTTTCAAATTCCAGAGCCCAGGCTGCACCCCAGACAACCTTGGGGGTAGAACCCAGGCATAGGTGGGTTTTGAACTCCCCAGGTAAATCCAACGTATAGACATGTTTGGGAACCACTGTTCTCCATCTCATTCTATGCTAATAAAAAACTGATTGGACAGCCCAGAACAGAGGTCTCAATCCAGGCTGCAGATAAGAATCATCAGAGGAGCATTTAAAAATATTTGCACCTTAGCTCCACCATTTCCCAGCCCACCTCCAAGAGATTCCAATTTAATTGGTCTGGAGAAAGGCTGGGGTATCTGTAGTTTTTAAAGTTTCTCAAGTAATTCTAATTGGAAACTCCTAGCTGAGATGTTGCATGTTAACCCCAGCCTTCTGCTCAGCCTGGCTCTCTGCAATCTGATCTACCCCAGACTGCCCTCTGCCTGTCCTCTGTGCCAGTCCCTGCATCCCACACTCTGACATCAGTTTGATTATCCAAGTATTAAAGAGTGGCAGATAATTAAGAGAGCACAGTACCAACTAATCAAGTGTATCCAGCAGGCACTGAATGCTGTCAGAAATCACGGATTCATTCCTTTTGTGCCAATTAGCTTCATGCCCAGAAAATTTTGATTTGTGGCCACAAACCACAGTTTCCTTTAGCCTCACAAATGCATGTCATTTATTACAAAAGAAGTCAGAAAAGCGGTGCTTTGTTCATATAATTTGGGAACTGTGGGGGTGGAGTGGGCAAGAGGTTTGGAAAATATGTGTATAATGCTTAAATTTATGTGTCAACTTGACTGGGCCACAGGGTGCCCAAATATTGGTTAAACATTATTTCTGGGTATGTCTGTGAGTTTGTTTCCAGATGACACTAAACATTTGCATCTATAAACAGAGTAAGCAGATTACCCTCCCCAACGTGGATAGGCCTCATCCAAGCCATTGAAGGTCTAAATAAAGTAAAGGTTCGAGAAAGAACAAATTTGCTCTCTCTGTCTGACTGTCTTTGAGCTGGGACACTGATCTTCTGCTTTCAAACTTGTACTTGGATTACAACCATACCATCACCTCTCTTTGGCCTGGCCTCCTTAGCCTCCATAATTGTGTGAGCCAACTCATATGAGCAGTGAATATAAATTGTGGCTCAAACAATTATGAAGGCTGAGAAGTCCAGACAGAGTCCATGGTATAGTATACACACATATACACGCACACATACACATTTATATACATTAACATGTATACGTATAAGCACACATGTGTGTATGTATATGTATGTACATGTACATATAATACATATATTTACATATGTATTACATAGTTTACATATGTATGTGTATACAGTGTGTGTGTGTGTGTGTGTGTGTGTGTGTGTGTGTGTGTGTGTGTGTAGTATACGTATACGCACACACACATGCATCCTAGTGGTGCTGTTTCTCTGGAGAACTCTAATACAATGTGCCCTAGTAGTATTTTATTTATTCATTCATCATTAAAAATATATGTATTTCTTGAGAACCCACTATGTGCCAGGCTCAGTTCGAGGTACTTGAATAAAATCATCGTGCACTCTTCCAGCTGCAGAAACCACCATTTCCCAGATTAGTATCAAAATCCAAAGACTTGTACTTTATATACAATTTAAGATACAGATTCTATACAGATTAGTATCAGTGCTTATTAGCAGACCTTCAGCAATCAGGTATCATAGTAAATCTCTGCCTGCCATCTGTAATGTTAGACCTAGGTTTATGCAATCTCTAAGTGTCAGGCAGGGCTAAGGAGAAAATACACTTTATAAACATTGATTGCTTCTTGTTATACCTTGCTAATGTAATCTGTGTTGCAGATTAGAATCAGCATAATATCATGGGTAATGCCAGGCAAATGGTCTAAGCTGCAGTGATGTTTTTGGTTTTGTTCTTCAGGGAGTTGCTTTAGGAAAGGCATAGCAAGACCTTGTATTTTTTTTTTTTTTGCCAGAGTTGAAAGAGAGAACAACTTCTTTGCCCTTTCATTTTTCAAATAATAAATCATGAGTAATAGACTACTTCACTACATTGGGTATGACTGCTCCTGGCCAAAGAACATTTAACAAAATTCTGTTAAGTCACAGAGTTTATTTATTTATTTTAGCTCCCTTTGACATTTCAGATCAAAACTGTGGCTAACAGCAATGTTTGGGACAATTACATTTAGAATGTACTATTTGTAAAGAACCTAAGCCGTGACCTTTCTAGAAATAGGCAGTTGTACACACCCACCTATAAATGCAACTCTTCCAAGCACTAGTTCATCTGCTGATTACATGTTGGCTCCTCTCATCTGCTATATTTTACTATAAATCCCTCATGGACAGAGGCCTTGCCTGTTTGATAGGATATATTTCAGGCCTGCTGAGCTATTGGACTTGTCATGACTCTCTGATTATTGTTCACTCACTTTCTTTAACATTGAAAAGGACAGACTGTGGAATAGACACTAGCCACTTATTCTCCAATTAATCTTGAATGCAGAGGGGTCAATGGCACTTTCTGGATCCTGGGAGGAATTCCTACTGAGTGGATAGTGAAATTCTTAAGTCACCTCTGCAGCCTTCTACTTGGTCTAAATCTCTGGACTGAATGTGGCTCACTCTTTCAGAATCATCAGCCCCTTACCTGGAGAAAGACATCCCACACTCTGAAGTCTGCTTGAACACTCTGGACTGAGTCTTCATCTCACTTCTCTGGAAACCCCTAACCCTAGACCTCTGTGCTGGAAAAACTGTTTCCCAACTAGGATATTATCTCTCATGTTCACTCAGGAGTAAAATTAAGAACCTTGGCCAAAAGACTTAATAAAGCTTGTAATTTTTCTGAGGATGGAATCAAGAGATGAAGCTGTGGTTTTGATTTTTTTTTTTTTCCCCCGCATGTGAAGGAACAAGAATATGGAGATCATTATGGTACCACTAACTGACTCTGACCCTTTGGAAAACCATTTTTTCCTATGAAGTAGTTTGGTGTTGACTACAAATACCCCTTATTAATCTCATTTTTACTTTTTCCTGATTTTAGATATTTCCATCATTGCTATTGTACTTCTCCAGGTTAATTGTAGAGAAAGGTGATAAATTTTTTTTTTGAGTGCTTAACTCAAGGGTGGTTATAATTTTAAACGTGCAAGTACTTGAGATTAGGATGCATGAATTGCATCCTAATGAAAGCTCAAAGGAACTTTATTTTGTTCAACTAATACTTTTGTATTTTCCTCAATTAGAATATCTTTATTCTTTTTCTCTGAATATAAAATAATACTTGCTCATGATAAAAACTTCAGAAAGCATAGGCATATATATATGAAGGAGTAAAAATGATCTATGATCCACTATCCAATAACTTCTGTAAATTTTTTAAAATTGAGATATAGTTCACACCCCATAAAATTCATCATTTTAAAGTGAACATTTAAGAGATTTTTAGTATATTCACAAGGTTATACAAACATCACCATTAATTATCTAGTTCCAGAATTTTTCTATCATGCCAAAGAAACCCCCATACCTTTCAATTTCTTCTCTTCCCCTGTCCCCCAGTCCCTTGCAACCCACTTTCTGTCTCTGAATTTCCCTATTCTAGATATTTCATTTAAATGAAACCATATATATGGTCTTTTGTAACTCAATGCTTTCCCTTAACATAATGTTTTCAAGATTCGCCTACCTTGTAGTACATAACAGTACTCCATTTTTTTTTATGCCAGAACAACATTCCATCGTATGACTATATGACATTTTAAAAATCTGTTTATCATTCATTGATAAATGTTTTATTGTCTCCACTTTGGGGCTATTAAGAATAACACTGATATGAACACTCACGTACAAGATTTCACGTGAACATATGTTTTCAATTGTCTCAGTCTGGGAATATTTTAATAAATAACATTTCAGGGTTTTTTTCTCTGCATATCTATATTAACAGATAAAAATATTGTGATATATTGTATATTTTTCCCAACTATATATTCCCCTTTCCATAGGAGAAATAATTTCTGTAGACAATCAGTTGCCAAAAGACTTGCAATAATTTCTGTGGGAAAAAATATATATCTTCACCCCATCATCATGTCCAGCATGTTGCTTGCCTTGGCCACCGGTCTGTGAGTGAATATAACATTACCATGACTGAAAAGAAGTCTAAGAGCCATTGTGAGTTCCTGTGAGCTGTCTTGCTCTTTCCCTCCGTCATGAGTAGGAAACTGTTTCTACAGCTTTGTTCCCAGAATAAGAAGACACAAGGAGCTGAAATGCAGCTGACTGTAGCCATTAACAATATATGAAAGAGGAATAAATTATTATTGTAATCCACTCTTATAGAGATTTGGGAGTCATTATTTCTGTAGCAAAGCTGACTAATGCATTAATAAATAGTTTATTATCTATTTTTTTTCCCACCCAATGATATAGTGTGGACCTTTTTAAAGATGTAAACTTGTAGCAGTGGTGTTAGTGAAATTGAAGTCCAAATAGAGTTAAGTGATTTGTACCAAGTGACAAAATTAGTAAGAGAAAGTCAATTTTATATTCCTGTGCTGATTTCCAATCCGGTTTTCTAATTAAAGCAAAGAAGAGGGTAACCTTGAACATTTTGCTGAGATTACAGGACATTTATAAAGAACCTTATGCAACTGTGTGATTGTAGGGCTGAAAATTCCAAACTCGCTCATGCTGTACTATTGAGTTAATGCTAATTAGAAAATAGTAAAAAGCTGAAATATGTGTGTTGTGCTTTTTGCAAAGAGTTTTTTTTTTTTTTTAAGGTTGGGAGCATATTATGACTTGATCCTTATTTTTTATTATTGCAGCCTTTAGATCTGGGATCCTACTGACAAATAAGTAGTTCTCTGCTTTCAATGCATTTTTTGTGCCTCACCAAACTGCCACTCCATTTCACATGATTCAATACAATTATCTTCCTTTGCCTAAGAAGCTGGATGCTCAGTCTGCAAGGGGCCACAGATGAAAGGAAGTCTTGGCTAGCATCTGCCCACTTTTCATCTGCTTTAAGGCAGTATTTCCATCTCTTGTTCTATCTTAAACTCAAATAAATGACAGCTTTGCATAACTAGTTTTCAGGAAGAAAGGGTTTCAGTAAATCGTCACTATTATTTAATTATAGCTGACCCCTTATGAATCACCATGGTCGGAGCACTCAGTTTTCAGTTTTGATATCACTTACAGGTGATAAAATGGCCACTGGTGGTCTTCAGAAGCCTAATCTCTGTAAGTCCCCCTTATCCACGGGGGGAACACAGTCTAAACCCCCAGTGGATGTCTGAAACTAATGTAGGGAGGAGACAAGAGAATTAAAAATGTTAATCAAGCCACAATCAGAGACTGCAAAGTGCTGATCAGCCCTGCAGGCAGGCCAGGAGGACATCTGCCTTCAAAACAAAGGAAAATTTCTACTGGGATTGCTAACGACCCATTCCCCACACCCATTAAGAGGAAACAAAAGCCATTCCCTGAACACTCAGCCCCCTACTCACTGTCTTTCCAAGCCTCTCTTTTTCCCTCTCAGTTCCTTACTCTGTCTCTCTCACTGTCCCTCTCTTACTCTCTGCCTCTGAGAGATCACGCTCTGTCTATGGAGTGTTACTCCTTTTCTAAGAAACTTACCTTTGGACTCTGACTTTAGCGCTGTGTGTTGAATTCTTTCCACACTCTCTGCCAAAGGACCCTCGTCTCTCAGTTCCAGGCTTAGTCTCCCCACATCAACCCAGGGAAATTTGCCCTGTCCTGCATCAAAACCATGAGTAGTACCAAACCCTATATATCAGGGGTCCCAGCTCCTGGGCCACAGACCATACTGGCCTACAGCCTGTTAGGAACTGGGCTGCACAGCAGGCAGTGAGCAGCCCGTGAGCAAGAGAAGCTTCATCTATATTTGCAGCCTCTCCCCAGTGCTAGCGTCACTGCCTCAGCTCCACCTCAGATCATCAGGCATCAGATTTTCATAGGAGCACCAGTCCCCAAAAAGGTTGGGGACCACTGCTATATATACTGTTTTTTCCTATACATACATATCTATGAAAAAGTTTAATCTACAAATTAAGCACAGCAAGAGATTAACAATAATAGCTAATAATAAAATAGAGCAATTATAACAATGTACTGTAATAAGAGTTATGTAAATGTGGTTTCTCTCAAAATGTTTTATATACTCACCTTTTCACTTAAAAAAACACTTTGGGGCTTCTCGTTGGTATATTCCAAATTTCTAGCATCACTACTCTTGGGTGTTGGGGCCACTATTAAGTAAAATAAGGGTTACTTGTACACAAGCGCTGTGATACAGCAACGGTCGAAAACCAAGATGGCTACTAAGCCACTAAAGAGCAGGAACATGTAGAGCATGGGGATGCTGGACAAAGGGATGAGTCACATTCCGAGCAAAATCTCGCGAGATTTCATCACACTACTCAAAATGGCACACAATTTAAAACTCATAAATAGTTTATTTCTAAAATTTTATATTTAATATTTTGGGACTGTGGTTGACCACGGGTAACTGAAACTGCAGAAAATTACTATACAGGAAGAGTTTCCCTTCTTTATATTATACTGAGTAGGCAAAACTCCATTAAAAATCAATGATTTTCATGCTTTAATCGAGATGAGAATAGTTATCTAAGAGTTTTATTTTCTTTTTTTCACTTATACACATAAATGTGCAGCATACTATTGTAATGCTACAAATTGTTAATTTTTTTACCAGATCAATTTTATATTTATTACAAATGGCCTTTAGAGATTATCTTAGTCTAATCTCCTCAGTTTACAAACAAGAAAAATAACAGCCTCAAAACTTAAGTGCAAAAAAAAAAAAACCCAAAAAATAACCTAATTGCATTTCCTAGGTCATAAAGTGAGTGGTAGAGCTGTGACTAGAACTCTTGCCTCCTGACTCTCCACCCAGTGCTCTCTTTTCACTTTGTGCCACTTCCTTAGCAAGTGTATAACCAAAAGGGGATTTGTAAGACTTGTTCAAGATGGAAATAAGATATATCACTGAACTTTCTAGAAAGTTGAACCACCCTCGGAAAGTGCCCTATGAATGGTCATGAGTCCTGCCAAGCACTAGGAACAAAGATGTCTACTAAATTGGTAAATGGGAACAGACACAAACCTTGATCTGGTGGCAGAATTATGACCAAGTAAGTTTCTCCAATCCTCGTGTTGTCCCTACAATGAGACAAGCCAGGGCTAGTCAGAGACAGTATCCTCAAGAGCAATAGAACAAGGAAAACTGAGAGGGGTCATTTGTTAAGACACTGCTGATCTATTAACTCCTGAACCCAGTAAGATCTAGGTTTGGTCTATGAGAGATAGAAGCAAACTTGGCCCCTCTGGTGGCCATGAGGTTAATCATTCTCCTCATGCAGCCAGGAGCCTCCAGTAGCTGGATCAGAAGGGAGAGCAACATTCTCTGGCCTGATTCATCAGGATGTCCACATTTTGCCAAGATCCAGGTGTCCTCTGGAACTGGGAGAAAGGTCAGAGTAAGCAAGATCCTGACAAAATGGGGTGGAGGGAAAAACTAAACTCATCAGGTAATGCCAAAATAACACTATCGACTAATTCAAGCTCCAGCATCCAAGAGGGAATTAGAAATGCCCTTCATGGAAGTTTGACACAGGACTTAGTCCATTTGTTTTTAAATTATCGGGTTATTCTTAGGCACAGTGTTTCATAAGGTCCCCAAGATAAGCCAGTGTTTGGAGGCTAAAAAGGTGAGACACCCAGGCTCAGTAATAGGACTTGTGGAAAAAATTAGGTCATTCATTGTTCTGAGGCCTCACAGGGCCAACAATCTAAATGTTTTTGCTCTTTTAGCTTTAGACAATCGCTGGGAGAATGAGGTGGGAAAAGGAAGCTCAAACTAGAAAACAATGTGGAAAACAGACATGGTGTGAATAATCATAATAGAAAGATCTTTTTTATATAAGGAAGAGCTGTAAATCAGTAGAATTCTTGGTAAAGACCTCTACAGAGATTATTCTTGACACTTTAAATTTCTTTCTCTTTTCTCTCTCAACTCTCCCAAATAGCCTCTGCTCACTGAAAAAAAACAAATTCAAAATGCCAAATAAATCTTCACTCTGACTATAAAACTCCAATGTACAGTCATTCTGTCACTATTTGTTATTAAGTAATTTCTATTTCCAAAATGTATTTTTTTTCTCTTCCTTTCAAACTTCCCTCACCTTCTATACTTCCAATCAGCTGCTTCTCAAAACATACCTATTAGGTAGAGAGACTTTTATCTTCACATTCCACTGGAATGCAGAAAGTAAATTTAAGTGGCAAGATCAAGGACACAGAGCCAGACAAGGACAGAGCAAGAGCCTGGAGGCCCTACCACCCAGGGCTCTGCATGCTTCATTATTACATCGCCTCTCAAAAACTCTTGCTGAGACTGGAGTTACTCCAGCTTTTATTGTCGCCATTAAAAATATTAATGGTCCAAGAATCCAGAAGACCAGCTAGAGTTTTCTTGAAATACCTTACCCCGGTTGAGGCACACCCGGTGTGAAGCATAATTAAACTCCACTACCCATTGACAAAGCAAGACAAAAGAGCTGAGGAATCCTACTTGTAAAACTAAAGATATCGTCAAAGTCACCCTCATTAGCCTGAGCTTTTCACTCACTTTGCAGTCGCTCTTCTATTAATAAGGAGGCCTCATCCAATAGCACTCTGGTATCAGCATCATCACTGATGTTTAGATGTGTTTAACAGCTGGGTTTTTTTTTTTCCCCCAGAAGGGCTTTGGTGAATCACTCTTCTATTTCATCATCCCCTTATTTTACATGCTTTGCAATTACTAGTTTCACATTTATAATGGGACCCCAATGGAAAGCTCCAACGGCTGGGTTCAGAAGTGTCATTCTGCTCAGGGAAGCCACGCTATGTGAACCCACCGTGGGGAAGCTCCCATAACCAATCATAAAGAGACATGGTCAGCTATTGGACTTCTTGACCATAAATGACCCTTTGCTGAGAGGATCACAGCTACTACCTGAACCTCATTAGGGCAAAAAGAAGTGTGTTCCCCTGCCCACCCAGGCTTATTATTCATGATATCTATCAATATGGCAACACAGATCTCGTGATCTAAACCAGTATTTGGACTGTTCACTGAGAAACTAGGAGCTATAACTTTAAATTCCAATGTTAATCAATCATCCTGAGACATTTGATCCCAAAGCAAAAAGTCCTCAAAGGCTGATACTGGGTGACATTCACTTGGATTTATCTGACAACAGCATGCAAAGGAAGACCTGTTTTCAAATATTATTTTTATCCACACTTAGCCATGTAACCAAGTCACAGGACCACTCTCAGCCTTCTCAGATTTTTTTATCTGAGGAAAGGCAACACTTTCTCTTTACCTTCAAGTATTTCAACAATGACATTAAGAAACACAGGCAAAGACACATGATAAAATGTGTTCCAGAGAGAGATGATTGTTATTTCTTTATTTACTTGTGCTACTATCCTGCCATGTGAAAACTTGAAGATTCTGGTCAGCCAGAGCCAATGTCAGCCAAAAGATTTTAATCATCACGAACGAAAGCTAGTAGTTGTCCATTTGTAAGGGTTCTCAAAAGTCTTAGTAAAATTTCTTTTCTTTCTAATAATAATATATTTGTATGCTTCTTGATATAATGCTCATGAGAAAGACACTTTACCCTCTGTGTATTCTTCCTCAAACCCATAACCCTAGTCTGGTATTAAAAACATCAGTTAAATCCAAACTGAGGAACTTACTACAAAATGCTTGCTCAGTTTTAGGTCATGAAAAAACAGGTCAAAGAAACTATCATCAATCAGAGGAGTCTAAGGAATCGTGATAACTTAGTGTACTGTGGTATCCTGAATTGGATTCTGGAACAGAAGAGAGGATTAGGGTGAAAACTGGTACTATCCGAATAAAGCCTGTAGGTTAATTAATAGTAATATACTGATGTTAATCTCTTGGTTTTGACTAACATACCTTGGTTATGTAAGATGTTAACATTAGGGAAACTAAGTGAAGAGTACATAGGAACTCTCTGTATTGTGTTTTCAAATTTTCTGTAAATCTACAATTATTCTAAAATAAACAGTTTATTTTAAAAAGAGAGAGAGACTTATAAACATATCAACCAATCATATTGTGGGACATTATTTGAATCTTGATCAAACAAACTACATTGACTCAAAAACAACACAGGGGTTAGGGGCACCGACCCCCACATAGTTGAAAATCTACATATGTAATTTTGACTCCCTCAAAATTTACTTATTAATAGCATACTGTTGACTGGAAGCTTTGTCAATAACACAAAGAGTCTATTAACATATATTTTGTATGTTATATGTACTAAATACTATATATTTTTATAATAAAGTAAGTTAGAGAAAAAAGTGTTATTAAGAAAATCATAAAGAAGAGAAAATATATTTAGAGTACTTATTAAAAAAATGCACACAGTTCAAACCTATGTTTTTCAAGGGCCAACTCTATTTTAAAAAAATCATTTATGAAACAATTGGAAATTTAAATGCTGAATATGTGATTATATGCAGAATTAATTATTAATTACTTTTAGGTGTGCCAATAGTATTATGGTAGTTTTTGTAAAGGAGTCTATATTCCAGAGATACAAACTAAAACATATATAGATGAAATAATATGTCTTGAATTTCTTTAAAAAATAACACAGGAAGAGGAAGTTGATACAGATGTTGGTTAACAGAGCCATGAAAAAATGATTATTGAAAATGAATGATGAATATATGGGAGCTCATTATTCTGTTTTACCCTCTTTTGTATATATTTGAAATTTTTTCGAATTAAAAAAATAATTTAAAAAATCTAAAGGAGAAAAACTATAATCCCTTACATTGGATCAATATTATTAGCTCTGCTACTGTATTGCTACCCCAACAACTCCCTAGTCATTTTCATTTAGTCTCTTATTCTCACCAAACCCACAGGTCAGCTTTGGGGTCAAAGTTCTCTCTGGACAGTCCACTCATGTGAGCCTCTGGCTCAAAGGTACTAGCACCTCATCATCCAGCTAAGAAATCAGCTTCAGAAACCTGGGTGGCCACTGGGGTCACCCCAGCTCAGCAGTGAGAAAAGGGAGTGTTTATCATGAGTTGAATAGCAGCCCCAACCTTTAGCCAATTCTATGAGAAGAGAGGTCCATTCTCTTTCTCCAAGTGATGGTTTTGACATTTTAGTTCCTTTTGACCTCGAAGCAAATTGGATCTGAACACAGACAAGCAGGAAGAGAAGTGATGACAAGTCAAGGCTTAATGTTAATGTAGAGCTTTTTCTTCCCCAACGCAGAAGTCTTATTAAAGAAACAGCAGGATGCTGACAGGAAACTGTTTATAAGTAGAAATAACACTTATTATAACAAGTCAGAACAGCAGGAGGATAGGTTTGTTTGTTTGTTAATTATATCTGGTTTTATTTTCTAATGAGTGCCTTAAGAAAGGCGGGAATCATTCTGACAGCTGTTTGAAACCAACGTTTAAATTCTCTTAGAAAGATGATACGGAGCAGGAGCAATTGGACTCTACGAAGCAAGAGGAGGTCTCCTCTACCCTCCTTTTGTTCATCAAATATGTGCAGCTTAATTATGTGGAATCCTGTGAATGGAGTTCTAAATTCCTGCTTTAATGGATGCCTGTGTCAATAGATAACAGAACGGTTTTTTGTTCACCTATAGGGAAGGTATTGATGGAGACATAACATGGAAGTCATATGTAATTTGTCCATATCGAAGAAATATAATGTCTAGCTCTTCTATCTATGACATTACCAGAGAGAACACTTGCCTTTAAAGGAAAGTGTTAACTTTATCCAGATTAACTTTAACTGAATGCCTACACAGCCATGAATCAGAAAAGATATACAACTTTTAAAAATGAGGACTCAAATGAGAAAGTTAAAAAAAAAAAAAACTCTTAAGGGATCAGGGCTTGGAGTGAATTAACTGCAACAGTTAATTCATAAATGAATTTTTTTAAATAGAGTTTTTAAATTGCCCTGGAGAAAATTAAGCCTTCTGGTTTTTTGTCAGAAATAAGTAATTACTAAAAGGAGATAGCATAGTTGACATCTTGGCATTTTTATCCAGAATCAAGGTTTTACATTATATATTTACACTCTATGTTGTTGTTCTTTTTGTTTAAGGGCACTTTATAGTGTGGCTCTAAATACTTGCAAAACCGATAGAGATACCTTGGAAATCAGGTCTATGCAGACACAGCAGTTTGAATCATTTAGACCACAGCGAAAATATATGTGATGTATAAAACACAATAATTGAAAGGAAAAGCAGATTTGTTAACTGGATAATCCACAGCATCCCATCCCTCTTTTTCACTTGTCATTTCTCTTCCACCCCAGACTGAAGAAAGGCCCAGTTGGGACCCCTATGGTAGAGGTCTCAGTGTCCCAGGCCTCATCTTTCCTTACCCTATAGCTTAACAATAGATTGTCTCCTTCAGCTTGACTCAGAACTTAGAATAGCCCTTGTCATAAAAAGTTGCCCTGAAACTTATGATGAATACCCTTAAGCTTATTGATCACAATCTTTATGGTCTAGCATTCTTTCTAGACTACTCCCATCTTTGTTCCTGGGTTACTGACACCACCAGAGAACAATGTTGCCAGAGGGAAGGCTCCATGAAGCAGAACAGACCCTCCCCCTTGCCAACCCCTCAACCATCACGTAGCCCCTGGAATAATGCTCAGACTTTCCCTTAAATAACCTAAGTCAGACTGAGAATGTTAAGGCAATTTTTGAAGGTGTTAACCTGATGCCTTCTGAGATCACCAGTGCTCTGACAATAAACACTAATTCTAAATAGCCCAACTCCTGTGTTGGTCTATTGGCCAAGCAACATAGGCAGCACGAGCCCCAGACTCAGCTGCCCTCTGGTTTCAAGACCACCTTCAAAACTCTGAATGTCGCCTCCTTCAGGAAGCCCTCCCTGGTAAATTAACTTGATCTTTTATTCTGCTCCTCACTGTCACAAGAAGCTAGTGTGTATTTTACATTCGGTCCTTAGTATCTTGTTTTATACCATTATTAAAGTTCTTCTGCCTTCATGTCTTTATTTTATTTACCCTCCTTATTGAGAAGTTCTTTAAGGACTCCATTGTGTTTTCTATTTGCTGTGTATTTTCTTAGAGTGTGCTTTGTCAGCAAAGGTAACTCCCAGGAATGTCACCTATTGACTGTGTAGAGCCAGCATCAAATTGATTGCTTTGAGTCTCTTCTAAAAGATTTTTTGGGGGTGGAGGGGGAAGGAGGTAAGATTATATAACTAATTTTAATTAGATTCTTTTAAAATCTCTCTGAACCTGTTTCTTTATCTGCTATATAGAAATGTGAAATTCCTTTCCCCATCCCCCTCTCCTTTAAAAAATACACTGAATATTCCTGTTTACATTAAGTCAAAGGTTTCTTCAGGCTTGCTTACATTTTACTAATAAACTAACAAACTAGTCTATGAGCTAGACGCAGCAGCATCTGAGAAATCTCCTTGGAGTTTTCAAGAAAACCAGGAGGAGAGGTCATGCTGATAGTGAGGAGAAGCTGCATGTAAATAAGCTCAGGTGTAGAGTTAGGAAAGAAATCAGGCTGAGGGTTGAAACAACTGAAGAAAAGAGCTAAGAGCAAAACTTGCAGTTCACAGCACCAGTGATGTACCCCAGCTGCCTCACCGTGTTGACTCTGGGGAGGGGAAAAGCCCAAGAACAGGAAATTAAGAAGAGAGCAGTTGCCAAATGCCCAGTGACAGGATTCTTGTCCAGCACTCATCAGGCTGGCAGCATCTTGCTATTTATTGCTTTCTGGACCTCAGCGCCCACATCTGTAACACGAGCAGTGCCAGCTTCATGGGTTTGAATCATATATACTTGGTTTAGTGCTCTGCTGACACCATCTTGAAATTCTTAATAACAAGGGCTTGTTTTATACTTTACACTTGGCTCCACAAATTATGTAGCCAATTCTGAAATTAAAGGTGGAGTATTACGTGTTTCTGGTTAAATGTATTGATGCATTTATTTTATTTTGTTTTAAACTGTCCATAAAATTACCCTACGAAAACAGGATGATGAGACAGTGAAAGAGAACACACTTTAAAGTAAACACGCTTTATTGGCAAATGGTGTGGTAGTCTTGGACAATTGGCTAAACCAATTAACTGATAAGGTTAGCTTAACTCCTCCACATAGATTGTCATAGCAATAAGATACTGAGTTACGTACTAAACAATAAAATTTATAGTGAAGGTAATTGCATCTTTTTTGCTCTTTCATTGCCAAGAGGTGTTCATTCTTTTTGAACAATACAACATAAAAATGTGTGATTGTTTTAGTTTCTGGTTATTTTGTCAAGATCATAATGTTCATAATAAAAAGTAAATGTATTAAAGACTGAAAATGAGTAGAGATCTTTGTTAGACTCTGGGATTTCAGATGTAGGGTTAGAATCAAGGTCAAGATTAAAGTTAGGGGTTGGGATTAGGATTAAGGCACAGTACTAGACCTGGAAATATTAAACACAGGAATTTAGACTCCTTGTGCATATAACTAATATGTATATGCGTGTGCATACACACAAAATAGCAAAAGAAGAAAGTCTTGGTTAAGAGCCAATGGCCTTAGAGTCACAGAATGTTGCAGGAGTAAAGGAGAGGGAAATTTCAGGAACCACAAAGCCAGTCCAAGCCATCATGGTCCCCTTGGCGGCAATGGGGTAAGCCTCACGGTATTACCTAAAGTTCGTTCCTATAAGAAGTCACCAGCGAGTCAAGGAATGTGTAGTGAAGACCCATTTCCCTGGAGGCCCTGGCTAGTCCTATGGAGATACAGAGGTGAACAAGCTGTGTTTCTGGCTTCCACATAATTCCAATCCAAGTGAGTGAAGAGTACAAGCGTATGACTGAAGCCTCACCTGTAAACCAAGAGGATGCTCAAAGATGAGTCAATAGAATTCTCCTTCAGTTATTGATTGAGACAGTGAAAAATGAGAAAAATATCAGTCAAGGGAATCAAAAGTAGTGTTCCATCAGAAGGAATGCCCCAAAAAGTGACAAAGTGAGAATGTGGCCCAGGGTGGAGGCTCTAGTTTTACTCATTACCTGGCTGCCTAGCAGTCCCAAGATCATCCCTATTCTATTTGTTCAGCATGATAGTCACACACAATAATAATAATAATAATTTCAGGCTACTCTCAAAAGTAAAAAAATATACAGTATAAATTTGCCTTACTTTAAGCAACCCTGATTTTAAAAACTGAAACAGATAAATCACTGAAAAATTCTTAACTTTATAAAATGTCTCACCACAAGATGGCCTTAAAAAGTAAACTCCCGTAGTAGTACATTGTAGGTAGAATTTGACTTACAAAAAGAATTTACATGCAACAGTGAAGCAGCATTATCTGCTACAAAAAGTCAGGTAAACTTGTAGCTGATCCAAAGCCATAAATAAAATAAGAAACAGTCATTCTTCACACACATTATTCAATTGAGAAATCTAAAAGAGCACTCTAAACTGCAATCTTCCTGTCAGTGGCTATATTATCAGACTGCAGCTATCCAGTTTCCTGTATGTTGACAGGAAACTGATTTCCTGAAGTAGAAAGAGTAAGACAATATATACTTATGAGATCATTTCTTCAGCCCCACTATATATTAGGCAACACCAGTTTGTCTATTCATAGCTACTTCAACTACAGTGAAAAGTCTGAAGTAACAGACTGGTGTGCACTGATTTCCAGGGAAGTTCTAGAATGGAGTACTTAGATGATGATTTGTGAGCAGTTAGAAATTAAGAACAGACCACTCAGAGTCAGCCTGGGTTCCCTTAAATAAACAAACAAACAAACAAACAAACAAATAAATAAATAAATAAATAAATAAAAGATAAGTGACATTCCTTTTTTTTCCGAGCTACCATACCATTAAAGTTGAGCAATGCCGTAGATGAAACTTAACTGAAGTTTAGCAACGCATTTGATTAAGTCATGAAATTGTCATAGAAATGGTGAAAAAAAGTGTCAGTTCATGAAAATACAATTAGATGATTTTATATTTTCTATATCAAATGGCTGATAAATAGACTCATGTGAACACTGGAAGAAGGACTCTAATAGTGTATTCCAGGGCTCTGTCCTGCTCAGCATCTTATCAATGTCTGGAATAAAGATTTAGAAAGCCCTGTTATCAAAGTCACATAGTACATAAAGCTACATATTTGAAAGCAGAATCTAGATTCAAAAAGTTTTAGTAGAATAAAAGAATCAAAATAAAATATCATTTAAAGAGATTAAATGTAAAATTTTATATCTAAGATTTTATATAAAGACAAAACCTAGCTTGACAGAAAGTCATGTGACAGAGAATTAGGTGTTTTTGTTGGCCACAGATTTCACATGGGCCATTAAGGAAATGTGGATTTTTTAAAACAATGAAAGCTAATAGATTCTTAGCAGTTAGTATTTATTTTCTCCTTGGTTATCAAGGATTCTTATTTTCTTTATCCTATTCTGAATTTTTCAAATTTTCTATAATGAGCATATGTTATTTTTATAACAAGAAAAACTACTCTTATTACTTGAAAATATTTGAATGTCTGTCTATGGAGTAGAAGTATGAAGTTGAATTAGGCTGTTCTATATAGTCTTAGAGGCTAAAACTAGGAAAAATGGCTTGAAGTTACAAAAGACAACTTTTTCCTAAATATCCAGCTCACAGTGGAGTGAATGCTT
This sequence comes from Macroglossus sobrinus, assembly GCA_004027375.1. Taxonomy (NCBI): domain Eukaryota; kingdom Metazoa; phylum Chordata; class Mammalia; order Chiroptera; family Pteropodidae; genus Macroglossus; species Macroglossus sobrinus. Next base: position 251,200 of record PVKZ01001826.1, on the reverse strand, counting down.
ATCCCTGAAAGTGTCCTCATAAACACTAATTACAGGGATAGCATGGTGCAGCAGAGTTATTAAAAGCTCTCACTCACCAAACTGCCTGGATTTGAGTCTTGACTGTGCCATTTACAACTCAAATGTCTCCATCTATAAAGGGTACACGATGGTAACTATACTTATCACCCCTTAGAATTGGTAGTCATTAAATGGGTTCATCCATGTAAATGTTCTTAGGACAATAACTGACCTATGTTCAATAAACATTAGCTATTATCTGTCAGAACTGGTATGGAAAGGGTTTCTGCTTTGTTTGAGAAACCAGACAAAATGATTATTAAGGGTTCCCTCCAATTCCATGATCTTAGTGTTCTAGGTAGGAGATCACCCCGCCTCAGATAATACTCTCTTATTACCTAAGCCTGAAGTTCTGTACAGTATTCTCAACTGTTATTAAGCTAAGTATCAGTTTGATGACGTGAGGCCTAGCATAAATGAATCCATTTGAAGCCCATTGTTTTGTTTTTCTACTCTAACAAGAGGAAACCAATTGAGAAGTAGAGATTAAAAATGAAAGCGTAATGAGAGAGCATGTATGTAGCACAGCAGAGAGATAAGGGAATTGGAAAGGATAGATGGCTGGGGGACTTGCCTTTTGGCCAGGGAAATGAGCAGGTACATTACCTGGCCCCAAGGAATAGCAGGAATGTTGATGTTATGACAATGCTGGTGGGAAATGAAGCAGTTGGGGTCAAAGTTCCGTGTCTCTCCCTGGTTTAGAATGCCATTCAAAATATTTGTGGGGAGTTAATAAGATATTAGAAGAAATTCTAGTTCAAGTATTTCAAAGACTGAGTTCTGCCCAAAATAAAAATTACAGCCACCTCTGTCGGTGGGAGTTCCCAGGGATGATTCCTGTGTTGAAATCCAGACCAATCATTTTCTGAGGAAATGATATTAGGTATGTTTTCTCATTCAAGTCACAAATTATTTCCCAGAACCGTGGTGTTTTGCAAATGAGGAAACTGAGCTGCATCCCTATCTATGGCTCATATCAACCAGAATAGAAGAATTTAGAGTTTGCACAGTTTCAATTTTCCCCTGTTCCATAAAGTGAAGAATACCTGCACTGCGTCTGGCCATCATCTGAGTCACCCATCTTCAGACACCCATCACCAGGACTTCTGAAGCCACAGCAGGAAAGGAAATCCACTTTGTCTTGAGCATCATTGGATGCCAGGCTCTGTGCCAGTTGCTTTTGCAAACATTATCTCATTTAATCCTCATAATACTTTAAGACATCTGAATCTGAGCTTATACTCAATATGAGAGAAATTTGTTTTGCTGCTTTGCTGAGAACTCCAGGCTGGTTCTTTACCTGCCAGGCCCATGATGAGGTAGGTGTTTGAGTTTATGGCATACTTTTCCCTGAGCATTTCCTTATTCCCAGCCAACCCAGCAGCTGGGAACAGTTCGCATTTTTTACCTTCTTAACTTTCCCGTTTTTCCCAGTTGTGTTTCAGACAAATATTTGTGACCATTGACCAATAAAACCAAAGTACACAAATGTCATGTGCTAATTAAAAAAAAAAAAAAAGGCAGGAAGGAGGGTTTTCTGAGTACTTACCAGGGACCTGATACAGTATTCTTTTTTAAAGCAACAACCAGAACCCAATTCCCACTGTCAAAACCTTTCTCATCTCTCAATTGACAGAACCAGAACAAACCAATGAGCAGGGCTTTTAGGAGGAGGTGAGGTTTCTAAGAAATAGCAAGTAAATTTCTTCCCCTCTCCATTTCTCAACTGTATATTCAATCTGCCCTTCCACTAGGGACCCTTATGATAAACAGTTTCCTTGTCACTTGTTGCCTTGCCATAATTGTAACATTCCTATGAGAATATCTCATAGGACATATTCAGCTTTTAATTCACATTAGAGACCAAGGCTAAGATCTGAATTTCTATAAGTTTTCCTTGGTAGGTACCTTATTTTTCCCAGCTTTATAATCAGGTGATATAAAAAGCATAAATAAAATGCTGAAAATTGATCTCCAGACTCATAAAAGCAGTCTCCAAATTATTTGTTCCTAAGAAACAGCATTTCCAATCTCAAAGCATCTGCTACTTCACAAGGCAAATAAACATGACATGTCAATAATCCCAGAATGCCCTGAGAATGGCTGAAGTGGGTGAGAGATTCAGAAAACTGCTCTCCTCCCATCTGAGAGGAATTCCCACTTTGTTCTTTCTCCTACCTTTGTACTCTGGCCTTACTCTCTGTATTACCTCATTCCCACACCTCCAGGTAGAAGTCGGAAGGCTTTCTACCCACCAATATGCATTGGCTTGTTCCCAGATGAGTTCAGTGATGAATCAATCAGCAAAAATTTATTGAATACCAGCACTGTGTGAGACGAGACTAACCCCCTTTTATTACCTTTCATCTGCATAGCTCATTAACAATGAGGAACATAACACTTTGAAAACACATACTGCAGAAATGCTGAATAATAATGATAACTAATAATAACTCATCAGCCTAAGAAGAAAACAGACTTTACTAAGGTGGATAAAATTACCTGTGGAGTACGATGCATCTACTGAATAAAGTGAGTCAGCACCCACACACTTGTGCTATTTGTAAAGGTGGTATTCTTTATTCAGCTTTTAAGTCACACCTGGCATTCAAAGCCTATCTGTTTCTCAAACACAAGGCCTTTGAGAGCTTTTCCATTATAATATACAACATTGTCTTTTTCACTGGAATAATTTCAAGTTATGGGCTCTTTTCCCAACAAGATCAAGTAGGGAAAGAATGTGAATATTCTGTGTGTGATTTATTCATTCATTCCTCCACTGACCACGTGTTGCATGTCTGCCATGCCTAAGGCATTATTCCAAGCACTGAGATGCCAGGGTGAATAAAACAGAGTTGTGCCCATGAGTAGCTCACAATTTAGAGGGCACCCACAGTAATTACAGCAATTAAGTGTTAAAGATGCCATGACAGAAGTTTGTAGTCATTATAGTAGAGGCCCAAAAAGCCAATACAGTGGGTTCTACCTGTGAAGGGTCATAAAAAGCTTCACAGAAGAGACAACAAAAGATGACTTGGCCAAAAATGTCTGACATTTCAGATTCATAGACAAACATCACTTGTCTATACATTCTGTCACTGATACAAAAGAATCCGTTATTTCTGGCAGTAATAATAGATAATCTTGAAGTTGTGGTATTGGCTTGGTCAACTTATGCGAGATGTTTTTAATTGAGGTTTGTGGTTTGTATATTCTGTACAGAACAGCTACTAACAAACTTTTCTAGTTCTCAGCTGGCTAATTTACAAACAAAATAAAGAAATGGTCTCAACTCATTCTGCAAAAATTTTATGGGCCAGTGTCTACTAAAGTTGCACATTTTAGAGTTATGCCTTCGCTATTTAAAATATATCTGGTGAAATTTGAGTAAACTCTATAGTTTATAGTTTTGTACTAACGTTAATTCTTCCTTTTGAAAATTGTGCTGTGGTTATGTAGATATAAATATTAAAGAACTTGGGTGAGAGAATATATAGAAAAGCTCTGTACCAATTTTGCAACTTTTCAGTAAATTTAAAACTAGTTCAAAATAAAAAGCAAATAAATATACATGTACATAAATATATGCGTGTATGTATATATTTACCTTTTTTATGAGATTAATGCTATTCATAGTGTATTCCACAAACTCTTTAATAAAAATTAGACAAATTAAATATAGAAAATGAAAGCAAAAATTTGGAAACTTTTATAACCAATTAACATTTCCACAATATTTAAGATATGATCATTTTCCTAGAAATTTAATTTTATTGCATTTTTTAAAGTATCAATCTTTGTTAGAATTCTTCAAGAGGATGTGTGTGTGTGTGTGTGTGTGTGTGTGTGTGTGTGTGTGTGTGTGTAGATAGAGAGAGAATTTATTTCAGGGAAGAGTTGCAGTTCAAAGGTAGTCTACCAGCAGAATTCCTTCTTGCTCAGGGGAGTTCAGTCTTTGTTGTTGCATTAAGACATTCAACTGATTGGATAAGGCCTACCCACAATATAAAGATAATCTGCTTTACTAAAAGTCTACTGATTTAAATGTTATTCTCATTTTTAAAAAAACCTTTACAGAAACATCCAGGATAATGTGTGACCAAATACCTGGGTGCCAAGGCCCAGGAGTGCAGCCACTATAGGACCATTGTTATAATAATTTCCACACAAGTAAAGTGATTCTCTAGGTAAGTGATGCAACAAAGGCTACTGCCTTACACGGATCAAGAAATGCCGGATATTCAAGCTGGGTTCAGAAAAGGAAGAGGCCCTCAGGATCTAATTGTGAGCATTCTATGGATACTGGAGTCCTCCAAAGAATTTAGAAGGTCAGTCTATGTCTTATAGACTATACTAAGGTCTTTGACTGTGTTGAATATAAAAAGCTATGGCTGCTCTGAAAAAAAAAAAAGGGTGTGACTCAGCACTGGATTGCTCTGATGCATCACCTATATTATGGACAAGAAGCCACTATCAGGGAAGAATATGGAGAGACAGAATGATTTCCTATAGGCAAAGTGTCAGACAAAGGGGCATTTTATCTCCTTATTTGTTTAATAATTTGTATGCAGAACATATCATGAGGAAAAACTAGGCTAGACTCAGAGGAAAAAGGAGTGAACCTTGGTGGAAGAAATATCAATAACTTAAGATACAAAGATGACACCATGTTACTGGCAGAAGTAGCAATGATTTGAAACGATGTCTGATGAAACTGAAAGAATATAGTGCCTAAGTCGGACTGTATTTGAACATCAAAAAGACAAAAATCATGACTACAGAAGGAAATATACAACTTTAACATAAGCAAGGAAAATGTTCAAATTGTTCCAAATTTTGCTGCCCTTGGTTCAGTCATCAATTTCAATGGAAACTACATCCAAGAAATCAAGAGAAGGCTAGGAAAAAGCAGCAATGGAAGAATTAAGAGGATCACCAAGGGCAAAGATGTGTCATTAGACACCAAGGCTAAGATCATCCACATCCTGGTATTCCCAATTACCATGTATGCATGCAAAACTTGGTCAGTGAAGAAGGCTTATTAAAAAAAAAAAAAAGCATGTATTCATTTGAAATATGACATTGGAGAATAACTCTACAGATACTCTGGACCATCAGAAAAATGAACAAGCGCTTCCTAAAATAAATTAAGTCTGAAACATTAGTGGAGGCAAAAATGACAAAACTGAAACTTGTTCTATATTGGGCACATCATGAAAAGACTGGATTCTTTGGAAAAGACAACAATGATAGGAAAAATAGAAAGCAGCAGGAAAAGAGGAAGACCAACTATGAGGTGGATTGACATGAAAGAAGCCATAAACATGAGTCTACAGGAACTGAGCAGGGCTGTTGAGGACAAGACATTGTGGATATCATTCATTCACAGGATTGAAAGGAGTCAGAGCCAACTCTACAGCACAAAACACATGTGTCCCAGCCAAATTAATACACAAAATTAACAATCGGATAGTCCGTGACAGATTGGAATTTTTTAAATGCTCTTCATTGAAGATAATTTGAGAAGCATTGTACAACTTCTAGTAGTACACCAAATAATTGCATTAATAAAAAAATAAACATTTAGACTAAGAATGTTCATTTCATGTGTGAACAGTGGAAAAGACTAGGAGCAGTGAGTGCCCTGGCTGATATGGGGAAATAGGATTGAATTACTTTTTTATTCTCACCAATGAGCCTAAGCCATTAAAATCCACCTTTGCCCATTGATACAGTTTTTATTACTCTAATCCAGAGGTTTCCAAATTTTCTCTATTCTTAGCAACTGCGTGTCTCAGTAATTTTTTCACAGAGCCCCTAGGCCAAAAGAAATACCTACCAGAAATATCATTTAAGTAGTAGTTAGTTTCCAACAATGTCTCTGTTTGGAAAAAATACTTATTACATAAATTGAAAAAAAAAATTTTGTGTATTCTTCAGCAGAGCTACTTATAAGAGAATGCCACTTTGGCACTGAATGTCTTCTCAAACCTTGGTACCTATATAGACACTACCACCTTCACCTTTTGGTCCACACTGGTTTTTCACTTGGTATTTGCATTTTACACCAACTGCTAAAAACCCCACTCTTCAAAGATAAGACGTCTTTAAAAGGAATGGAGAAAAATTTAACGTCAAAACTGTGAACTATCTTGACCTAGTAGTTCACTTGGTGTCCAACAGATGTCAAATATCACCACGTATTTCTCAGCATTTAATATATGCCACGGCGCCCTGTTGAGCTGGCTGTGGTGTCCTGTGCACCTAGAGCACAGTTTGGGACTCTTGGCTCTATTCTTTTTCCATTTTTGATTCTGTTCCCTCACTTTCAGAATATAAGTGTCTAGCAACTACCTCTGTTAAGCCTGGGGTTAAGCAGAAGGTAACATTCACTGTCATGTTATAACTCTGACCTTTTGCTTCTAGTACTGAAGAAGCTTATATTCCTTCTTGTTCTGTCTATGGTGACCGTTATAGAAGACTGGAAGGCCTCAAATGGCTAGATATCCCAAATATGTGCCTCCAGGGAGCATAACAAAATCTTTGCCTCTTATATATTTAAATAAGAATAGTTTTTAGCTGTTATTTTTTAATAGACAATTAAATCAAGACTGAGTGCAGTATAAAATAGGTATAATTTTATACCTTTCTCACTAATTTTTAACCATTCTCAATTACCTCTTAATCTAATCCTGATTTTTCCATTCAGTTGTATTTATTTCACTCCCTAAATTCCTGTCATTGCAGTCAAAAGTTCTTTGGATCATGTGAGTGGCTCTGGCAGCAGTATTTTGAGACTTAGGCATAGCTTGAAATTGAAAGCCTTTTTTTTTTCCATTCGGGTTCAATATCTTGTCTTCATCGTTACTGTTGAAATATGAACTATTTATCCTGTTTGGCTGGTATCAACAGTTGGAGAGAGAGCCTCCCTCTACCTCCTGTTTCTAGCTTTTTCCTGATTCATTTTCTTTAGGCAGAGAAAAGGAGAGAGAGAGAGAGAGAGAGAGAGAAAGAGAGAGAGAGAGAGAGAGAGAGAGAGAGAGAGAGAGAGAGAGACTGACTCATATATTTCTTATATCCCTGCAAAATTGTCTCTTTCTGGCATCAACAAAAAAGTCTCTCCTCTCTCTCTCTCTCATGTAGTTGATAACAACCCGCCTCTTATATTAACCTACCGTCTTCTGATGGAGACTACAGTCCCTTTCCAGGGATAAATCCAAGCTTTTCTAAACATACTTTTTAAATCTTCTTTCCTAACTAACAGAACAAAATTTTAAACGGTGGCACAGAAAGTGGGTTTGCACTCCAGGACAAGTACCGGAAGCCAGAATGCAGGCGAGCAGTGCCCTCCACTGCTGCTCCCACTTTCCCCAGCCTGACACTGAACTTCCCACTTCTTTCTTGCTGGAGCTTTTCTATAAAACAGATGTCAGCAAAGATACTGGAGTCTTTATACTTCAAGCTGTTTAATATTTGAAAGTGTTGAAAGAGTTAGGCACATTTTTCATTCAACGGTCGCTACTTTCCAATGACCTGGGGGGATTAACAGGATACCTGTTTGGAGCAGGTATCTCAGAAGCCACCTCTCTGTGTTTAGAATCCAACTGGCACACTGCCCTTAGTGGGAAGACTGATGGATGGTGTTCAGTAAAAATTAAATGCCTAGAGAAAGTACAGTTCCCTGGGCCAGAACAAAGCAGCTGAATAATGGCTCCTTCTGAGGAGAGAGGTGGGAGTTTTTTCTTGCCTTGCTCCTGGGGAATAAAAGTGAAGTCAAAACCACTTTGCAACAGTGACTAATTCCTCATCAGAGGGCCTCCTGCCTTTGCAGAGCTAATTCCATGGGTGGTAAATGAAGGGTCTCTCAAAGTGAGAGCTGATAGAAGAAAAAGAAAAAGTACAACTGAGTCCCTAACCATTACCAACATTGTAAAACAGGAAGAAATTTTCAGAAGCAAAAAGAGGAACCAGCCCACTCCCAGATCTCCCTCAGACACGTTTTCTTCCTTTCTGACTCATTGGGTTTCTTTAGGAAAGCCTGGTGAGAAGGGATTAGGAAGCAGGCAAGGAAGCCAGCCTTTTCTGGCAACATGGGGCATTTTGATTTCAGATTCTGCAAATCTTCAAGAACAGACACAGTGTGCTAGTGTTCTAGGCTGGAAGCCAGCAGCAGTTCAGCTACAGATGAAGCGCATCAGATGGTTGGTGCTGTCAGCCAGAGACCCAAGGACTTTCCTAGGGCTGCACCTCTCAAGTTTAAAGATGTCAGGGACTGGTTTGCCTTCTGAAATATGCAAATGTCACCAGCCGGGAGTGTCAGATGCCAAGAGGCATCTGAAAACAGTTCTCCATCTGGTAATGGGTTAGGCTTCCTGGGACACAGATTAGAATAGTTTGAAACAAAGTGACGGAAGCACCGGCTTGGCTTTTCAGATATTGTTATGGTCTCTAGGTCATTTCCTCCCTTTGGAGTTTATTTCCTTTCCAGGTTCAACAAAACCAGATGGTGACAAGAAAGAGGTTGGGATTTTTCTTTGCCTCGGGCCCAGTGGAGGGGCAGCTCTGCTGTGGTTGCATCCTCCTGTGCTCCTCTTGTCTGTTCACACCGAGCCTGGTAGGGGGGAAGCCTTAGGAATAAACCAATAAATTAGGGAAGGGAGCCACCTCCAGTTGAGTCAGATGAATCCCCCTTGTTCCTAGAAAACAAAAGAAAATAATAGATTGGGATGGTTGAAAAGATGTTTTGTGGAGGGCCTCTCTTTACCACCAGGAAAGGCTGGAGATTAGAATGGAGATTAGGATGGAGATTCAGGGCTGCAGCCCCCCTTGAAAGAAAGAGGCTGAAACCAGCTCCACATGGCCCCAACCCCTGACCTGCTGGAGTCAGCCTGCAGGCTAGGTAGGTACTCAGGACAATGACATATGCTTATATAGTAACTACCTGCTTTATTTTATTTTATTAATAATAATTTCCCACAAAAAAAGAATTAAGGCAGCAACAATTGTCCTCCTGGTAGCATTTTAATGGTCATTTTTGGTTAAGTGAAGCTGAAGTGAATCCTTATTGCAAAATCTCTCTGCAGCTCCCAGTACACTCCGAACACCTCCTGAAGTTCTACAGTGCAGAAACATCCTGGAAAACAAGGCAAACCCTCTTACTCAAAAACTGCAGATGCTGGTCAAAATTTGATGCAAAAGCCGCTGCCACTGCTGTTTCTCTAAGTCTGAAAAGACTTGTGCCTCCAGAGAGAGTGATCCACAGGCACAAGTTCATTCTGAAAAGCCAGTTCATGCAGCCCTTGTTGGCAGGAGGAAGCTTGGGAGTGTCTGTTCACACATTCAGAGCCCATCTCTCTCTAGACAGAGAGATTAGAATTCACAGCTTTAGAGGAGAGGTTCATCTTTGCCCCATTCCTCAGCCTAAGCACTGCTAACCTTGCAGCAAGTGTCCCATCAATGCAAGGGAAGTAGCAGCTGGTGTCAGCTTTTATCCTGGTGCTGCCCAATCCCCAGAAACAAGAATCAAAACTCCCCCTTCCCCCCACCACCTTGACAGGAGGCCTGGTTATTACTGTGTTCAAGAGTGAATCAAACTGACCTTTCTGAATCACAGTATCTCATCGGATATCCACAGAATGGCCTCCTGTGACCTTCACAGTGATGGCTCCAACATTTAAGTAGTTCCAGAGGAAGTAAGTCACTAGAAACAGAGATGGCTCTACAAATGGGTGGGGTCAGGAACACCTATAGGGTATGATTTCTGAACAACCAAATATGCTCAAGGGCCCCAACTTTCCCCCACGAAAGAGTACTCTGGTGGATTAAAGCATTATGTTTCCATAAGAAAGTGTACTCCCAGGGCAGGTAACTTTGTAAACCATTGCTTTTAAACTTTAGTGAGTCTGATTGCACAAGTCTGTCAGGGGACCAGGAATCTGCACTTTCATCAAGCCCACCTGCAGACTTTGGTACAAGTGGTCTATGGCCCATACTTTGGAAAACAATACTGCAAAGAATTGTGAATCATTGTCATATTAGCATGGGTTAACTGGTGATACAGGAGAGCATTGTGCCTAGACTCCAGGCCAGCCTTTGGCGCTCTGTGACTAATTCTCCAAAGTTGAAACCTAGGTGACCTCTAAAGATTTAGTTGGGGGTTGGTTTCTAAATGCTATCCCCAAAGCCTACACAGTATGAGGGCTGACCCAAAGGTCAGAGGGGCCAGGGCTTCTCCAGCATGCCCTGCACACTCACCAAAGTTCTTCGGTGCAGAAAACTCCAGAAACCAAGGAGGACGCTCTTGCCCTGAGGGTACAGATCTGGTATTCGAGGCCTCAGGATACAAGAACCACAGCAGTAGATTCATATCCTTTCTTTGCCCTCAGTCATTTCCAAATAGGGAAAAGGGTAAGGGAGAAGAATAGATTTATTTAGTGCTTTATATGTGTTATCTTTTCTTTCCATAATATTACCCATTTGATATTGTATTGCACTGTCTTCTAAAGATGAACATTAAATACTCTATGACCAAGCATTTCCACTCCTACATGTGTATCAACCAAAAAACATGTACAAGAATATTCATAGAACTTCGTGCATATTATACAAAATCTAGAAACATCCAAAATGGCCATCAGTATAGCAACAGATAAATAATTATGAGATATTACTGAAATGGAAAACTTCACAGTCTTTTTTTTTTTAACTAACAAAGAACTATTGCTGTGAACAACAATGTGGACGATTCTCATATAAATTGTGTTGAACAAAAGAAGTCAGACACATGTTAGCATGTAGTGAATGGCGTACAGTAGTCCCCTTACCCACAGTTTTGCTTTCCACTGTTTCAGTTACCAACGGTCAAACGAGGTCCAAAACTGTTAAATACAAAATTTCAGATGTACACAATTCATACATTTTAAGTTGGATGCCATTCTGATCAAATCTTGTGACATCCTGCTCTATCTTGCTTGGACTGTGACTCATCCCTTTGCCCAGAGTATCCACACTACATATGCTCCCTTGCCCATTAGTCACTTATTAGTTGGTTGGATTATCAAATCAACTGTCACAGTATTACAGTATTTATGTTCAAGTACTGTGTTCAAGTAACCCTTATTTTACTTATAATGCTTTATTCATCTTACTTCATCTCATTAGGTTGGCATTTTTTTAAATTTTATTTTATTATTTTAATTTTTAAAACCGAACTTTATATCAGTCAAAGTAAAAGAGAGATTATATTTTAAAAAATAGTTTCCCAGATAAGGAGATTAGAAATTATCTTAAAATTTTTGGTAACAATATAGGATTATCAAATCCATAACTTGTAAATCTTAACTCGTATTTCTACATGCTATACGTAAAAGTTATACATTTTAATAAACATGCTACATACATTAAAGAATGTTTACCAGCACTTTTGTTAATATTGATTTGGCCTTAATCCTTTATTGGGATCTCTCTACTGTACCAATCTCTGGTTTGCCTGAAACTGGCATTCTGCCTTGCAAACATCTTTGTTCATTTCAAAACTTAGTGACTCCAGCCTCCCTTATTATATGTATTTCTTTTTTCATTTCATTACGGTTGACATTCAATATTATTTTATATTTGTTTCAAGTGTACAGCTTAGTGGTTAGACATTTATATACTTTATGCAGTGATCCCTTGATTAGTCCAGTACTCACCTGGCGCTATACGTAGTTGTTGCAATATTATTGACTTTATTCTGTATGCTGTATTTTACATCACCATGGCTATTTTGTAACCAACAATTAATATTTCTTAATCCCTTCACATTTTTCATTTAGCCATTCACCACCCCCTCCCTTCTGGCAACCATTCATTTGTTCTCTATATTTATGAGTCTATTTCTGTTTTGCTTATTCATTTATTTTGTTCTTTAGATTCCACATATAAGTGAGATCATATGGTATTTGTCTTTCTCAGTATGATTTATTTCACTTAGCAAGATACCTTCTAGGTTTATCTATGTTGTAGCAAATGATAAGAGTTCATTCTTTTTCATGGCCAAGAAATATTTTGTTGTATATACATACCACAACTTCTTTATCTAGTCATCTATTGACGTGCACATAGGTTGTTCCAATATCTTGGCTATTATAAATAGTGCTGCAGTGAACATAGGGTTGCACATACCTTTTTGAATTAGTGTTTTGGATTTCTTAAGATAAATACCTAGAAGTGGAATTGCTGAGTCATAACATAATTCTGTTTTTAATTTTTTGAGGAACTTCCATAGTGGCTGCACCAATTTGCAATCCCACCAACAGTGCTTGAGGGTTTCCTTTTCTCCACATCCTCTCCAACACTTGTTATTTGTTCATTTACTGATGATAGCCATTCTGACAGGTGTGAGGTGATATCTCATTGTGGTTTTAATTTGTATTTCTCTAATGATTAGTGACATTGAGCATCTTTTCATTTGTCTATTAGCCATCTATATTTCCTCTTTGGGAAAATATCTATTCAGGTCCTCTGCTCATTTTTTAATTGGTTTGTTTGTAGGTTTTGGTGTTGAGTTGTATGAGTTATTTATAAACTTTGGATATTAATCCCTTATTAGATGTATTATTGGCAAATATCTTCTCCTATTCAGTAGGCTGTCTTTTCATTTTGTTGATAGTTTCCTTTGCTGTGTAAAAACTTTTTAGTTTGATGTGGTCCCATTTGTATATTTTTTCTTTTGTTATCCTTGCTCGAGGATATATATCAGAAAAAAATATTACTAAGAGCAGTCAGAGAGTTTATAATGTCTTCTTCTAGGAGTTTTATGGTTTTGGTTCTTACATTTAAGTCTTTAATCCATTTGAGTTTATTCTTGTATATGATATAAGAAAGTGTTTCAGTTTCATTTTTTTTCATGTATCTGTCCAGTTTTCCCAACACCATTTATTGAATAGAGTGTGTTTACCCCATTACATATTCTTGCTTCCTTTGTCATAGATTAAATGACCATATAGGTATGGGTTTACTTCTTGATTCTGTATTCTGTCTCATTGATCTATGTGTCTGTTTTTGTTATATGCATTAATTTCTAAATTGTCAAATAACCCTGTTATCATTAGTCTCATTTTGAAGATGAGAGAATTGAGTTTCAAAGAGCTTGAATAACTTACCTAAGTTCCCAAGATCACACAGTTACTGAATGCTTGAGCTGAAATTCTTAACTCTTGTCTGTCAAGGTCCAAGTTCCATATTCTTTCCACAATACTATTCATAACCGAAAGTTTTGCTGTGGTCATTCTGAAAGTCTGGATGTTTTGAGACCCTCAAATACTCCCACCTCTTCCTGACCTTCATCCACACCTGTTTGTTACCCACTCTGTTTCAGAATCTCACCTCATCCTTCATCTTCATTGCATTCCTGACCTCTAACAAATCCCTCAGCCATGCTTGTATCTCATCCTCACAATTTCTTGACCCCCAGGGGTAAAATATGCCACCACTTAAGCTGGGCCCAGGGGGACATTTCTGGTCCACAGTTACTCCAGTCACTTTCATTAATACCAGTCAGTGGATTTTCATGCATTGAGAGTCCTGAAATGCTTAAGAGGCATCTGTGTACTTTCTGAATTGAAACTCTTTCCCTCACCCTCTACCCTCCTCCCATTCCAGATCTCTTCTCAAATCAAAGCAGAGATGCAGGAAACCTGAATCGGCCAGTCCCCTTCTATTAGAAGCAGCCCCCTCAAACCTCAACTTCTTAGTAATAGTGATTAATCTGGAATGCTGGGCACCCCCTAGTGGGAGTAACAGAGAGAGAAAACAGACTGCTTTGATGCTGTTAATAACCCACCCACCCCCAGCTTCCTGCCTCCCAGTGGCCTTTGCCTTCCAGCCCAACTCACTGTTCTTGGAATGATTCATTCTTCCCACGATGATTGGACCTTTTGCTCCATAAAGCCCTCCCTGACTTTACAGACATAATGAACTAAAATTAAACAGAAGACAATTCAGGCAGAACAGCAGGAAGAACTTCCTATGGCAAGAGCTCTTGAAACTCTGAAATGCCTTATAAGGCAAACTGAGTAAGAGCTGCCTGCACTGGACAAAACAATAGAGAATATCTTGGAAAGATATTTTTGGAAGTGATGAGATTGAGAAAAAGGCTACTTTCTTGATTTCAAGATCTATGTTTATGCCCACATCTGACACCCTCTGCCCCATTTCAAGATGTATAATAATGCCCTGTGCTATCTTACCCCTTTTAAGGCCAAGGGAACCCCAACATTTACCCATTTTGATATAAACAGATGAAGCCCTGTCCCAGCAGAGAGGCAGCCCATCTACACACCACAGTGGGACCATCTCAACTTTGTCATTATTTCTCACTCTTTAAAGATTACAGGCTTAGCTCTCCATGACAGAGGATGAGCCCTATTATGTTTTAAACAGTAAAACGCTTTCTGAGTACCCACAATATACAAGGCTCAGATAGACCTGATCGTACGCATTTTTAAGATTTCCTACATTTCATTTCAACTTCTGTCCAAAGAATGGCTTTAATAAAAGATAGAAAGAGCTAACATATTTGAGTACAAGCTCTAAGAATTCTTCTGGGCATATTCACAGCACAAATTTTAGTGAAATATTTGATCATTTGCTCACTAGGCAGGGGTCAACCAATCTCATCCTGTGGCCCAGTGCCTGTCCCTAAGGGATGTTACAATTACATAGCATGCCACCTTTGTATGACTTCTTTTGCTATGGTCTTACTCATTTCTGAATTTGAGTCACCAACTCATTAGTAGTGCCCATTCAAGTTGGCCTTTCTGATAAGTTCTCAGAAACCTGGCTCATAATGCTAGCATTTCCACTGCAGAATTTTCTCCTGCCTCATCTTGAGCCTTGTCTCTCAGACAGTCTAATTTCACGACTGCTTACAAAGTTGATATTTTTAATAAGAGGCATTTGATGATGTTCTACTCTCTGACAACCAAGAACTTTGGAAGAATCACTACCTTCAGGCAATTCCATTTTTGTGTTCAGATTGGCAGCCCTTCCCAACTCACCAGAGGCCAGGCAGAATGAAACTTTCTGTGGAGAGTTAGAAGACAAATTGGACATAAGTTCATTAGACATCTGAGAGAACGAAGAAAGGTCAAGGATGCTCCAGATTGGTCAGCCTCCCAGCCTTGACAGCAGAAGATGGAACTCCTTCCCGCATAACTTGGGCTTGAATGAAAGGCATTTTTTCAGTCTGAAGACCTTTGGTCTTCACTCTGAATAGAACACTCAAAGGGTGGAGTAAGGTTCTCAGCTGGCAGGAAGGACATACTGACCTCTGGCCCAAGTGCTTTTGCCAATCTAGGAAGAAAACACAAAAGTTGTGGTGAGTTAGCTAAGCCACCTGGAGTGCTTCTGTCAGTATAAACTGTTCTTAATCATGTAAGCTGATCTTGACTTTGTAAGAAGGAATGGTGATATGTTTATATGCCCAGAGGAGAAAACATTCTGGAGAGAGAATGAGAATTAAAAGGAATAAACCCAATTAGTAGCTGTTTTGGGTGGCTGAAAAAGAAGGACTCCTCAGGCAAGAGGCCCAGCTCTGACAGTTAGAGATAAGGACACTTCTATTATTTCTGTCTCTATTTTAGAAGAAATAAAAACCAAATCATAAATCTAAAAATGAAAGTCCATTCATCTGGGGAGAGGACTAAACAAACGGTGACATTTCCAACAGATATTAGGATTGCAAAAATAAACACTTTTAAACGGCTAGTGGAAGTGTTTCTTGCCTAAAAATTACTAAAGAGAAGGTTTCAAAAAGTGATTTTTCATGCAGGCTAAGAAGCAATAATTTGAACTGTCTATAGAGAGCTGAAATCCTAGAATTGGTTGCTTTGCAAGAAAAAGTAAAAGGTAAAAACAAAGTGAAAGGTGAGCAAGTAGAGCAGTTATGGGAAATTCAGGTGTGTACTTTGTTGATAAAGGTGAAGAAAGGGTGGTTCACCTGACCCAGAGCTATGCCAAACAGAAGTCAATGGTTTTGCAGTTTGGGAGGTGACCAGAAGGGATGAGGCCCCTGGATCAGGCCTTATAAGGACCAATATTGAGCCCCCAAGGCGGTGCTTGTGTACAGAGCGACTGGTCTAAGCTGTCTGTCAGTGCCTACAGCAAGTTAGATGTACATTATCTACTATGATCCCCAAGGGAAGGGAGTCATGTGCCAGCTGGAGATGTCCCAGAAAAGACAGGTATGTAGCTCTTGGATGATGTTCAAGGAAACCAGGTGAGGGCTTGAACTCTGGTCAGAGAAACAGGGTGTGTAACACCTGAGGAAGCTGGGTGGGAGTTGTTAGACTACACTCAGGCAGGGGAGAATGGGGTGTGGTGTATCCATGAAGGGCGGGTGTGAGCATTCCAGAGCCTAGATAATGTTTATGGAAGGTGCTTCAGTAAATATAGAACACAAGTCACTCTGACTGTCCTAAAACTTCTTCTCTTCCTGAGTTTCTGGTTCTTTTAAAGCTACAATATAAAAAAGTTCTCAATAAAGTTGAAGCGTAGAAATCACCATAGATTGGATGAGACGGCCAAATCTGCAGCATAGAGCCAAGCAGACAAGGCAAAGCCTTTGACTTGAGGAAGTAGATAGCTGTTTCTAAATCATAGTAAGTCAAGTTAAAGGAAGCACTCCAGGTCTTCCTCAACTTAATTTTCCTTTGCCGTTTCTTCTACTTATTTCCAGTGATCTGATAGAGCCAGTTTATATCACTTCTCAACTCCATGTTCAGTAATGCCATGTGGCAGCTCACCATCATCAGCCATGGTGGTAACATTTACACTATGGAAATTTGCAAACACTACAAATCAGAGGATTTTTTTTGGGTGGGGTGGGGGGGCGGTCTGGTTAGCCAGTTATTAAACATTTACCAGTATACCATGGCTGTAACTGAGAGTTTTTAAGTGAGAAAGGGGATGGCGAAATGAAAGAGAACAATTTAAGAAGTTTGGGGAGCAAGTGCAGAAACCCAAAGTGTCTACAGGGCAGTGGCAGATTGCCAAGATTGGTTCTGCTCCCTTCGGGGACACACACGCCCCACCCCTAACACAAACTTTGGATTCCATATTTCACAGTTGCTCAATAAGAACCTGCTCTGCGTCTACTATAACATGTAGACATTGTTTTCTGTTGATTTTAGGAGTTGCTTTATCTTCCCACTTGTATATTTTTTGACGTTTATGATGCAGGTTATAATAAACTAGGTAGAGAGTGTTTTTCTTGTTATGTGATTTAAAATGTTATCACAGAGATTCAATTCCTCTTTCACTCTTCCACTCCCTCCCACCCCCACATAACAGTATGCACTCCCCTTCCTCTATATGTGGAGCTGGATAATTATTATCACTCCCTCTACAGTACAGTTCTTTAACTTTGATGTACATGTAAATCACCTGCGATTCTTATTCAAAAGCAGATTTGCTTTCAGTAGGTCTGGCTGGGACCTGAGCTCCCCATTTCTAACAAGCTCCCAGGTCCTGCTGTTGGGCAGCAGGTCACTCTTTTAGTAGCAAGGCTCTAGACTGGACCTGTTAATCCACCTACACCTTTGATAGGGACAGCCCCTCACAGGAGATTGGACCAGGAGTGGAATCATAACCAAACAACCAAATCTATATGCCAGGTGGGGTTAGATTCTCTTTCAAAAATTGGAACTAGAATGCTGTCCTAACCTAGGTCCACCCTTTCTCACCCCCACACTGAGAGCCTGAGACAGAAGTTTGCATGCAGGATACAGGGACATGCAGGACACATCCAGTATAAGAATGTGTTATTGAACTGACCGTGGCAACAAGTGCTCAGGGTCCTGTGGGACTTGTAATGGGCCTTCTGTATGCATCTCAGTACCGTCTCAAGCCTTTATCCAGCCTTTCCTTTATCAAAATACCGATTAAATTTTCGTTGACCTTTATCTTCTAGTTTTCAAATAATGACTAGGATCCTTAGCATCCCCTAAAAGTCACCAATAAATTTTAATTTAGTGTGATTATGAACTCATTAATTTAAATATATTTAATGTACGTCAATCCATTGTAGTTATTATTCTAATTGATGCTCGAATTATCTCATCTTTGGTCAATGGAAGCATATTTGCGTTGGCTCCTGAGTCTTTTGTTACGACTTCGTAGTCTTTGATAGCTTTCTTCTTTTCTGGTATTATAAAATATTCTAGAGTGGTTCTATCCAATATAACTTTCTGTGATGATGAAAATGGTCTGTTTCTGTACTATATGATATTGTAGCCACTAGCCACATGTGGCTATTAAATATTTAAAAGATAGCTAATGCAACTGAAGAAATGAATCTTAAATTAAATTTCATTTTGGTTAATTTTATTTTAAATAGTTACATGTGGCCAATTGCCACCATATTGGACAATACAATTCTAGAGTTTAATTATTTGTGTAACAAATGAAGAAATTTAAGTAAAAAGCAGCAGGATTGTCTATGATAGAATTAAATCCTCATCATTAGAATAGTGCAGGGACTGACTGCATCAAAAGAACCTGGGAAACCTTTCTTAAATACTGATTTCTGAGCCTCACCCCCAGATAGTTTTACTTTTTGTATATGATTCATTAGGTATTTTGGTGGTGTTCTAGAATCTATTGTTTTATTGTTGTTATATTAGTATTACCATGTGATTCTGATGAGCAGCTGGGTTTAGAAATCATTACACCACATTGCTAGAAGGTAATATTTATGTTATAGTCATAGTTCATTGAAAAACATTCCAGTCAATCACTGTACATCTTTAACTCTCTGTGGTCAGTGTTAGAACCTCTCAGATAACCACAACACACTGCCACTTATGTCATCAGGAGTTACAGGTATTTGTGGAAGCTGCTTCTTTCTGGCTTCAGTATAGGACTTCTGGCTGTTATAACCAATATCATAAACTGGGTAGCTTATAAACAATAGAAATTTATTTCTCAGAGTTTTATGTCTCACAGTCCTGGAGGCTGAGGAATCCATGATCAAGGTACCAGCAGATTTAGTGTCTGGTGAGAGCCCACTTCTTATATGACCATGTTTTCATGTAGGCCTCTTTTATAAGGGCACTAATCTCATTGATGAAGGCCCTGCCCTCATCACCTAATCACCTCTCAAAGACCCTGTCTCCTTATACCATGACTTTGAAGGATAACATATCAGCACAGAAATTGAGCTGTGGGTATGGGGAACACAAACATTTAGATCATAGTATGGCCTGCATTCATCCATAATTTCAAAAGAGGAAAGTCAAGCCAGGAGTGGACAACCTTTATCCTCAGACAGCCCTTATAACCCATTGAGCCTCTTGTGTAAGTCAAGAACTGTGAAAGGTCTAAAATTTTACCTTGCTAACACAATAACAAGTTAGCCTACCACAGATTCACAAATGCCGGAAGAAGGCACAAGACTCCTAAGCCAAAGACAAAGGACTTTATTATACTCAACACAACAAGCAACATGAGATCCATGTTCATGTCAGTTTCTCTTGCTCCAGGCTCATATTGCAAATGCCTGTGAGGAAGTTCATGTTGACACCTGCTATTCACCGCATTTATCACCGCATCTATCACCACATCTGTGCCAACCTGAAGAACCTTGTCCTTGATTCTTTGCTTGAAGAGAAGATGTATGACTAGAGTGCTCTTTCACAGAACTTGGTTTTCAAATAAATATATTAAAATCTCCCCCCAAAAAAGTGAGGTGACACAGGGTAGCCCAGGTAGATACTGTACACACAGTAGGTTTCCACCACAGCTGAAGAACCCCAATCTTTTATAATGAGCTACAAGCAAACTTACCCATCTTCACTCCAGACAGATGCATTGTCTTTATTATAATGTAGAGCAAACGACTTCTCCCTTTGTTCCAGGAAGATACTATCTCTATTTGTCAAGGCTGTTTAATAAATGACCATTCTTGAAAAAAAAAATAGTTCTCAATAAAAGACTGTCAATGCCTCTGCTCGAAAAAACACAGGAATATAAGAGACCTACAGAAAACAATCTCCCCACCATGTACACCCCAGAGCACTATTCTTGGTCCATCATTAGCATGGTGAACCCTTAGAACCTGAACTGAGACCAGGGTACCTAAATAGAGATCCCTCTTTCCCTTCCAGCTATGATGACTTTGGACTTGGCTCTGTCCCCTGGCAGGAGATAGTAATGCATGAGGTTACAAACTTATCATAAAGATTTCATGAGATTATAAAGATTACATGAGATTATAAAGATTACATGAGATTATAAAAATTACAAGTGACATATTTAACACAAGTTACATAGCAGGTCCTCTGTAAATATTAACCATTGCTATTACCACTCTATTATTAATTCATTCTATTAATTTGCTTATCATAGCTGATCTGTTTGCTTATATAGAACCCTAATACCTACTGGCTTCTTTAGATTTAATTAAAATTTCCAATCCTAATTTACACCCTTCCACTGCAACCTGAGAGCCAGTTTGGGGTTGTTCTATTCCAGGAGTGGCCCCACTACAGCCTATAAGCCAAATCTAGCCTGCCACCTGTTTTTTACATAAAATTTGTCTTGGAACACAGATACATTCATTCATTCACATGTGGTGTATGACTGCAATAGTGCTACAACACCAGAAATGAATAGTAAAGCCTAAAATATTTACTATTTGGTCCTTTGAAGAAAAAGTTTTCCAATTGCTGCTCTATTCTATTTACATGCTATATATTAACTCTATTCAACAATCTTGGGATGGCTTATTTATCACCAAGGAGACCAGGTAAGGCTGGGAAAATCGCCTCCATATCTTTTCATTAGAACAACTCCACAGTACTATTAGTAGAAAAGCCATCAATTTAACCTTTAAAAAGCAGTGCTTTCTATTGTCCTTCTCTGAATTGGACTGGTCCATTCAACAAGCAAAACACTGATAAATTATTAGCTTGAAAACAGAAGACTATTTCTAAAGGAAACTTCCTTTTATTAAAGGCGATTTTATCAGTACTTTTAAAAAAATTAACCTTTCAAATAGGAGTAAATATAGATAGAATTTATCACTTTCATTTCTTCACAAATATCTTTGACATGTTAATAACCACCTAATGAAGACAGACATTAAATGAATATTTATGATGGCCATGGTTGAAGAATATGGTCCATGAACTGTGCATTTAGTAGAGCTGGATTTCAGAATGGAGTCATGAGATATGGTTAGTCACTGCAATTGAATATGTATTGAATGACCAATTTACATTAGGACCTCCACAATGAGGATGTCCATATGCACACAGAACTTTCAAATTATTTTGTGAAATATTCTTTCATTAACAGAGAAAGTTATTTGAGAAACCTAACTCTGACCAAACAACACAGACGCTTTTATCATGTTCAGAGTTCAGGCTTCATCACAGACTCTGAAAACAGCCACAAGCCCAACAGTACAAAAAGGATGAGTGGGGAGGGAGTGTTTGCTAATTAGTGTTTTTTTGGTTATAAAATCCATACAATATTTTAGAAAATTTAAAAAAAAAACTTCCTTTTACCCCATACCCAAATACAGCTGTTTTCATTTTTGTGTACTCTCATTTAATCTTCAACCAAATACATACAGAATCACATACAGTTGACTCTTAATGAGAGTTTATTCCATTAGAAACAATGTTTAAAGCATGCACAGTGATGTTTGTCACAAAAGTATCAGTCGCCTTGTGCATTAGAGGCCTTGTGCATTAGAGCTGCAAGCGGCTCTCAAATGTCATTGTGTGCTGGCATTTCTTGGGAATGTTTGTGAAAATACTCAAGTTCTGGGCCCACCTGCCAAACGTCCTGACTTCATTAACCTGGGCTAGGGTCCAGGGTTGGGTATTATTTTATTTTAAAGTTTCCTAGCTGATTCTAGCATGCAGCCAGGTCAAGAGCCATTGATCTAGCCCAATGCCTTGATGTTACAGGTCAAATACAGAGCCTAGGAGTGTGCTTCTAGCCTGCAGCCTTTTCCCCAGACCAATGCTGCCTGGGGAGTTAGCAATCACAGTAAATGAACAGCCTGTTGAAGACCCTGTACGAAAAGAAAAATACTTGAGCTTCCCTTGGCTGAGCCAGTGGGAGTGTATTCAAAGGTTCTGAAAATGAGAATTTTTAGCCTCTTTTATAGCATAGATAACACTTCCTTGAAATAGTCAAGATATCTCTGTCTATTCATATGGGACATGGTACCATTCCTTAATTGGAGTTGTATTTTTGGCCTAGTTAGTATATAGTGTGCAGATGTTTGTGATTCTGTTCTCTCGGCCATCTAGTCCTTAGTTTAATATTCAACAGGATGACCATTATTTAGAATTCTCCTGAGAGAGCAAGCTCCAAAACTGAAGATTTGACATGCTCCCTCTTTGCTCTTTTCCATGTGGCTGAAGTTTAAAAAGCGTCTGTGTTGTCTCTCCCTTTGGGAATTTTCTCTGGAGCTGAAGATTAATCATTATGCAAATATTGAATAGTTTGAAAGTTTGAGAAAGGAAGGAAATTTGTTTAAGCAATCCTGTTGTTGTAGTTTAAATGAAAGATAAAAAACAGCTGTTGTGATTGGACCCACATTTAAATTTTACTGTGAAGTTTATGTAATATGAAATTATATTTAATTCTTCTTTGAGATATATGTGTGCCTTTGCCAAAACCTATGGGTTCCCATAAATCTCCAAATACATCAGCCATCACCCAACCCCCAGACCTAAAGGCCATTCTGGGAAAAGACAGATTAAAATATTTCTCTCTCAGAATGTTAGTCTGACTGAGATCTTATTTAGATTTTTTAAATAGCCCAAATGCCTGGAGTGGTCTGAAAGGAAATGCTGCAGAGTCTAATGGTCACTAATAAATAGGGCAAGCCATGCTTACTTGGGCACGGCCCAAAGGGAACAACAAAGTCTTTACTCTTATCCTGAAGGTCAAAACTCCTTGGCTTCACTTGTCATATTCTCTCTCTCTCCGTGTCCTCATGGATCTCTGAACAACAGACTGCTAGTTAACAACTCTTTATATTAAACTATCCCTGTTTAAATCACTGTGTAGTTTCTCTTTCCTGATCTGACCCATACTAATACTGGGCCCTTGGCTAGACACCGAGTTCCCCAAAAGCAGAGGACAATGCTACAGGGCTGGGGACTGGGGGGTGAGACAAGCAAGGCACACAATTTCATGGAATTGTGGGTCATTCATGTGGAGGGTGGATGCCTAAGGGTGGGTGCCTCCTCCAAGGCTGTGGCCTAGGTCCCTTGTTTGCCTCACCCCTAGTCCAGGCCCTGCTAAGCTGTTTATTTTTTCTTTCTCCCTCCCTCCCTCCCTCTCTCCATCCCTCCCTCCTTCCTTCCTTCCTTCCTTCCTTCCTTCCTTCCTTCCTTCCTTCCTTCCTTCCTTCCTTCCTTCTTTTTTTCCAGAGTTTAGTCTGGTACATTCCAGAGAATACTAGTTAGTATATTGTGTCCCCCCACAAATTCATATATTGAAGCCCTAACCTCCAGTGTGATGGTATTTAGAGATGAGGCATTTGGGAGGTAAAAGGTTTAGATGAGGTCATAAGAGGGTGGCCCTCATTTTAAGATTAGTGCTCTTATAAGAAGAAGAAGACAGAGAAAAATCTCTCTCTCTGTCCCTCTCCAAATGCATTCACTGAGAAAAAGCCACGTGAACACACAGAGGCCAAGAAGTAGGTCTTCACCAAGAACTGAATCTGCTGGGACCTTAATCTTGGACTTCCCAGGCTCCAGAACTCTGAAAAATAAATGTCTGGCAGTCCAAACTAAGACAGTGGTCAATTAGCATTTTATGAAAGGTTAAATAACCTTCTCTTTCTCAGAATCATTTGCCTAATTCTGCTTAACAGAAACAATTGAGTCTAGAAGCTGTATAGCCAGCCTGGTGTTCAAAAGTCACTTTAAAGTCTTGTAGACCCAGGTTCAATCCTAGCCCTACCATGACCTTGATCTACTTACTCTCAGCGCTTCAGTTTCTCTAGCTGTAAAGTAGACATAACAATAATACCTACTTCATGAAGTTGTGGAAAAAATTAAATATGATTATACGTATAAGGGACTTAGTTAGCTCTCAACACTCTCAAATATTAGCTTGTAGTGTTCATAATAAACTAAAGTCACTCCCCAATAAATTAACTCAAAATTCCCCCTAGTCTGAGTCACAAAATGATGAAATAAAAACCAAAACCCAGTTTGCCAGTAATTAGTTTTTCAGAGGGGGCACCTAAAGTCATAAAAGTTGAACATTGCCTCTCTCTGTCCCAAGAGCCAAACAAAAGCCAAAGTAAACAAGGTTTAGAAAGGAATGTAAAAAACTTAGAAATGGCATCGATCTCCTTTCCCATGAGAGAAGGTTAGATTAGAATAAATATTCAATGTTTTTTTGTTGTTTCCATTTCAAAAAGTTGAAATTTTATTCAGTTCCATTCAATGAGAATGTTTAGTGCCCCTTTCATGTTCAAGAAATTAGGCTAGTTATTGAAGATGCAAAATTAAGATATCCTCCTTGCTCTCAAGCAGCTGAGGTATAGAGATAAGCACGTAAACCAAGCAAAGGTTATTCTGAGTGATGGTTACTCTGACTGAGGTGGAGTTCACAGGCTTTGCAGGAGGGAAAGGGCAGGACCTGGCAAGGTCAGAGAATCCTTCCCAGAGGAGAAGATAGTAATATCCGCACTACTATGGCACTGCTAAAGTGGAAAGGGAAGAATGACAGGCATTACTTGCATTTTTCAAGTGCCTAGAGCAAGACAGTGTTTTGTCTGAAGCTGACTGTTAGTGTATTTGCTCACTTGGAACCACTAATATCAACAATGATAACTACTACTTATTGAGTACTTGCTGTATATTAGGCATTTTACACACCATAATGCATTTTCAATTTAGTCCTTCTAAAATTCCTGAAGGATACAAATTATTACCACCATTTTACAGATGAAACGGAGGCTCTGAGAGATTAGAAAACTTCTAGCCAGAGTTGTGGAGCTGAGGCCACCTTCCCCAGCTCTCTGCTTGCCCTGATACTGTTGTCTCTGTGCAGGTTCTAGGACTCCACTTTCTGCTGGAACACAAAATCACACAGGCCAATAGAGCATTTCTAAACCTAAGCAAATCTGACCTAAATTTCTTCATGAAACACTGTTATCTTCATGAGACTACTATTATAGGCCAGATTCAGCCAGCTTTTATTCACAACCAAAAATTACATTTTAACAGAAAAATAGAGGTGAAAACCAAGCCCCATGAATTTATTGCAGCTACAAAGAATAAGACAAGAAAATGTTCTTGAATTTTATACCATTCTTAGCCCAATAAATAAAGCTCCCAGCACAGAGCCTGACATAGAATGGCCAATCACAAACCCTGCTTCTGTCTCCCTCCCTTCCTCTGGCACAAATTGTAGAAATGAAACAGTGAGCTGTGCAGGCAGATCAGGAAAAACTCCTACCCAAAGACAACTTGATATAGCAGGGGTCCCCAATTAGTCCATGGCTTGTTAGGAACTGGGCTGCACAGCAGGAGGTGAGCAGCGGGTGAGAAGGGGAAGCTTCATTTGTGTTTGCAGCTGCTCCCCAGCGCTAGCTTCACCACCTCAGCTCCACCTCGGATCATCAGGCATTAGATGCTCATAGAAGCACTGGTTCCTGGAGCCAAAAGGTTGGAGACTGCTAAAATAGATAATTACAGGCCTATCACCCACAGGCATGGGTCAAGGCCTTTTCCAAACCACCTCTTGAAAAATGCTATTGCCAAGAACAGTTTCATCTAAGAACTGACCCTGCCCCAGAGCCTTCTATTCACTTGGCCAAGGACACTGCATAGCTGAGAGGTCACTTCCAGTCAACAGGTACACTCTCCATGGTCCCTTCAATGAAGACCTGTATTGATGTTGGAGATAAGCTTGCTAAGAGTAGCCAAAGGGCAGGGTTGGAAACTCTGAAACTAGGATAGGAAAAGCAGGCTACCTAAATTGGGAGCTCCTGGAACAGCTTTATGAATAGCCCCTAGAAATGGCTTAGAGGTGGAGGTTATGGGGAAGCAGGGCATGTATATCATGAGGTATCTAACTAAATCCTGGAGCTCCAAAATGAGAATATGAACATACATTTCCTGATTTGGGAAGGAATAATGAGATGAAGAGATTACTATATGCTGAGCATTCTGCCTGGTACATAGGAAGTATTCAGTAAAGAAGAGATGCCACTATTATTATCATTAAGATTTTGTTCTCTGTCATTAATATTAGTTTGTTAAGGATGTTATACAAATACAGTGTGTCTATGTATATATGGCTGCTGAGGTGGGTATTGTGGCAGGCTGCAAATGGCCCTCCCAAAGATACCGGCCCTAATACCTGTAAATGTTACCTTATTTGAAAAAAGAGTCTTTGCAGATGAGATTAAATGAAAGATTTTGAGATGGAGATTATCCTGAATTTTCTGGGTGGACTCTAAATGCAATATCATAAGTGTTCTTATAAGAGAGGAAGATTTCATTCACACACACACGTGCACGTGCAATTCAGCCCAATGTTCATGAGCTTGGACTTCTGGCCTTGAGAACTATGAGAGAACAAATTTCAATTGTTTTAAGCTACCAAATTTGTGGTACAGCAGCCATAGGAAACTAGTACACATATTAGCTGGCTTTCCAACCTGTACATGATTTATCAATAAACTGTCATCCAGCATAAGTCCTAGCTAATAGGTGTTTATTGGATTGGAATATGCAGTTCCAAAGATATAGACAAAGGTGTGCCAATAAACCAGTTCTCTGGGGGTGAAAAAAAAAATGCCCTGATTTTCAACAGATGTCAATTCCCATGGTATAAATACTCCTACTGTGGCCCAATTTTGGAGGTGTAACATCTATCTGGCCCACACCATTTCTTAGTATTTAACCATCAGCTTTCACACACTAGTAGGATTCAAGTTCAGCACATCCCTGTAGAGATGCGAAGAACCACTGGTAAAATTGCTCTCATACTGTATGGAGCATCATTTTATTTCTCCTTGATAATTCTGAAGGGTACTTCATGGCATTGTCATTCCTGAGAGTCAACATGGGGAACATTCATTGCTTTTGCACTGTGTGTGTGCAGAGCTGCTAATTACCAGCATTGTGGTAGGTAGCTTGCAACACTGAAAGGCTGAGAAGGAAAAGGCATAACAGAATGTCTTATCCATTGTCAGCTGTATGATTTTATTCCTTAGGAAGCTCTGGAAGGAATCCAGTAGAGGCTGTATCACCTTCCTTAAGTAAATTTACTGCGGTATAAACAGTAATAGCAGTGACAGAAATCATAATCATTTTCTTCCAATGGAATAAGGATTTACAATTTTCAAGGTGAATTGGACTTTCACCTTGAGGAAAATAAAATAGAGGCTTTAGCTCTAGAAACAAATGGAATGTATAAAATTCACTCTCTCTCTCTTCAGCCCCCACTCTGCTGACTTCTGAACAGTATTTAGTTGTATACATCTGGGGCTTGGGAAATTTTCCTAGTTCCTGGGAAGAAAGTTAACTAAAACATATGACATTTCTGGCAAGAGTCACAATTTCACACAAAAACTTTATTGCAGTAACTTCCCCCTGCATATTGCTTCCCCTGGTGGAATCACTGTCTCTAGGGAAAGCTTAGGTCTAAAATGACAACTCTGTTTAATGAAAGTGAGAGCTGAGTGCTAAATCCAGCCGCTCTTTATTTCTCAAGGAGAAGCCTTCATCTTAAAATCACTTTTTATTGATGAGATAAAGTCTTTCAGATTTTTTTCTTTTTGTTTTCAGAGTATAAAAGCATTTTTAAAAGCTAAGAAAAAAAATACAATTACTACTCTGGCAACTCAACACTGTTTCCTGTAGATAAAATATTATGGTGTATTTTCTATTACAGAATATTTATTTATGAAACTGGAGGTGAGGGGGTGGTCACTGGAGAGAGGGTTGGCAGAGACAGGTGGTTATGTCACTAATTCTTGAGTTAGATCGGTTATGAGAACCAATGTTTTCAAGTTTCAAATGTGCTGTATATGCGGAATACATAGCTATGTAAATACATATAATATATAGTTGTGGAAATAAAAATAAGACAGTTATTAACCATCCTTCCTAGCACAGGAAAGTAAAACTATTTCAGCCTAAAAAGATGAGGTTACCACTTGTGCATCAACATGGATATGGTGCCTGTCCTTTATGTTACCGTAGGCACCAGGGCCAGGTCTGAACCATGGGCTGTCTAATGCTGGACTTCATGGTGTCCTCTACATATAAAACAGTTTCAGGACACATTTGTTGATCATCACAGTAATGAGATGGTAGTAAAAATTTTAACAAATACCTGTGGCAACCAACGTGTTCATTACTATAAGAAAGGGAGAGTCCAAACTAAGAGGTGAAAAACTAGATTTCTGAAGTTTCAGTCCCCACTGCGGCACTGGAGAGTGGCAGGAGAGACAGTTCGAGTCTTCTACCTATCCCGTAGGCTTTGTGGTATAAGGATTAAAAATTTGCAGTGAGTTTAAAATAGCAAAACCAATAACCATTCCTAATTTTGGAATTGTATTGGCTAATTATTTTGTTCATAAAATTATGTACACTATGCTAAGAATTTTAAGACAACCTTTGCAGTGTACATTTGCATGAACCCGAAAGTTACTTCCTTCCCTTTATGCAAGACTATGAGACACAACTGTCTGCCAGTAACAATTTTAACTAGCACTTTCACACAACTGAGTGTGTTCAAGATCCCCTAGAAAGATTCTAATAATCAGATGTCAAATATATGAGGTAGTAGAGAAAGAAAAAGATAGCATGAAAAAATAATCCACAGATAATCCAGTAAAGCAACCTCTTAAATTAAAACATTTAATTTCAACTGCTACTATAGGAATTCCACATCTTTGCTCTTGGATAAAATCAGTAACAAAAAATGAGATAGTCAAAGATAACAGTAAAAAAAAAAAAAAAAACGATCCAGAGAAATAACAATTTTGTAATATCCTCAAACCAAGGGAAAAATCCCTGAAGGGTGAGGGGAACATGTTTTTTGGATTAAGATATAGACCAATGTTTCAATCCTCTTGTCCATTTACAAGCTGTATAATAACCTCGAATAATTCACCTATTCTCTCCAAGCCTTAATTTCCTCATTTCTTAAATGGGATAAGTACACTTAATTCACATTTTTGAGAAGACACACAGTAGAAACTCAATAATGCTAATTATCATTCGACAGACAGAAAGGTCTGCTGTGTGGTTTTCTTTGAGGCTTGGAGTGAGTGGATATGGATTTCTCTGGCTGATTTGCCCCAGGGATTATGACTATTCCAAGAGGCAGGAAGGGCTGGAGGTGTGTGAAGGCTCCCTCCTTCCTGTACTATATTTGCACTTTCATCACCACCAGAGGAGTCACCTGCCTGTGGTTAAGCCTCCACTAAGATGGTTTGCATCATTCACATCCTAATTGGATGGAAGGAGCCCCAGAATTTTTGCCTTGTCATTCAGCAAGGACTCACCCCCAAGGAAGTCATTGAGAAGGTAGGTATCACACGGCACAAGAGGCCTTGCAGCTGACATCACAAGTTATTTTGGTGACATGGATTCCCACTCTCTTTGTCTTGTACTTAGAGGCAGAACAGCACAATTGATAAGGAGCACACGTTTTTATGTCAAACAGACCTATTTTCAAAGCCTGCCTCTGCCACATGTCACCTCTAAGCTGCAATTTCCTAAACTGTAGATTATGATCATAATAGTACTTTCTTTACAGGGTCATTAGGAGAATTAATGACCAAAAAATATTGAGTGCTGTCTCCACGATGAGACAGCACTCAATCCTTTGGTACTGTTCTAAAGGCTTCATGTATTTTAACTAACTCACTTCTCATTTCAACTCTGTTAAGTAGTATTATTACCTCCATTTTATAGATGTAGAAATTGAAACAGTTTTGATTCCTTGCCCAAAGGGCCAGAGCTTGGGTCAGTGTCCATGTTGTTAGCTACCATACAACCTGGCCTAAGAAGAGCAAATGAAATAATGCACATACAAACTCTTAGCACTTATAAACCAATCCATATATGGGAGTTAGTAGAGCATATATAGCCACTGTGCATTGAGCCTTCTTTGTGAATTCCTGTTTGGGTTGCCACCTGAACTTCTGTTGGATCTGTTCACAGCATCTGCTGTCTGGCTCATCAATAGAGTCACAGTGCAGATTTTGGGGGGCCATTCTGGCTGAATTCTCCCAAGTCATTGGAAATTTCAGTGAACAGCTGGGTCTTCTGGCCAACAGGATCTGCAGTAATTGTAAGTCACCCTCCGTGTAATTTGGCACTTGATCTCACCAAACCATTGAGAAATATGTTTTACTGGCAGCTAACTTCAGGACTGGTGAATTTTGGCAAAAACATGGCCATCATTTAGGTTAATAAATTTTCCTGTGTGATAATTATCTGTATGAGTTATAAACTTAATTATACAATTTGAAAGGAAATTCTTTTACATTAATGGTGTGTGGAAGCAGGAAGGAAGTGACAAGAAAGGAAAAGTTAGAGGAGAAAGGCAAATATCTCAGGTGGGTAAAAAGAAAACCAGATGACAGAAAAAAAGAACTATTAAGAAACATACAATTGTACTCTTATTGGATATATTTCAATTGCCATTTAATTCAAGTATCATAGCTTTTCTGAAAATCAGCTTTCAATGGGATCATAAAATGATTCCACTCTGCATTAACTATGTTTTGTAGAGGTAAGAATAGGGGTTCTCAGGCACTACCACCAGATGGGCTGGGATTTTAATGTTAGCCTCAAACCTTCAGTTATGAAGACTTGGGTGAGTTACTTAATCAATCTGAGCAGAAATTTCCTCATATTTTAAAACTCAAATAATAGCATTCATCCAACAAATTTGCTGTAAAGATTAAAGTGTGTTAACGTTTCATCGTATAAGAGATGCTCAATAGATGGTAGTTAATGTCATTATAATTTCCTTTGATTGGTTTTTCTTTGAAGAAATTCCTGTGACCTAAATGAGGATGCTTATTTGAGGCAGATTTACAGATATTACTTAGAGAATTTTTTTTAATTCAAATTATATGCACCAATATTTATTTGCTTCTAGAGAAGACACTATTAACTTGAGAAGAAGAAATTCTAGAATGAAGAATTGATTTTCTAATGACTAGACAAAATTAGTTGAGTAAATTATCCAATCAGTTCAGGAAAGAAAAAAAAAAAACAGGGTTCAAAGTCTTTTAGTCCTCTGTCTGTTGGCTCAGTTTATTGCTATCTGTTTTAGGTATGAAAACATGGACATTCCATTTCCAGTTTTGGCTGGGAACTAGAACTGTGCTTTGAAAACAGGGACGATGAATTTAGAAAATTACTTTTATACAACTACAACTCATGCATGGCTAGTTATTCAAATACCCAGTGACAGCATAATAAAAATTTAGGACCTTCATTTAATTAAATTCTCCAGTTTACTATTTCCTAGAAGTAGTTACACATATTTGGAAACTTCTCTTTCATGTATTTAAAATAGCATCTAACATTAAGACAATAATTTATTGAGAAATAACTTGTTAATCTGAAAGAGTTGATGTGATTTCAAAATGTATGTAGAATGAATCCAACTCAATGAGGCTTATACACATAGATTTAAGAAATGAGGAGCTTATTATAGGCTTTTCAAAGCCACCTCAGAATGGCAAATGAAGATAAATTACAGAAATTAGGACTACACATTGTAATCAAAAAGGAACTTTCTCACAGACTGAAACATACTTGAAAAACAAATGAGTGGAATATTAAACAATGAAGTCTGAGTAATATTACTTGTTCCCTTATGATTAAAGTCTGATGGGCACCATGAGTCAAACTGTAAACACATACGAGTTATGGTGGACCTCACTGGTTTATGCTTTGGTAAACCACAGCTGCCTCAAATTTACCATTGTAAAAGTGTTTTGGAGAAATGAAACTAGCCAGCACCTTCTTTCATGAATGTGATATATTATTCATGATAAGCAATTCTTATGATATGAGTAAACATTCTTATAATATTCTGCTTTTCTACATTCTGAAAAACATATTTATAACATATAATCCCCTTATTTTTTTTACCAAATTCACAAAATAGTCAAGAATTTTCCACTATTTGCTAAATTTTAAGGTCTGAAATTTTAGATACCCTCCTTTTCCTGAGCTAGTGCCTTTACTAATGCATTATTCCAAACATACAAACAAAAGCTCCCTAAAATATGTACCAAGAAGCATGTGGTATGAATAAGAGGAATCTAAGTATGGCATCAGCTAATAATCATAAAGCTAATGTTTGTTCAATATTTATTATTTGCCAAATATTGTGCTGAGCACTTTGGAAGAATTAATTAATCAGCAATCCCAACAAGACAAAATCCCAGTATCCCAGATTATAGAAAAAAAGGGTTTTAAAAATCCAAATGGTCGATAAAGAATTAAATCCCTGGATGAGTATAAAAGTTATTTTACAGGTGATTTCTTGGCAATTTGTAAAATTTAAGTTTTCCCAAAAGAAACTTTATACTGATACATACTAATCAGACATTGCAAGGGTCTACAGTCAAATTCCAAGTGATTCTTCTGTTTTCTTAGTCATTTTTATCAGCTTGTATTTGAAATTTCCTTTTTGTAGGTCCAACTGAATTAAAAATTAAAATAAAAGCTCCTTTTCCATACTTTAAGCTAATTTTCACTAAAGCATCCTGCCATCAGAAAATCACTCTAAGTCTAAAAGCTTTTTCCTGATTTGTACCTTTCTTTCATTCTTCACACTATATTGACTACCCACTGTGCACCACACCCGGGAAAGACAAGGCATAAACTCTGCCTTCAATCAACATTCCTCAGATTAAGAAATGTAAACAAACCATAACAAAATTAATGTGCAATATATCACATAGTAGACGTAGATAGAAGGGAGGCCCATAGGAGGAAGTAGTCAATTTTCACAAAAAAAAAAAAAAAAGAAAAAAAAGAAAAATTCTAGAAAGCTTCATGGAAGCAATGAAACAAACGATAGTACCTTAAACATAGATGAAAATCTGTGGCTTTCAATGATTGTTCAATTACTTGTATATGCAATCTACTTTTTTTTTTGGTCAAAAGATGATTTTTTTAAAAGCGTAGAATTCTATATCCAATTCACCTACTATTTCATACTACTTTACTTACTATTGTTGACATCGTGTTTCTTCCAGCACATATCTTGACTTCATTTTTTTAAAATAACTAATCAGATTGTCTTAGTCTCAAATCAAAATTCTTTCTATAATACTTATGATGCAACTCAGCGATGCCACACCTAGGTATATGGCTCTCACAAGGAGATATGGACAAGAATATTTATTCCTGCATTATTTGTAAGAGAAAAATAATGGAAATAATTTAAAGATTCATCAGCAAGAGAATGGACAAATCATGGTCTTTTTATGCTATGGAATACCATATAGCAGCTTAAATAAACTAGAAGATGTGCATTCACACATGTTGAGTGAGAACTTGAGAAGTGTAGAATGTGTAATTTAATATAGATGAAAAACAGATAAATCGACATCATATATTGTTTATGGATGCATGTATAGTATAAGTACAAAAAACACACAAAAATTAAACTGGAAATTTAGGATAGGTATTACCTCTATGGATGGCAGGAAAAGAATGAGACAGGTTGGTTACAAGGGTTTTAAGTACATGTGTAAGATTTTAATTTGGAGGAGAAGAAGGAAGATAAGAGAAAGGAAGAAAAAGAGGAAGAGATAGAGGGAAGAGAATAAGAGGAAGAAGGTCTAAAGCAAATACGGCAAAGTTTTATTATATGACTAAGCTTAGTGGTAGGTACATAATTTTTTGTAGGTATATTATTTTTATGCTTTTCTGTATGTTTGAAATAGTCTATAATAAAGTGAAAGATGTGGCAATCTTTATAATATTAGTCCACAGTGTTATTAACCAAATATAATAATCAAACACAAATTTTAAAGTAAGAAATCAGCAAACCACACATATCGTTTTTAGTTCTACTAGTAAAGAAACTTATTTGCTTCTAGAAAAGATAATATTTATAGTGTAACTTTACCACTCCCCTTCTAGAACATTCTTAAATAAGACAAAGTAAGCATCCTAGTATTATAAAGACAAGTGCTAGTGTTTATTAACTACTCTGCTGAAAACCAATTTTCGATAGGATAAAAAAGCTCCTGAGAGACCAATGAAGGATTGATGGTCTGTTAAACACTTACTTATGCCTTTTATTCTCTTCAAGTCCCCTCAGAATTTGTAAGAAAGAGTTTCACAGTTTAGCAGGCCTCCAAATGAAAAAGCTTAATATTAATTCATTTGGTAATAATTAAATTCTTACTTCCAGGGGCAAAAATAAACCTCAGTTTGGTAAATAAAGAAACAAAGTCAAATCCATATTGGGTCTCTGACATCAAAATAGGATGAAGATCTTAAGAGCAATCATATTTAAAAAAAAGGACCCAGGGCTAGGAGGGTGGAGACTTACTTCCTAGAGCTAACTCTGCTACCAACTAGTAGGGTGATTTTAGTATGTTCACTTTACTTCTCCCTGAACCTTCATGTTCCTGTCTATGAAGTGAAATAATGAATCTGATCATTTGGAAGTTCTTTCTATATCTTAAGGCTATAATTTGATATATTAAATCACAGCAAGATATGAGCATTTAGATTAAATCATGGGTAATAAAAAAATTCTCATTAGAGATTTTCACAAGTCTGATAAATGAGGTAAAAATATGTCTCTAGACATAAGCTAAAGCAAATCATTTCCCCCATTCCCTAGATGAGGAATATATATAATGCAAAAATTAACATGGGCTCTTTGTAATGTGCAAGAAACAATGGGAAACTAGAGTACAGCCAGAAAGTGGGAAGTGCAAACGTAGTCATTCCATACACTTTTCTGAAGCTATTATATACAGGGCACTATAAAGCACTAAAGAATATAGTTCCAGGTCTCAAAGCTCAAGGTTTTGTAGCAAAGACAGAGAAAGTTAGACACTAACTGTTGTAATAGAGACATTTACAATGTGTTACGGGATTAGATTTAAGAGCACTTAATCTTGACTAGGGAAATCAAAGAAGGCTCCTCAAAGGTGGTGATGTTTAAATTAAATTCTAAAAGATAAATAGGAATCAGTTGAGGGAAGAAGCAAGTAGGAACCCCATAAAAAGGCAGAGAAGTGATATGAGAATATGGTGATTTCAATAAACAGCAAGTAGCTTGGTATGGCTAAAACTCAGTGTAGATGAATGTGGTAGGAGATGAGAGTGGCAATTTAGGCAAAGGTTAGATCATGAAAGGTACTGAATGCCAAAAAGAAGT
Source organism: Macroglossus sobrinus (assembly GCA_004027375.1). Taxonomy (NCBI): domain Eukaryota; kingdom Metazoa; phylum Chordata; class Mammalia; order Chiroptera; family Pteropodidae; genus Macroglossus; species Macroglossus sobrinus. Next base: position 215,722 of record PVKZ01001826.1, on the reverse strand, counting down.
TTAGATTTTTATTAACAGTAGTGAGGAACCACTTTAAGTCAAGGGTAGTGATAATTTTAGCTAGATCTCTCTGGAAGCTCTGTGAGTGATGACTTGGAGATGGGAGAGACTAGAGTCAGGGAGACCAGTTGTTAAGACACCAATGCAGTAAGTAATCCAGGTGAGAGCTGATGAGGGCCTTGGCTAAGGCTAGTGTTCTGATTCTCAAAAGGGTAAAACAGGGTAGATTCTGGAAACTGTAGACTGATGAACTACCTTTTCCTCTCTAGAAAACTGTAAAAATAACCTAAAGGGTCATTGGGAAACAATAGAAATGTGTTGATTTTTGATCACTAGGAACCACTAACAGTTCACCAAAACAGGGCATCCAAACTAACCTCCTCTCCTTTGTACTGAGGCTGCCAGGATTTGAAGGAACATGTGCCATGACTTCTCTGTGATGGTGGCTCTTTTTCATCTTCGAGTGTGGGCACTAGCACCACTCCATGCTTAGTTTTTGGCCTTGTCCCTTATCACAATAACCAAGATGAAAATAGATGAGGACTTCTTTGTAAGGATCATTAGGACCTCAGTGAGACCCTCACAACTCAGAAATGGCTTTTAGGATTTTAAATCTGAAAAGGCCAAACAAAACACATTACAGCTTGCCTAAAAATATTTCCCGATTTTTGGAGCTATGGTGGCCTAATCACCAATGAGCCTTGACACTCTGATATGTGAAGAATTCAACATAATACTCCAAATGAGAATTGGCCAATCTGTCAAAGCCGGTTGATTTTGTTTCATATCAGTATTTCACAGCTTTAATCCTTATGTCAATTAGTAGCTTTTCTCAGTGGATGACTGTGGATTCCCAAGGTCCTGCCAGGCTCTCTCTTCCATGCCAAGTTCTTTGCCACCCTTGGGCTTTTGCACAGGTGGTTCTTGCCTAGAATGCTGTCTCCACATGCTTAACTTCTCTGATTTTGGGTCTCAGCCAAATGTCTGCCTTGACCACACCACCTAAAGTAGAGTGCCCCTTGGTTTCACCATCTCTAACCCTTGTTTTCCTTCAGAACATTCATTACAGCCTGAACAGATTTACATGTCTGATTTCTTGTTTGGTTTGGTTTGTTTAGTCTTGTCAATCTCATAAGAATTAGAATTCCCTGAGGGCAGAGACCAGTTTTGTCTTATTCGTCACTGTATCACCAGCATGTAGCATGGTGCCTGGAACTTAGTGGGTTGTCAATTAATATTTACTGAATGAGTGAATGAATGAATGAATCTCTGGTTTCATGATCCAGATTTTAGCTCATTTATAAGACTCCAGTTTGCCTCAGCCTCTCTGCTTTGCTTTCTGACCTGACCAGCCACCAACCTTCTCACCCGCACAGTATCTTATTTTATTTTATTATTTTTTTCCCACTGTATCCTATTTTACTCCTCACCTCTGCTTGGCTCAGCCCTCCCAACCTTGATCTCTCCCCACAGGCTACACAATGAACAATGTGTTTGTCCTGGACCTGTTTCTCTTGCTGCCTCAGTGATCAGCTAGAGCTGTTAACCTCAGTGGCTCTTTGCTGCCTCTACTTGTCAAAACACACACACACACACACACACACTCTCTCTCACTCTCTCTCTCTCTCTCTCTCTCTCCAGCCCAAACTACAGCTGCCTTGGGATCCTACAGCTAATCTTTAGAACTTGCCTGTAATTATCAGCTTCACAGAAGGCACACACTGACAGTGTAGCTCCTGCAATTGTGAATCAACAATCACACAGACTGGTCAATCACATCTCTGACCCTTGTTTTCCTTCAGAACATTAATTATAGCCTTATTTTCAAGCTGAGTTCCCGCTTTAAGGGGAAATATCAAAAACTTAAAGTTTGTCCAGAAGAGGATGATAAGTTTGTAAACTGTTGGAATAGGAATGAGGCTGAACACATAGACTCTGGAGCCAGACTGCGTTGAATCCTGGCTCTGCCACTTAATATGTAAAACTCGATAAATTAATCTATGTCAGTTAACCTGTGTCAGTTTCCCCAACTGTGAAGTGAGGCTAATAATAGTATGTATCTCATGAGGGATAAATGAGTTGCTACATGAAAAGCACTTAAAATAGTGTCAAACATATATTAAGTGTTGTATAAGTGTCAGACATTATTCTACGAAGAATAGTTTAAAAACTCCTATGGTATTTAATTTATTATTCCTTAAGACCCTTGCTATTTAGAGTGGTCTGAGAACCAACTGCTTTAGCATCACCTGGGAGCTTGTAAAAAAGGCAGAATCACAAGCCCTATCACTGACCTACTGAATCAGAGTGAGCACAACAGGAGCCAAGCTAGGAATGGGAAGAGATATAGTAAGATGTCAATTCCATTTAAAAAATTATTTTTTTCATTCTGTCTTTCTCCCCTTCTCTTTCTCCCATCTTTATCTCTTATCTTTTTTCTTTCCATCTCTCAGTCTCTCTCTCTTTAAAAAAAAAAAATTTCTTTTAGCATATACTTTAAGAGGGAAAGACAAACCAGCCAGAAAGCAGCAGCAACAAGCTGGAGTGTGTATCCCCTACCAAGTGTAGCAGCACCTTGGCTGCCATCCCAGATCATCTCACATTAAGGAAGACCCAGACTGAAGCAGCCAATAGAGCTGTCTTCCTTCACCCACCGGAAAATAGAGTCAAAAGCAGGTCAAGAGGTCAGAGGAAGGAGAGTGGGCCAGGTCCTCGATCAGAGGAGCAATATCGACTCCTATTACATCCCTGACCTCCCAAAAGGAAGAACTTCCCAAAAGGCAGAATCCCAACTTGAGCAACTAACCATCCACTGCACTGCTGTCTGGTGGAGTGTCCTCAGTCTGGGCTGCAGAACCACCAGGGAGGGGTAGGACAAAGCAGCCATGGGAGGAGAAAAGAACCTCAGGCTGCCTAGAGGCCTTCACACTGAACTAGCCAGAGAAAGGGTGTATTTGAGTCCCCACTGTGAGACTCACTCCTGAAAATACAGCCAACTCAGAATGGCAGAGGAAATCTACCAGTGAAAATCTAGTTTCCACCTCATGGAAGATTGTGACATGTAAGAAAAATACAAAGAAGTTGCTAAATGAACTATAAGCATAAGCCAAGGAAACATGAGAGAAGTGTATTCTTGTTTGACTCTACTTTGAGAGCAAAATATAGCTTATTTTAAGCAGTCATATTAAGAGACTTTCTAGCTTTAATGGGAATGCCGCAAAAAAAGGCAAAACCATTAAAAAGAAAAACAGTTTCATCTTGCAGATGAGATGAAGGGAATATGTTGTCGTATATGTTTCTGTGCATTTGGCTTCCTAACTAGAGTATAAGATACTATATGTCAGGTGCCATGTCTTTTTTCTTTCATTTCCCCCAAACAGAACTGAATACCCTGCATTATGTGCAGGAGGTGCTCGATAAATGCATTGAGTTCCAGGATTCTCTGGTCTCACCAGAACTTAAATTGATTTGACAGCAATTAGATGATTAATAGCATTAATATGAAGAAAGCGTATGGCACTAGAAGACTAGGTCACAATCTTCGTCTTTCTGTGTTAAACCAGATATGTAACAGGAAGGCAGCAGGCCGGAATTGTTAGAAAAAAGTATAAACAGATAGAGTTAAGAATCCTTGTTGTACCTCTATTTTGATCTGTGAATCCTGCTCTTAAGGTATTAACATTTATTAGAGTTTCAATTTCTTTATCTGAAATGAAGGAAGAAGACAGTAGTTATCAATGCAGATGAGAACTATGGAGATGGGTACCAAAGAGATAACTGGGCAGAAATGCACTTCTGTTGAATTTCCTGGTGGAGAGATCCCTGGTCTCATCGTGGCAGTGTCAGGTTGTCCTACATAAGAAGTTTCCTCAATTACCTGCTTCATTTTCTACATTTTTCAGTGAGGCTTGATTGAATATTTAGAAAAGATTCTAAATCCATCAAGGTTAACAGTCAAATCACTCTTCATTACAACTCTTAACTAGCCTTTTAATATAGATGGAATGACACAGAACTTGGGTGGGGTGTAAGGAGCCAAATCCTGGTTTTAGGGTATAAAGGGATTAGGTGAGATTTAGAATTAGCTGGTACAGCTACCCGTTTGTATATGACATCCAAGCAGCAAGAGCCCTCTTTGTCAGGTGAGAGAATGGGATGGATAGTAGGGAAAAGAAGAAAATCAAATTACCCTGATTCACTACAGTCTAGAGATTTCCAGACAAGGTTGCTATATGTCTTAGCCCATTTGGGCTGCTGTAACAGAATACCATAGACTGGGTAAATTATAAACAACAGAAATTTATTTCTCAGAGTTCTAGAGATTGGGAAGTCCAAGGTCAAGGTGCCAGTTCATTCAGTGTCTGGTGAGAGTCTACTTCTTGGCTCATGGATGGCAGTCTTCTTCTTGCATCCTCAGATGGAAGAAGGTGCAAGAGAGCTCTCTGGGGTCTCATTTATAAAATGATGTAGTTATGACAGCTCCACTTTCATGACCTAATCAGCTCCCAAAGAACCCACCTCCAAAATACTAGTATATTGGGAATTAGGTTTCAACATATGAAATTGGGGGACACAAACATTCAATTTACTGCATCATACTTGAAAGAGTAAAAGAGGTTCATTTTCTTCCAATATTTCTCATTACTAAACCAAGAGTCAGGAACAAAAAGTAAATACAGTAATTATTGTTTTAGAACTGATTTGGAGTAATGTTGGTACAAAGAGAATGAGACAGGCTGATGTTTCAATGTCAGAATGGTAGTAAGAAAATTTGGTGCCAACTCTGAAAGCTTATTATAACAGAAGTGGGGTGGGAAGCAAAGAATTAACAAGAACATAAGTAACACATGTGCCCCCAAATCTTCAGTTATCTCATGATGAATATATTTGCTGAAAGTGGTGGTTCCAGTGGGCTACAGCACATTTGGGGGTTATGTTAAGTAACATAGTGAAGAAGAAAAGAAAGGAAATAGAATCTTATCAAGAAGCAAATGAGCCAAGCCACAGAAGAATCTCTAGATACCTCCTCAATAACTCTATACAGAAACTTCAAACCCCTTCACTCTTGGAGGCAGAGAACCAACCATTAATCTAAGCACTTCTAGGTTTATCATTTACGGTTCTGAACCTTGGCCAAGTTCAAGTTCAAGTTCAGAACTACAGAATTGTATTTTATGTTTTTATAATCTTATTGGAACATCAACTTATTGAAAAATGAAATAACATATTTCAACAGAACAAGATAAATGTAAAATGTAAAAATCACATACAACATTTAGGAATAGATGGATTTCTAATACCAATGTTTCCAGCCCCAAATGGAGATCGTTTCCTGACCCAGGAATACTATACAGATAATGAAAGCTGAGCCGAAAGGTGTAACTCGCTTTATTGGTTGGAGTTCTGGAGGTAGGTGGCTTGTGGAAATAAAGTTAAACAAATTCTTCACCTATAGCAAGGATAATTTACATATATTGGATTCTGTTTACCAGCAATTGTTATTGTCCTAAATTACTGCTTGGTTCTTAACTCTTCATTTCAATAACAATAGCAGCTTCTCTAACAAAATTCTATCACTCTTTCATATTATAATTGTACAAATTTCTTCACTCTTGAATTCCATTAATTTCCATGAATTATCATTAAATTAGTAGATTAAACTTTACCGAGACCTTTATTGAAATGTGTGTTCATCTAATTCTGCCACTCTCATTAGGGGGTTGTTAACTCAAAAACATTTGTTCTTTTGTGTTCGTATTTCTGTTTACTCTTTTCTCCTCAAAAGTTAATCTTTGGGGACTTTGCTTTTCCAACTTTAAAATGAGTACCTGTATCAAATAAGCCTGATATTGAGAAAACATGTCAGTACATAAAATAAAAGTGACCTATTTATAAAAAAGAGACAACAAACTGGTTAAAAAAAATTTTTATGTTTGTTTGTTTTTACATATGAACTATAAAATAACTAATAAGTAAAATTCAGTCACATTTCCTCACTGAAGATCAGTTCTTTTGGCGTCTTACTATTATTGAAATCAAACCATTTACTTTTAGTGACACCAAATTCTCTGATGAATAGGCTTCTGTTGAAGTTTTACATTTTTAAACTAAGAACAATGATTCAGATATTTTATATACTCATTTAAATTTGTCATATGATACTGGACACTGTATGTAGTACATTACATTACAATGAATCAGTGCCCTTAGGCTAGCAGGAAGTAACAAAAAGCCAAGAAACAATGTGATTTTTTCAGAGTTAACTGAATGCTAGATATTTTTTGATATAGCATTTTCTTTCTTTAGAATAGACAAGAATTCCAATATATATAGGTATGTGTGTACTATATGTGCATAACATATACAAGCATTCATATGTATATGTACATATATGAATATCCACATATGACTTAAATTATATTACGAATATATTGCTCTTGTGTCTCTGTTACAATAAAGGAAACTATCTTAAAATTTTGAATTTTAAAATTTATAAAAAATAATCTTTATACATTACATTTAATCTGCATCTAGTATGGGATCCTTTGAATGTCTATTTCTGCATCTAATATGATTTTCTTACTAACGTTGAATTTTCATTCAATTTTAACACATCACAAAGGTGATCACATGTATTTCCTGCATAAACCTCTGAGAGAAAACTTCTCAGAATAAAAAACAATCTAAGAAACGAAACAACAAAAGACAAAATGAGGAAGCTGATTTTAAAATCTACAACCTTTGAGTTCTTAAAAATGACACTCTTTTTAATCTTAGTAACTTACTATGTTGTAATTGATCTTTTTCCATTGTGCTTATTAATGTAGAAATGTGTGACTAATCATTTTCAGTCCTGCAAGTTATTTGCAATAAAATTAGAAACTCCTTTCCATTTTGCTTTGTTTTTGTTTTTTCTTTAATTTTCAAATTAAGAAAATTTCATTTTCCTTATCTCCATCTCCTCTAAGTCTAATAGTATCTATAGATTCCTAACATTTGACATGTGCTAACTCAGGCAAACACATCCCATATAAAATTCATATAAAGGAAGGGACCTTCTGACTCTCTTTTCTGTTCTTAACGTAATTTAAAAAATACGACTCAGGGCTCAGCAGTAGGCACTTATTATGGCCACTAGCATTGTTTTTTTTTTTTTTTTAATTTTCAAAGAGATCATCAAACATTCAAGTTAGTTATACATAAACCACAGAATCATGGAATTTTAGGCAAACGCCCCCACATTTTACCTGAGAGATTAAGTGACTTGGTCAACATCACACAGCTCAGAAAATAGAAGACACCAGAATTCACATGCCATTCCCAGGTGGGTAAACTTGAATGTGTGTACTATAAGATAAATACAAATAACAGTGCTGTGATCTTTATTGAAAGGAAAATGAGACTTACATTCTGAAATATCATTCATCTCCATAGGGTTCCAGGCTATTCTTAGTCCTGTTCTAAATGAATAGGAATTTGTAGATTTCATAAACCAAAGCCAAATTTTCAAGTAAGGAATTAGACAAATGCAGCAGCATAGGAGGTATGTATGCTAAAAAAAGAATGTGTCTCTTCTTGTCTCAGAAATACTACATATACATTTTCTTAACTTGAGAAATCAAGCTAAACTTGATTAAGTACATTTCTACAGATCACATGAACCTACCACTAGCATAAAAGAGAGTGGAAACTGAAAGAAATGCCACATATTTCATGGTGTGATTCAGTTTCTTTCCAAATGACACTTCCTTTGAAATGACATAAATTTGGAATTTGCCTTTTGAAAAATGCTTCTTTTCAATTTTCAAATATAATTGTGATGTAATTAATATAATTTGCATTTCAAAGATTCGGGAGTTGAGCTACCACCAAAAAACTAAGCATGAGATCCCCTTTTATGGACCAAAAAAAAAGAGCAGTGTGTTGAATTATTAGATAAGCTTTTGTTCTTTTCTTCAAATATTAGCATGAATTATTCAGGCTTTGTATGGATGGAGCTTTGATTTATTCAGATTCCTTGAAACATTTCATTATTTAAGGTTCTTATTTATTAAATCCCATAGGATGTCCTTTTCCCATAAAAGTGTAGATTCAGTTCAATTATTATTTCTTCGGCAGAGAGTATATACAAAGCAGAGTCTCAAGTGATGAAGGAGATACATAGATAAACAAGAGAATCTTAAGAAATTTTGTACATAAGGGAGAAGGAATACAAAGCTATAAAATACTTGAAAACCACAAGTTATAGAGTTTCTAAAGAAAAAGAGATACCTTCAAGCCAGGGGCTAAAGGAAACACTTCATAGAGAAGCTGGCATTTCAAATGGGCCTCCACAGACCTACAAGGATTTCACAAGTAAGGGAACAGTGAAATGAGGGGGATTGAAATCTCAACTTGACTCATGGTCTCATTTTCATCTTTGAAACCCTTTTTAGATATGATAACCCATGCAGTCATCTTCCAAGCTATGACGGTCTAAACTTCCTCTGGTCTAAACCTTCAGTGTCTTCTATCCGTATATAAGCCCCTCTTCCCTGGGTTTCCAACATAGTTCCTACTCATCCTTTAAAACTCAGCTTGAATGGATTATTTTCTTTGGAATAGCTTCTTGCTCTTTCTAATATAACAATTCGGCGTTTTTGGACCAAACCCATTACTCAGATCAGTACAACATATCAGTCTTGATGTTTTGCCCATAAAACAAAGCATTCTTCATCCTTAGTAGTAGAGAGAGTGGAGCAGGGGAAAAAAATATCGATGTAATGAATATTTACATAGTGTTTTTTGGGGGTTGGGAAGGTCCAAATCACAAATTTTGACACAAACACATCAAAATATTGCCACATTTAACTGTCCTGCTTCACTGGCAAAACTGAAATGGTCTGAAAGAAGACTGATAAGAGATCCCAGCAAGTGCATGAACAGTGCACTGGTAAAAAATGAAATTCAAGGGAAAAAAGACCAATAGAATGGGTAATTAACTGGCCCTGGAAAAGATAGGAGGAATCAAAAACAGGTGATTTCTAAGGTGATTTTTGAACCTTAGAAACTAAAAGAAAGACAATATCTGTGATGGAATTTGGGAGGCTCAAAAGGGAAGAAAATTTGATGGACTTGCAAGACAGACAGATTTATGAGCTATACAACTCAGGAGGGAAAGAGTCCTGGGATACAGATAAGGGCTCATTTTAGAGATAATCAAACACATGAAAATGCATAAGATTAAAGGAAAAAGAAGGTAAAACTGGAGTGCAAAGGCCTTGACCTTGTGGGACATCTACAGTTACAAAATAAAAGGAGGAAGTGAAAGCTCTTAAAAAAAAAAAGCAAGAGTCAGAAGACGTAGTGAAACAGGACAATGAATCATCCATCCTATTAGCCACAGGGATAAAGGGGTTAAAGAAGAATGATCAACATTGTTGGATGCTGCAGAGGAATAAAGAAAAATGAGAACTTAAGGGAAAAGTTGTTTAATATGGTGACTTGGAAATGATGGAGGGACCTCAGAGAGAGAGCAGTTTCCAAGAGAAAGCGGGAGAGGAAGCTAGATCACAAACAGAGCCAATGGGAGCTGTCTTATAGCCAAGATGGTACTCTGAGGAACACTAAACTAAAATGATAGTGATTACAAATGAAATGTAAAATGGGAGAAATGTCAGGCATATTCACACTCAAAAACACCTGTTTCAAAAATGAAACAGAAAAATAAGGTAAGTGCTCAAAGCGTAGATCTGCTGGATTCTGCTAAAGCCAACAGAGGCATTCAGAAGCTAGACACACACAGAGTTTTAGGGGCTAAACGTCCCCCACGTGAGGAAGAAGACTTACCTGATATCAAGGGCTGGGATAGGGCTACCTCCTTGAAAAGAGCTGCCTGGAGCTATAAGCTTGTACAAATGTGCATACCTAGGGAGGGTGGAAGAATCAGACACAGTCTCACAGCCTGAGACACAGTCTCACAGAAGTTGACCCCAGAGAAAAGACTGGATTTACAATACTAAAGAATAAGACCAAGGTCTGATCAGGGAGTCCATAAACTAGATGGAGATAACCATAAAACTACAAGATAGGGCAGGTGGAGTCCGAGTGACACGGGAATGAAGAAAGAGAAACAAGGAGGTAGGGAGGAAACTAATGCTAGAAAAAAGAGCCAGAAATAGAAGCTGCCACATGGAGAGGAATTCATACCAGATCAAATGAATGAATGGATGAATGAATAAATAAAATAGGAAGGTTATAAGATTAAAAAAAAGTGTCAGAGGTTTAAATATTGAATATATTGAAAGAGGCTTAAATATGGTGGAGTAGACAGGTCTTGTTTTATTTTGTTTTGTTTTGTCTACTTAGTATCCATTTCTCCTTATTCCAATTTTCCTTAGAGAACCAGTCTTTCTCCATAAGCATAACCTAATCCCCTGACTAAAATTATTGATTCATTCAGGGATGAGCATATGACCAAATCAGAAAAATTAAAACCAATCTTAGAATTTTTGCAGATAGCAACATTAAAAAATTCTATTCCTCTAGGTATTACTGAGAGAATAGGATGTAAGCCTAGGGCTTCTGGTAGCCCTCTTTTCACCATATAGGGGGATCCTTCCTAGAAATGGAAGCAAAACAAGGGAAGAACACTGAAAAGATGGAGAAAGCAAGGCTAAGATCTAGTGATATTGTTTAATACCCTGGGTCCAGCCATATTGGCTTCTTAAGTGAGCCCATAAATTCCTTTTGGTTAAGTTTGTTTGAATTAGGTTTCTGTTATTCTTACCTGGAAGAGTACTAACAAAACAGAAATGAAGAGACATGGCTGTTTCTACTTGTAGATAATGCGATCAGCTACCCAGAAAATTCAAGAAAATCAGCTGAAAAACTATTAGGACCAATGATGCAAAGTCAAGAAAAAAAATTCCACTCACAATAGCAACAGGAGTTAGAAAATAGCCACAAAAAAAGGAAAAAAATTCATAAGTGTACAAGAACTATAAGAAAAAACTAAGAAACCCAGACAAAAACTTTAGTAGGACTTAATGCTGTCCAAGTAACAATTGTCTCCAAATCATCCATAAATTCAATACATTTCCAAAAGAACAGGAACTGATCAACAGTTCAATGGAAAAGAATAGAGAGCCCAGAAAAGAGCTCATGTGTATAGGAATTTAGTATGTTATAAAGGTAGCATTACAAAACAATAAGGGAAAGAATAAACCCTTCCATAAATGATGTTGAAACAATTGGCTATTAATGGGAAAATTTTTTTTACTTTTTTTTTTTTACCTCACATGACTTATTAAAATAACTTCTAGATGGATATACGAAAAAAAATATTGAACTGTTAAAAACAATATAAGGAAGACCACATTTCTGACCTTGGCATAAGAAAGATCTCCTGAAATAATACACAAAATGCAAAAGCCATAAAGAAAAGAATTGAAAAGGATTAAATTTTACTTTATCAAAACTTTAACTCTAACAAAATAAATAAATGAGATTAAAATTCCACTAATAGATTGAGAATATTGTAACATATATAGCAAAAGACTTGCTCTTACATGTCCTCAAGAAAAGGACAAAAATTGAAAAATAAACAGACTTATGAGCAGGCAATTCACACAAAAAAGGAAACATGAATGGCAGACATTTGAAAAGATGCTCAGTCTCACCAGTTTGGGGGGAAATGAAAATAAAAATGAAAGGATACCATTTTTCGAACATTGGATTGGCAATAGATAAGAAAGACTGATATCAAGTGTTGGTAAGGGTGTTGGGAAAGAGGTGCTCTCTTATTCTGAAGAGGAAATTTGAGGAATTTACATCAAAAAGTTAATCAACTCTTTGTTCTGCTTCTGTAAATAGCTTGCTGTATGCAGGAGCTCATGCAAGAGCTCACTTGTACTTTGCTCCACTTGTAAATGTAACTATTTGTACCCATAGCAGCCCCCACCTCTTGTAGAACCTTGTACCTTGGCAGATCCCACTTCTTATAACTATTTGTATTCATTGGTTACCAATAGCAACTCCTGCCATTTGTAACGGTTTGAGTTCAAACTGACCAATATGCTTGTGTAAAATCCTTGCATATAAGGAATATTGCCACTGAGCACACCGCCCAGATCTTCAGAGCACTAGCTCCTCTGGGACCGTGTGTAATAAACCTGAGTTCTCCTTCTCTCTGAGTTACTGCTTGGTTTTTTGCTGAACTGGGTTTGGGATTTTTCCACAATAATACCGTTGCTGGAAAGATAAACTAGTCAAGCCTTTTTGGAGAACACATCAGGCAGTAGTCTTTTCAGTTGTAGCTGCATCTATCTTTTCACTCAAAAATCCTGCACGTAGGTTTTTACCCCAGAGAAATACTCGCATATGTACGAAAAGGAAGCAGGAACAAGTTTGCTTGCTGACGTAGTAATTGTAGGAGTGAAAACTTAGAGCAACCTAAATGATTATCAAAAGAGGAACAGTTAAACAGTGATGCATCTGAGTTATGCAAGAGTACGCATCAGTTGAAAAAAATTAGAACACACTGATGGGAAAATCTCTGAGACATGACTAAATAAAAAAAAAAAGCAAATTGTAAAACAATCCAACTATGTGATATACCATTTAGGTCAAAGAAAAATTCCCTTTCTCTCTAAATCTATGTGTGTATACACACTTACACACACATATTCAAATATATAATATTCAGATAAATAATAAAGGTATATAAAAATCTGAAAAGATAAAAAGACACATTCCAAATTGAAATCAGCATTTGCCTGATATAGGAAGCTGAAATAGAGGTGGGAGGAGGGGTTGGAAAAAATTTTCTATTCACCTCTAACGTGTGAATTTTTTTTTTTTTTAATCCTTTGCACCTTTATGAATGTAGGTAATCACTCCGCCTCAGAAAAGCTCTTCTCTTTTCTAAAGTCCTGGCCTGGGTCAGACTTCTGGGCCTCTGTGCTACATTCCAGACTAGCTGCATTCCTGGTGAGCCAGGGGACTCCCTGAGTGTGTCCCTGGCCAGGCTGGGTTGCAGCGATTCTGTGCTTCAGTCTTGGGTCAACATTCACCCAGACGAACCATGGGCAAATCAGTTTCAGTTCCTTTCTCTAATCCAGCTCAGTTGCGGAACAGTTACCTCACTGTGGGGTGCGAATGAGGCTGCAAACAAATGGCCACACTTATGGGCTGCCTCCTCCCATCCTCTCAGTGCCTCTGGTAACCAGCCCAGCCAGTCTGGCAGTGGGGAGGTTGGAGAATTCAGGGGAAATGCTTGTGGACTTTGCACACTGCTCACAGCAAAAGGGCAGGCTGGGAATACCATTGCTGAAAATCTTTTAGTGCAGTCAGTGTTCCTTGCCCATCTGACAGACTACATACCGTTTTCCTGCACTCTTTTCAGGTAACTGTAGGGCAGACAAAATGGCCCTTCACCCCATGGATGAAGCCCTGGAAAGATGATCCATAAACCATCCTAAAAGGAGAGGAAGTCAGCTTACATAAAACAGCTTTACTGGGTACAACTAACCACATCATGCTACTTCCTAAACACTATAGTCCTCCCTTCCTCCTTTCCCCTCTTCTACCCCAAAATAATCTAAAACAATCATATAACAATTTACCAAACTACGGGAAAGACAAACCATCCTGGGGAGGAAAAAATAGCATCTGCTCTAGATACTTTTTTTCAGAGTTTGCCTAGGATTGTTTAAATTATTTTTCATTTTCTTTTCTTCTTGGCTGCCTTGACAGCCGTTCAGGATTTCAGCTGGTTCCAAGCACAGCTCAATAAAGATCATTCCAGAGAAGTTTCATATTCCTAAGATTCCTTAAATTTCTCTTTCTTTAATTTAGGAAATGAAGTTGAAAAAGATGAAGGACAGCCCAGATTGCACCATTTCCTATGCAAGTGACTTGCAAAGCAAGCTGTGCCTCTCTTTCCAATAAGCACAGAAAGAGGCAGTTCTGACTGGGAGGTGGGTGTTTGGTCCTTTGGAGCAGCAGGAGGACTATTTGTCTTTTGAAAAGGCCCCAGCAGGCCCAAAGGCTGTTTGAAAACTTTTTGTAAAGGAAGGGGGAAAATATGAAAAGGAGACTTTCCTGTGCTATTTAAAAACCCAGTGACCATACTCAGACTTCATTCATTCACCAGATGTCTGTTGGGCGTTTAGGCAGCACCAGGCTCTGTCCTAGATGCCGAGAGTAGAGCAGTGAAGACAACCAAGGGTCTGATCCCTGCAGGGAGTTTCTGTGTCAAGCAGGGCTGATCCATGAAGCCCTTTTCTCTGACTGTTTCCTCCCCGCTGGGTACATGCTGTTCTTTCTCTTCTTTAGGCTCTTGAGTCTCTTCTACTATTCTTTCTCCTACATCCTTGGTTTATTAAACCCTTCACCTTTCCCCTTTATAATCACATATCCCTTTATAAACATCAAAGGAGAATAAGCAGGACCAAGTTGCTGAGGAAAACAAGGCCTATGACTCACAAGAGGATGTTTTTTCTATTTTTCATTTATACAATTCTTCTCAGAAGAACCTAGGCTCCTTCTCATTATGAGACTAGCTTGCCTCCTCTTTTTTTAGGGTTTCCTCCCTTTGGCTCTGACTATCAAAATCTACTCTCAGACATCTACTAGTGTCGGCCTATAACTCACCTGAGCCTTCAGAGTAGCCTGGCTATCATTTCTTGTTTCCTTAAGCAGCTTTAGTTTTATTTTTTCATCCTTTTAAGAAATTCACCATACTCCTCAGAGTGCCCTACCCACATCCCACCCCAAGCTCCATGCTCACCCTGTAAGCCTCAACAGATAACAGTGCTCATTATTTCATCGAGAAAATAGAAACCATCAGAAGAGAGCTCCTTCCATTTCCAATCACCTCACCTGTTTGTGTCCTCTCCCCCACCGTCCCCAAGTTCATATTCTGTAATCTAACCTCCAGTGAGATGGTATTTGGAGGTAGGGTTTTGAGAGGTGATTAGATCCTGAGGGTATAGCTGTCATGACCGAAATTAGTGCCCTTATAAAACAGCCCCCAGAGAGCTCTCTTGCCCCTACCTCCTGTGAGAAGAGGCCAGGAAGCAGGCCCTCACCAGTCCAGATGTGCCAGTGCCTTAATCTTGGAATTCCCTGCCTCCAGAACTATGAGAAATAAATTTCTGTTGTTTATAGTCCACCCAGCTTATGGTATTGTTATAGCAGCCCAAATGGACTAAGACACCAACTATGAAGTCATTTGCATCTGCATGAAGTTTCCCCACCTCTGCACAAAGAAACAGTGTCCTCTTAGTTAAGGTTAAGCCCTGCACCAAAGCTTTGGATCCACTCTGCACAGTTTTCTCTGAGAGAATCCCCTTCTTTGCCTGTCCCTTCTTCTTCCCTTCCTCCAACCTAACACAAGACCACTGACCTTTCCTCTTATGAACTCCCTGCTAAAAGCTGGTCCAGAAAATCACCAGAGGATGAATAATAATAACAAAAAGGAACCTGGACAGGATCTTTATAAAAATACTATTAATTGACTGTTGAATGAATATTATGGAATTATCTTTTACGTCTCATCTTCCACTCATATTCTACTTTTTAAAACATTTTATCAACTCTATCTTCTAATTCTTCCAGACAAATTTTATTTTGCCATTTATGCTTTTCATTCTCAAACCATCTTCATATTTCTGACAATTCTTTTTATAGCATCTTTGCTCTGATTTTACGTAGGTAATACTTTCTCAAATCTCTGAAAATACTGATTAGTGGTAGTTGGGTTTTTTAAAAAAATAAATTTACCTTTGTTTCCTAAAATACTTCTCTGTCCGCTCTGTGGGACCTTCATCATTACTAGGTATATGCTGATGAGCACACACACATATACTGCTACTCCAGGTCACACTCCTGAACTACAGATTTACATCTTAATTGACTAATGAACAATTCTACTTCAATATCCTAAAGACACCTCAAACTGAACTCCTGTTTTCCTCCAAACTTGTCATTTAATTTCATCTCAGTAAATGGCACTACCATTTACTTAGTCACCCAGGTAAAAAATCTGGGAGTAATTATTGACTGCCCCTATGTTCCTCACCTATATTCGATACATTAATTCCTAATGATTCTGTCTCTTTAATATCACTCGATATTGTTGCAATTTTTCCTACTTTGTTGAAGAATCATACATGGTATAATTTCTGGCACCTCTCCATGCATTTAACCACTCTATCTCAAGAAAAGTGGAGTGACCCATGATTTGTACATTTTGAAAGGACAAACTGATTATGCTAATTCTGAATCACCCTTCAACCTCTAGCTACAAGGGCTCACACATTCTAATCCTTCAGGTGTAGCAGTCCCCAGAGGGTGCCACAGGTTGGGTTCCCTGGGAAGCAGATTCTGAGATAGACATTAGTATTGAGGGGGACCAGAGTTTGCCACCCCAAAATGTACCTTTTGGGACACTGATTTTTTTTATTAATTAATTCATTTATTTTTTATGGTGACATTGGTTAACAAAATACAATAAGTTTCAGCTATAAACTTTAACAGTAGATATATACGTATATATCTACTGTTAAATAATATATTTTATATATATATATATATATTTACACTGCATGTTCACCTCCCATAGGGGACATTGATTTTAAGCTGGTTATTTTTAAGGAATCAAAAGACTTGTGATAGAACCTTTGACCCTCCCCTTTACCTGCCTAAAGAAATTCAGATAGAAAAACTTGCTTAAAGGAAGGGAGCTATTCACTTTTGCTATAAACCTTAGCATATATGAATTAAGTGTGACAGATAGGGAAGATCCAAGTAAATCTGTTCATTGGATTCCCCTGTGTCTCATTGTTTTTGAGTGGCCCAGCAAGAATTTGTTTGCCACATATTTACGCTTTCTCATCTACTTTTAAGTGATCTGTATGACCACATAAATGTGGCAGAAGTAATGACATGCAACTTTCAAGATTAAGTCATAAAAGACTCCACAGCATCCAAGTTATTCTCTCTCCTTCTTTCTCTCCCTCTCTCTCTTCCTCTCCCTCTCTCTCTCATCCCATGCTCTTGGGGGAAAGCCAGCTTCTATGTTGTGAGGGCACTCTGTGAATAGATACACATGGCAAGATATTGAGGTCTCTTGCCAAAACCACATGAATGAGCTTGGGAGCAATCCTCCAGCCCAAGTCAAGCTTTCAGATAATTGCAACCTCTTGAGAGACCCTGAGCCAGAGTCACCCAGGTACGCTGCTCCTGAATTCCTGAACTAGATAAACTGTGAAATAACAGATGTTTGTTGTTTTAAGCTGATAAATTTTAAGTAGGGTATCAATTGTCCAGGTTTCACGTAGACTGTGGAATTTCTTGGGATATGGGACCTTCGGTGATAAAATCAGGAAAGTCCTAGGCAAACTGGGATAGCTGGTTACCTTAGTATTTTAAAATATAGCTTTATTCAGATATAATTCACATATCATAAAACTCATCCATCAAAAGTTTAATAGTTTTAGTATATTCAGTTGTACAACCATCACCACAATGTAATTTTAGAAATTTACAAAGAAACTCCATACTGTTTAGCTATCACCACCCCAGTCCCAGCATCTCTCCCACCCTCACCCCACCAAAAAACCAAGCCCTAGCCAACCACTAATTTACTTTGTCTCTAGCCATTCTAGTTTTGAGGGTAATTTATTATGTAGCAATAGAGAATTAATAAATAATGAGATGAAGGATGCTTTTTCATTACTCTTTTACTTTATAATTCTCTGAATTTAGCAAAGATGATGTAGTATTTACAGAAAAGATGATATAAGATTTCATGAGACTGTTGTTTTGATACTCCAGCATCCTCTACTCCCTTTTCTCATAATAACTCTACCCATCTCCCTTAGGGAAGCATCTTTCCCTAATTCCAGGTTGTTCTGATGTCTTTGCCAATAAAAGGACAGACAGATGCTTGACTCAGGCTAGAATGATCAGATTTTCTCTTCCGGATTATTTAAATCTTGAGTAGAGGCACAAAGGAACAGAGGTATCTAAAACAAGCCATCAGAAGGGAGAATCCTGGAGAGCTGATTAGAGAACTGTTTCTAAGATCTCTGTAACCTTTCTGGATCTTGATCTTCCCTCTGGGGCATTCAGTATTTCCTTGATTTTGCAAGTTACTCTCACATGATTCCATAAATCTTTTTTACTTACATTAGCTTTCCTTGCTGCAACAAAATAACTCTAACTGATCCAAATAATAATAAAGACTATTCATAAAAAAGGAAAGGTCTACCCCTCAAAAAAAAAATCCATAAATCTTTCACTCTAAAACAATAGCTTTTGATATTTTCATATTACTTATTGGTTCACTTTCATATATTTAGAATCACAGTGTACATATCATATTACATTTAGATTTTTCTACTTTACATTTGTATCTAAAATTTTATTTAGTGTTTCTACAAGGTCTTTTATTCATCATTTTTAATACATGTTATTATCTTGTACTGGTATATCATAATTTATTAAATCTTAATCCAGGGGTTGAATATTTGTGTAGATTTTAGTGTTTTGCTAGTAGATATAATGTGTAAAGTGAACATTTTCACAGCAAGCTTGGTGCTTCTGTTGAGTTATTTCTTTCATTAGGATAAATCTGCTAAATTGAAAAATAGATCTGCTATAGTGTTATCCTTATTCCTTTCATGAATTTGATGTGTTGCTTTGTAAAGTGAAAGGTACTTTTATGCTACAAGTAATTTTCTGTTTTGTATGTTTAGATTTCCATTTATAAGACATTTTTTGATGGGGCAAAATCAGATGAATAAAATTTACTTGGTTGTAAATTTTGCTCTGTTACAACTGTTATACAGGTATTCATGTGATTGTAACTTTTGAAACAAACCTTTTATTGAATATAACAAAGGTAGAATATCAGTAAATTTTCACTAAGTGAACACATTTGTGTAACACTGTGAAGGAAAAGGACTGTCTGCACTTTAGAAGCCCCTCACTTACACTCTCGCCCAATTATTACCTTTAGTCATATAACCACAATCCTGACTTCTATCACCATAATTTATTTTTTTTTAAACTTTAAGTAAATCTACCCTTTTGTGCATGGTTTATTTCACTCAACATTATGTTTATAAGCTTCATCCATGGATAGCAGTAGTTCATTCATTCTCATTGCTGTGTAGTATTACATTGTATAAATATACATAATTTATTTATACTATATTGATACTATGTCTATTCTACTATTGATAGACATTGGGTTGTTTCCAAATTTTGGCTACTACAACTAGAACTAGAATTGCTGGGTCATAGGTTATTCATATATTCAGCTTTCTTAGAAGTTGCCAAAGAAATTTTTCAAAGTGGTACACCAATTTACATTCTCATCAGCAGCGTAGGAGAGTTCCAGTTGCTTCACATCCTCTGATTTTAACCTGTACTTTTTCATATATTTATTGGCCACTTGGATATATTATTTTTTGAAATATCTGTTTAAGTTTGCAACCCATTTTTAGGAGTCAGCTTTATTAGGATATAATTTTCATGCAATGAAATTCACCAATTTTAAGAGTACAGTTTGAGGAATTTTGCAAATATATTCTATAATGTAACCATCATCATAATCATGATACTGAATCTTTTCATTTATTTTTCATTACTCTCCCCCAAAAGTTCCCCTGTATCCTTTGAAGTCAATGAATTGATACTTCCTTTCTCTATTCTCTAAAAGAGTTTGTATAAGATTGGTGTTATTTCTTCTTTTAATGGCTTGAAGAATTTACTGGTGAAGTCATCAGAATAGAGAGCTATATTGTGTGAAGATTTTAATCACTATTCAGTTCTTTAGTAGATATAGGACTATTCAGATTTCCTATTTCTTTGGCATCACTTTTTCTAAGTTGATTTGTTCTAGAAATTTTCCATTTCATCTCAACTTCCAAATTTATTGATATTAAGCAGTCTAAAATATTTTCACTTCAACTTTGTAGTCTGTACACTCTATAGTGATGCCTCCTTTTTCAAGCCTCATTAGGTAACATGTACTATTTTTGTTTGCTTTTGTTACCATTTTTAATGTGTGAACGTGCTAGGGATTTATCAGTTTTATCATTCTTTTCTGTGACTCTTCTCTACTGTACATTTTTAATTACTTTTTTTTTCTTCACTTTACCATTACCTTTTTTATACTTTCTTCAGGTTTGTTTTTTTTTCCCCATAAGTTCCTGAGATGGATACTTAGGTAATTCTTGTTTAAAGCTATACATTTCAGCCCTTCAGATTATAAATTTCCAAGTAAACACAGTTTTAGCCGTATCTTAATTTTTTTTTTAATCTCCTACAACATCTGGTATTCCTAGGTGGTCTCCCATCTAAGTACTAACCAGGCTCGAGATTGGACGAGATCTGCATGTTCAGGGTGGTATGGCCATAGATGCCACCCTGAATGTTTTGATGTTAGATTTTCATTATGATCTAGTTCAAAATATTTTATAATTTCCATTGTGGTTTTTTTCTTTCATGGACTACTTAGAAATATATTGCTTAATATCTATGTTTGCAAATTTTGTAGGTTTTAAAAAATTATTGACTGTTAGCTTAATTCTCTTTGCTCATAAAACATAGTCAACGTAGTTTTAAGATTTTGAAATATTGTGAGTCTTGCTTTATGGCCCAAGTTAAAATCACTTTTAGTAAATGTTTCATGTTCATATGAAACAAAATGAATTCTGCAATTGTTGGGTGAAATATTCTATATATATTAATTGTGTCAATTTTACTAGTCATGTTATTTAAATGTTGTATATCCTTCCAATTTTTGTCTCCTTATCAGTTACTGAGAGATGCGTTGAAGTTTCCTACTATGATTGTAGATTTGTCTATTTTCCTTGCAGTTTCATCAATTTTTTTGCTTTATGTATTTTGTAGTTTATTGCTTATTTTATACAAAATTATAATTGTTATATTTTCCTTATGGGTTAATATTTTCATTATTGTGAAATATCACAGTTTATTTCTAATAATGCTTCTTTTCTTAAAGTCTACTTTATTTGTTAATATGTAAGCATACCAGCTATTTTGGTTTAGTGTTTGCATAAAATCTTTCTACTCTTTTAACTTTCTTTGTGTTATAATTTTAGGTTTTAACTCTTGCATCTTTTGTAAAAAGCACATACATTTTTAAACCATTGTTTTTATATTTTAAATTTTTATTTGTTTTATTTATATATTTTTAGTTGGAAATGTTTATATCAGTATAGTAAAATAAAATTTTAAGAGACCAGATGTCATCAGTTTGGATATCATTAGTTTATAACAAAAGAGAGATATGGAAATTATTTACGTGATAAGATTTCAGAATTTTGGTGGAATGAGCAGCATCATGTAATGTAGTGATTTATTTCAGTCTATATACTTTCAAAGACTGTCACCATCTCTAAATAAGAAATAATCTTTGTTGTCTAGAACTACTTTGGTGCCTCCATATTAGATAAAGAACTTTATCTCCAACATTCACACTAACCGTTTGAATCTCTCTTTTTTCCTTTAGAGCCCGATCCAACAGCTACTACTGTCACTTGCAATACTTTTCTTTGAGGTTTTTTTCTGGAAGCATAATGTCTCCTTTGGCGACAGTTTTCGCAGCACTCTTTTCCATTAATCCTTGGCCACAGAGGGGGAGTACTTTCTGAAGTGTCTGTCCTCCCACCCATAACTGGCCATCGCAGTTTATACTCTGATCATCTTTGTTTTTTTAATGGAATATTATGCCATTTATACTGAGGATTAATTAATGATATATTTGTGTTTATACTTAACATTTTACTATTTTGTGTGCTACTAATCCCACTTGTTACTATTTCCTTTTAATCTTTTTCTTGCCTTTCTTTGGCTTGAGTGAATTATCTTATTATTATGTTTTCTTTTAAACTATTTATACATTATACGGTTTACATATACTTTTACTGTTCTCTTAATTGTAGCCCTAGAGTTTACAACATGTATCCTGAATTTGTTTCAGCTTAGTATAAATTAATCATTTTACTACTTCTTAGACAAAATATCCTTGCTGGTATCACCATGTGAGGTCTATGGCAATCTGATCTGATATTTTGGTGTGGACATAAGTCGTCACTATTTATGGAAACTGACTCACGTCTGGTTTTCTCCTCCCTCTGGGTTCAAAAGATCCAAATTCTCCTAAAGTCAAGCCATTTTCCTTTTCCTGGAACCAGATAATTGAGTATTTTGCCTCCCCTAAGCTTTAGGAAATCACATCTTAAACTTCCCAATGGAGAGAAGGGAAAAATATTTCTCATTTTTCCATGATAAGCCCATAGGCAAAAAAATAAGACATGATTTCTTATTGACTTATCCTGCCACATCTACTAATATTACTTGGGTTTTGTGGCCTTGATTTAGTATCTAACCATAATTAATCACACTATTTCCATGGGAAGTTAATTTCAAGTTATAAACTTTAGGGAACTTTGAGAACCCAATATATTCATTATATGTAGACTCTCTGTAAAACAGCATTTTTTTTTTTTTTTTTTTTGCAGAGAAATAAAAAATTGCAAAGAACAGGTTCATCATTAGTATAAGAATACTATGGTCACTTTGCTTCAGAGCTCTGCTCTAATACTAACACCTACAAAATAGGTGAACATGAAGAAACGTATGATATCTTACCAAAGTGCAAGATATTTTTGTCTTTAGTTTTTTTCACAAGGACACCAATGACATAGAGATAGAAAGAGGTAATCATTTCAGGGCTACAACCTCCAGAGATATACCATGGAGTTAAAAGTGCAGGCATAAATGCAGAGGTAGCTAAAGTTTAATTCAGGGAACTGTATTTTGAATGTTGTAGCACTTAGACCAAAGGATACAACATAGTGGCCTGGTTTAACAAAACATTGCAAAGATCCATTAGGAAACTCACCAGGGACAAAATGGTGGTAGTTTTGACCTTGACCATAGTAGCTGCTGCTTTTGCTAAAAATAACTGCACTGATTCTCAAGTTTATCTCATTCTGTGATACCAAGCTTTCTATTCTGAGGAGAGACAGTGCAGTCCAGACCTCTTAACATGCCCTGTGTTCTTTAGCCATCATTCTGGACTCGTATAGAGTAACCTATACTCACTCTGAGGTTTCAGGTAAGGTGGTTACCTCAAGCACCAAACACTTTTAACAAGATAGACTAAAGGTAATTTGAACTCAAAGGAATTTTTTGCTGTTCAAAATTCTTGTTTCCACAAATGAAACAACTTTTGTTTTAGTTTCCTTGGACCACCATTCCCATGTCTAGTCCAATAAATACTGGAGTGAAGGCAGAAGAATGACAAAGTGTATTTGTATGTGATTACTTAGCATAGCACATATAAGACAAAATGTTTTTATAAAATAATTTGCATTTGACCTAGGATTATCTGAAAATTTGAAACGATCCATAAAACAATTTCATAGTCATAAAATGAGTTTTTAAAATCTGCTTTCTCCATAAGAAAGAGGTCTTCCATGCCTAATCATTCAAGAGTTGATTATACAGAATGTATAATACACAAACCCGTTATTTCTTCTTTTTACCTTCTGCTGCCCGATTTTTGGTCATTTCACAACTCATTAGTATTCTCTCTCAGGGAAAATAAAAGCAAATGTAGCTTAAACTAGTATTTTCGACTTTCTATGTAAAGGTTTTATAGGAAGGGTTATAATTACTGGTTAACATATTACTTTAATAAGTTTCTAGTTAGGCTCCACTGGGCACTAGGAAAGAATTAAAGAAGCTTAAGATGTCTCTGTTCTTAAGGCTCTTTACAATATAACTGGATTTGTGCACAGTAAAGTAAAATATTAGAATAAAATCTAATATACATTTAAATAACAATATGAAAAAAGTCTGGTCATGAAAACATAGTGTACGAGAAAACTTAATAGACCTAAGTGGTTTAGGAAAAAAAAGAGCATAGTATGCACTGACAAGATTGTCATAGAAATTCTCAATAAGGCAGTGAAACTTGAGCTAGATATCAAAGAATAAATGGAATTTCAACACAGGAAGAGGGGAAAAGAAGAAAATTCTGCACAAAGAAGAAAACACAAGAAAATCCCAGGGTCCAGGACTCTTATTTCTTTTAAATGAAATACTGCAAGCACACAGAGTATAGAAAATAATATAACACACTAGTCTTCCTCATTTGGCTTTGTCAAATATTTACTTTTTGCCATATTTGCTTCAGATCTACTTAAAAAAAAAAAACAAACTAACAACACAGATCTGGCTAAAGCCTTCTGCATACTCTATCATTATTCTTCTTCTTCAGCAGAGGTAACATCTATCCTAAACTTGGAGCTCATTAGTATCATGAATATTTTTAAATGTTTATCATACATGGAAATAGGTAATATTGTTTCATGTGTTTAAACTTAATGTCAATGGAAGCACACTTTATGTATCTTCTGCCATTTTCTTTTTTATTCTTTTTAAGATTTATGAACATCCTAGTTCCAGTTCTAGTTCATTTATGTATGAAATAGTATCCCACTATGTAATCATGCAACACTTTACTTATTCATTCTTGGGTTGATAAACATTTAGGTTGTTTCCAATTATCGTCCGCTTAGGCAATGCTTCAATGAACATTCATTTACATATTTCCTTAGGCGTTTGAGGGAGAGTATCTTGGGTATATATAGAAAAGGGGAATTGTTAGATTGTAAGATAAAGATATCTTTAGCTTTAATAGATATTGCTTAATTGCCTTCCAATGTGATTGTACCAATTTATTCTCCACACAGAAGTATATGAGTTCCCATATTATCCTTAACTTTGCAAGATGATGACTATATCATAGGCATGAACAGCCAGGATAACCTAAAGTCGATAGATACCCTGGGCATCTATGTAGGTTATGCTCAGCTTCAGATCTCACTACAAACCAGCCCAGCCTAGGCTGAGGAGGGTGTCCTCCAGAGTAGAGCAAAGAAAGGAATGCTGTAGGATTGGGTATACATTTTATTCATTTTTGCACTCCCAATGTCTAGTATAACCTGAAATTCAGTAAGCAAGGATCAGTAGGTCTGAAATTGACTGAAACTAATTATCAACCCTGATTGGTTTCTGGCTTCCCCTTCTCTAAGCTTCAAGTTTGCCATCTGTAAATTATGGATGCTAATAACTCAAGGAGTCACACCAAAGATAAAATGAGTTATTAATGTACAAGCATTCTTATTATGGAAATCAGCAACATTATTTTCACTTTGAACGTTTAAAAAACAAGGTCCATAAATATTTTCTGTTCCTTTTAAGTGGCCCTCATTAAAAACAACAAAAAAAGGTGCTCACCATTGCTTTACACACTCAAGACTCTCACAGATATCATGATCTTTGTATGACTTTGTTTGTATGACTCAAATATATACACCATGATCTAATCCCCTTACACTTTCTAAATCTGTCACTATTCTTGCAACGGCTCCTCCTTGGTGCCCTTTCATCTCCTGAAACTCTACAGCTCTAAAAGTGAACTCACATTCATTCCAAATGTAGCCTCCCGTCAGAACGACCATATTTCTATTGTCTGCATTTCAGAAGGATGTCTATTGGCCAGGTGTGGAATTATCAGAAGAGGAAGAGAATGGGGCCAGAGAGGCTAATTAAGAAGCTTGCACCATGTAGCAGAAAACAGATTGCACTCAGATTTGCAGACATGGTGTTTTGGGTTTATTTGGAACGACCAAAGAACGTTCTCCTTAGATGAGAGGGTACATAAACCCTACATACTGGCATCAGCAATATAAGTGTTACATTTTTAGGCATTAAAAATTTACATAAACATTTTCAGATATTGGTGTCCAGTTAACAATCTGACTTTGAGAGAGACTACCGTATGCAGCTCTACACTTAAGCTTGAATAGAGCTATTCACAAATTTCATACAGGAGCTTAGCCATTGATAAAATACAAAGCAGCAGGGAAATTTTTATGAGTCTCCTTCCTTTTGTTCTTTTTACAATTAGAACAATTATTCCATCAACACATGTTTAAACTATTCTGATGTTTAAACTATCAGATGCTCAGTTGGGAAAGTTCATACTACCAGGTAAGTCCTAATATTAAAATATACATTTTAAGTATCTTATAGTAAACCAGATGATCAGATTCCAGGCTGAAGCTCTAATATCAAGAAAAAGCATACCTTGATCCAGAAGGGTTTTGCTGTGAGCTTGGACCCAGCAAATGGATTTGCCTCCTGGGGCAGAGATCTGGGTCAGTTTGAGCTGTGAGCAGGGGATAAAAAATAATGAAAAACTCCTGGCATGTTATCTGAATTATTTAACTGAGCTTTTACTTTTTGTCTGTTTTGATAATTAAAAAAAAAAAAAAAACTCCAGACCAGGTTTAAACTGAATTAGTGAATTTTTTCTCCCAAGAGATTAATTTTCTAGATCTACAAGTAGATTGATTTACTACAGATTTTGTGGGGAGCGGAAGTTCAAGTCCCCCTAAGGGAATGAGTAACTAGAATAAAGGTTCTAAAGAGGCCAGCAGGATAACACTCTGGGCGGTAATCTACTTTGAATACATAGTGTGTATGACTGTATTTATTCTGGGGCAACTCAGTCTGGCCCAGCAGTGGCCTCACTCTGGATCCGGAATTAGGACACAGGGAAATACCCTTTAACTGAGAGCATCTAAGGGGAATTTTAGTCTGAATGTTGTATGAAAGAGAATCAAGGAAATACCATAATCTATCATGCGATAACAGATAAATACAATCAGGAACTTCATCAATAAGATTATCTCAGCATATCTCAGTCTCTTTCCCATCTTGTATTCAGCCTGCACTTCTTTACAATCGTACAATATTTTCTTGTCTTACTTTTCACACAGCTTGTACCCTCAAGAATTCGTTGAGTCTAAAAAGATACCAGTTACCTACAGTGCAGGCCAAAGAACACCCCCTTGACATCCTGGCTTCTCAAAATAGGAGGTTCTTGTATCTCTAGATAAGGTACTAGGTTCCTGTCAAACTCGTCTTTGTTAAGATCTTACCTGGTAAGGATAACGGGTAGAGGTACTCTGTGCTCTGCTTTGTTAGTGGTGTTCTTTCTGCTTGGTGATAAGATGATATCTGGTTGGATAAACTGTTGGTAGGGCAGGAACTTTTCAGTAGGATGTATGAGACAAAGTTTTCTGTCCCTGGCATTTCATAGCAATGGGGGTTCAAGAACACATCTGATGATCTGATTCAGAGGAGAGCAAACATGTTTTTTGGAGATATTTCTTGATCAGGTCCCAAGAGCCAGGTTGAAGGTGAAGATTATATAATTATAGATTATAACATAAATGGCATCTCTTGAGTTGAGCAGTACAGTGGCCCTGAGTTTGTTGCAGCTATAAAAATTTAATCAAAGTTTAGGCTACAATATAGTATTCAGATAATAGGTAATTATAATCCTCCCACAGTCAATGCTGACCAAACTGCATTTGGAATACTGGGCTCAATTCTTAGTGCCAGAGTTTAGAAAGATATCAATACATTAAATGTGTCTACATGAGGGGTTCTGGATGAGAATTATGAAGATCATGATGTATGAAAAGGACTGAAGGGGATCTAGGAGAATATAACTGAGACACATTGGTCAAAGAGAGAATATGAGATTTCAATAGGTCAGTACTGACCTCCGTAATGACGAGTCTAATGAAACTTTCCTGTCTCCCTTCACCTCAGTCACTTCTCTTTGGCATTTAACATCATTGATAACATTTTTCTTAAAATTTCCTCCTTTGCTTCATGTATACTAATTGTACTCGCTCAGTAGATGGTAAAATTGTATTAGAAGTGCAAGATTCTTATATGTGGTCACATCTGTGAAGGATAGAGAGGAAAGGGAGCAGGGAAAGGGAGGGAAGAGTCTCAGACTGCAAAGCATGTCTTAATTGAAATGCCTGTTATGGGAGAGAAAGAAGGAAGGAATGGGAAAAAAAAGCCTCAGTCTGCATGGCAGCTCTGGGAAAGGCTTGGTAAAGCCAGTGGGGAGCCCAGAGCAAAGACTGCTCATGGTAACTGTATTGAGCAGGAATGGCTGATGGTACTGTCACTGGCTAGGAGCAGCTGGGGAGAATGAGATCTCTGCATGGATGCTGTGATGGATCCCAAAGGCATGGTGGCTGGAGGCTATGAGTTAATTATACTCCTCAGAGCAGGTGCTTCCTTGAAGAGTCTTGAGCGGGGCACTCCTATGGCTGCCACATCATTTCATTTCCATGCACCATACTGGGGGCCACATTTCCACATTCCTAGCCTCTGTTGCTGGGTTCTCTTTCTTTGCTTTACTGTAAACCTTGGGGTTCTCTAGGAACCCATTTTCTACCTGTTCCATATGTCCTCCCTATGAGAGTTCATCTCAACTCACAATTTCAAATACTACCATCACTGAATGTTGAGGCTAACTCCATATTTTAATTCAGGCCATTATTTTCGCTCACCTGAACTACTGCAAGGGTCTCCTAACTATTCTCCCATCTTGTTTCCAGTTTTGCCGTCAGCCTCTAATTCATTCTCCATACTGCCGTTAATGGGATATTTCTAAGGCGCAAGTAAGATCATGCTACTCCTGTGTTGAAAAACGATCAATAGCTCCTTTCTGTTCTTAATAAGAAAGCCCAATTATTTAACATGATTTACATGCCCCTTCGTGGACTGATCCCTGCTTACTACTCTAGCCTCATGTTATTCACCTCAAACAGGATGCCTTTCATTTCTTTTAATGTACATTTTCTACTCATGGTATGGTGTATACCTTCTTGCCTGTCTAATTTGTTATTTGCCCCTTAAATCTCAGCTTAGAGGTTCCTTCCTCTGTGAAGACTTCTATAACACGCGAAGACTAGATTCAGTGCCCTCCTATGTGATTCCAGGAACGACCTGATTGATAAAGGGCAGGTAGAATCTTGGTTATAAATCTACAGAGGGCAATTAAATATCACTTGGATGCCAAATATTAAAAATGTAATAAGAGGAACAATGTTTTACATATCAAGACTTATCTTGGGACATATATTGCATGACATAGAAAGGAATACTACGATAGTTTGGTGTGGGTGATAGTTCTCCTAAGGGACATGATAGGCAAACATTCTCAAACCGGAAGCACACTCCCACTCCAAGTCCAACCCCAGGCATTCAGAAATACATGTGGCCTTTTTTGAAGTCAGTATGGCTGGGAGCAGTATTAACATGGGGGGCAGGGAGGGTTTTAATCCATGAGGGCAGTTCCATACAAGGAAGCTTTCTCCTACCCAAAATGCTAATAAAATCTCCATTGAGAAACACTTTGCTAAGTGTTTGTATGCAAATCTGGGAGCAGAGCTGAACTACTCAGAATGACACAGTGGCAGCTGAGAGCTGATACCTGAGGATTTCCATCTCCACCCACTCCCCATTCAGAGCTCCATCTCATCTGTAAATAAATGAGTACATGCTTCAAAAATGTTGGTTTAAATAAAAATTTAAAATACACATCAGTTTGAAAAAGAGCCAAATTATTAGCTCAAGCAGCATCTAACACCTCCTTCTGGCTCTGCTTCTCTGCACCCTGGTACTTATCTCACTGTAAAGGGATGATATGAGAACTTGTCTGTACCTCCAACTTGAATTCAGAAACCATGACCTATTGCACTGCTAGGACCTAATTAGTTTGGCACATGATTGAGGCTCAATAAATATTTCTGAACAATGATGCCTAAAATTTAAAAATTAGCCCTGAAATCGTTCCTAAGTGTCAACTCTACATATTTATCACTAATTTTACATTTCTAGCTGAACACATTAAACAGGTAGAAAAGAGAATATTTATTTTGATTCAGTGCTAAAGTCCTGCCCCAAATAACCCCAGTTCCTCTTATGGAAAATGCCATTACCTTTTGGTGATCCTCTTAATTATCTAAGCCAGAAGCCTGCGTATGACCCATGTCTCTGCCTGCTTCCTCACTTCAATAAACCTGTTAATTCCATCTTCCAATTATCTTCTGGGTTCTTTCCCTTCTCTGTGTCCTCAGCATCTTCAGCCTTAATTCAGGGTCTCATATATGTTACTGTATTTCCTTTCTAAAGCATATCTCCATCCTCATCCCCGTAACTGTCACCTTTTAAAACATTCTAAAATATATTCAAAATAATAGTAATTATTACCTTGTGGGTTTACCATGGAGCCAGGCACTACTGACTTTTACATATATTTTCTTTTTGACTCTTTATAACAACAGTCCCAGTTTGAAATAATTTCCTGAGGTCATTTGGTAAGGAGACAGAGACAAGATTTAAATCCAGGTAGCCCTTTTCAGATCTGTGCTATGTTAGGTGATATAACCTCCTGGAACCCTCTGCCATGTTGTTTTACATACATGTCTGGGGTCTGAATCCCTTACCCTGGTGGATGTCCTGGTGGTAATGAGTCTCTTTTGAGCTAGGGCTTACTCAGTGTTCCTTCCCCAGAGCTGTTGGTGTACTTAAAATGTGAGCAGTGATTTTGTTGAATGTGAGTGGTGGTTGTGAACTCAGTAAGCCAAATAAGTGGATCCAATGGGTTATCAGACAAGAGGTTCTGAGGATGAAAGAGAGAGCTGGTAGGGAGATCAAGGAATCCCTAAGCCACAGACCCACGAGAGAGATGGGCTAACAGAAGAGTGCTCTGGATATACAAGCAACTAACTACTACTGTCCATTTATGCCTTTATGTGCTTCCTGCTGTGCAATGCTTACATGGGTGGGTAATTTAAGGGCTGGGATTAGTGGCCAGCCTCTGAGTGTAGTACTTCCCCCTTGTTTATCTGGGTAATGTCAATGCATTCTTCAAGATTTAGCTTTAGCATCTTTCCTTATCTTCCTGTCTACATTAACACACCTCTTCTGTGCTTTTTAGTTTTGTGAGACTGCAAACTCCTTGGGGGCTTTTTTCCCTCTGTATTTTATACCACTAGAATCTAATAATCATTGACTCTAAATGCATTACAAGGAGGAAGATTTGGGCTTAGCATAAGAGAAATTTTAACAAGTGTACTGTAAAGCAGAGTATAGACTAGTGGCTAAGAGTCTGGCCCTTGTGCCATACTATCTGTTCAAATTTCAGTTGTCTGTGCTACCTTGAGCAGCTTAATCTGTCTGTGCCTAAAAAAATGGAGATAATAATACCTGTTATCAAGTTGTTTTGAGAATTAAATGACTTAACACATGGAAAGTACTTGACTCAGTTCCTAGCAACATGTAAGCACTTGGAATGTTAGCTATTACTATTTTTTAATTATTATTATTATTATTATCATTCGCACACACTAACTCATAATGAGGCTGGTTGCTTTGGAAGCAGTGAATTAGTTCCCTTTCACTGAAGGTGCATTAAATCCTCACTTAATGTTGTCCACCAGTTTTACCACAGGCTAATGAAGATTAACTGAGAGTTAAGTTCCTCAAGCACCTCATCAACATTACAACAAAACAACCTTATTTGAGGACCTGATATATTCAAGCAGCAGTAAACCAAGGAGAGATAATGTAGAAGCAGTTCTTGAATAGAAAACATTAGATTTCTAAGGATGTTTCTAATCATAGAAGGGGGAAGCTACTTCTCTGATTCAAAGAAAGTGTGATCACTAGTGTTACTTCTAGCAAAGTTAAGGAGTGTTAGAATAGAAAGAAAAAGACATCAGATTTGGCTGTGGGTATATATTACAAAGAACAAACTATTTTATTCTTTGTGAGCAGTTAATTGCACAAGCCCTTTTATGTTGAAACCATTTGCCATATTTATATGGCAAATCAGGCCCTTACTTGAAAATCCATCTTTTTTCAAGAGAGCTAGATAGGCCCTGCCAAAATAGAACAAGTAAGACTTTAAAGACGTTCCAGCCCTGCTGAAAGGTCTTCTTCCTTTGAAAGAAGTCTATTAGTAATGCAAATGCAAAGTTATCTGCACAGAAGATAATCTTAGCAAACAAAAGAGTGAAACCATTAGAATGCTCCTGTACAGAATTCAGTCTCGAGAATCCTGAGAATTTGGCATTCCGGCATTAAAAAGGTTCCTGTTTGGGATAGTTTGGTCTGCTTATCTGAATCCTGAGCTAACCATCCTCATGTTTGGCTTAAAGAGGCCAAACAAGTCCCCAGATGTGAACAAGCAGAAGGAAGGCCTGCACTTTGGGCCTCCAGCAAGTACTTTAAGCAGGCAAAACCAGGCTCCTTAGCCATGGAATAACATATAGTCAGGCATTTAATTCTCAAGATACCAGAGCCTTAAGGTAGATCGGTCTAGAAGAAATCCAATAAGTATTCGTGGGGCAGCAATTTAGCATCAGCAATATGAGCTTTAAAATAATTAAAAATTAGACAATTGAAAGGCTATTTGTATAGGTGAAGAAATGGTTGTTTTCCAACATCTTTTAGCCAATACTCAGAGAGTAAACAACTTCTTTGGGAATTTAGTCACTATGCAATCTTACCATAAGTAAAAGGATTGAAACAAAATAAAAATGTATGAAGCAGTTTGCTTAACTATTGTCTGATTATATTTATTTTATCCCCAACAGGTTTGATGAGATCTAGTTTCTCAGGAGTCAGCAGGCATTAGGGAATATGAGTGGTCAGAAGGTGTGGTATTTAATGGTATTAGGAAAGCATTTCTGAAGCAACATTCCACAGTGGTATTGCCAAAGTGACCATCACCTCCTTGATTAAAGATTTCAGAAATGCCAAGTGGGCAATTTATTGAGAACAGAAAATTAACCCTCCATACCCACATGCTTTCTTGACAGGTATTAACAGTTGGCACTGGTGTCCACATCGATTGGATGTAATGCTTGCAATCTGGGTCTTAAGCAGGGTGGGGCTTTAGGTAGGTAAACAAAAGAGCTCCCGGATCATCATGTGTTTACATTTCAGGTGCAGGAATGGAACTAGTCTACGCTCCACCCTTCATCACCTGTCCTTTGCAAGGTTGCTTGACAGCTTGCAGTCCCCGCCCCGGTCTTTGATAATCCAGAAGTCTCCGGTGAGGTCAATCACTGCTTTAGTTGTGAGCTCTTCCTGCCTCCCACGCCCTCTACACCGGCTGGCTGGGAGAAGCTCAGAGTGTCCTTTCTACCCCTCTCTCCCCACTGCCCGGGCTTCCCATGCCCTACTCACTCCACATGCCTCCCTGGCTGCCCTCCTGGGCCTTCTTCCTCTTTTGCTCCCTGGCAGGCCAATTTCAAGGGCCCGATTGTCGGATATCGAACAAGCACAGCACACTTGACTCAGGGGCTTTTGCCACGCAATCGCAGAATGTTTGTGGAACTCGGCTGTGTCTCATGTGTAGCTGCTTCTAAAAAAACCAGTTTGGGACATTGGCTGTTTTGCAAACTAAAACTATTCTACCTGCTTAGGATTGGGACCTGATCCGGCAACATTAGGGGAATCAGCAGCAAATAGGGGCACTTTCTGCCCGTCCCCCCCGCGGTCCCGGGGGCAGGCAAACCTTTTCTGGCCTCGGACGACTGGCCGCAGCGGCTCAGGCCGGGTTCGTCCGGGCCGCCGGCTCCCGCCGCACCGGCGCGCAGGGACTGGAGCGCGCACGGGCCGGGCGCGCGCGGGGCCGCGGAGCGCTCGGGCCGGGATCGCGGCTGCGCAGTCGGGCCAGGGCCGGGAACAGCGGGAGGAGGGTGGAGGAGCGGGAGTAAGGGGAGGGGGAGGAGCGGCCAAGGCGGAAGCCATGTTGGAGTTTCACCCCGAGCGAGGGGCTGCGAGCGTTCTCCTCTCCCCGTGGGTGTGACCGGGGCTTTGGGCTCGGCGGCGGGCTGCGGGGGGCGGGGACGGCGAGCCCGGTCGTCGTCGTCCGCGGTGGCGGCGGCGGCGGCGGCGGCGGCGGCGTGAGGACAGCGGCGGCGGCGGCCGCAGCGTGGAGCCGGGCGATTGTGACCGCCGGGGGAGCCGGGGGCCGGCCGCGGCTCCCACTCTCCGTGTGGCCCCCTGAGCGCCCCCCCTCCCCGGCCCGGGAGGGAGGCGGGGGGCACCCGGGGCCCGCCATGAACCCCGGCTTCGATCTGTCCCGCCGGAACCCACAGGAGGACTTCGAGCTGATTCAGCGCATCGGCAGCGGCACCTACGGCGACGTCTACAAGGTGAGGGCGAGGGGGCTGCGCGCCGCCGAGTGCGCGGGGTCCGGGCCCGCCGGGGCAGGGTCGGGGGCGCCGCGGAGCCTGTGCGTCGGAGTCCGCTCAGCCTCTCCGCGGGAGACGCTGGCGCCCGGGAGCCGTGGGGGAGGAGGCGGAGCGGGTGCCCAGGGCTCCGAAGCTTTGGAGCGAACAAAGGGCCAAGCGTTTAACCCTGAGACCTCCAAGTCCTTACCTGAGCCCTGCCCTGGACGCGCGTTTCCCAGGAAGGGCTGCACCAGAGCGGGCAGGTCTGCTCATCCTAGCGCAGAGAGGGGCTGGGCGTTTGTTGCATTGGCAGGGTCAGTGCGACTAACCAGACAGCAGGGGTTTGGCGTATGTCAAACCTGTGTGCTTCAAACCGACCTGGCATTACCTGCTGTCCATTGGGAACTGCTGCCCACCAGGCCTCGTGGTAGTTAGTACACTGGGCAGCCTGCATCGAGACAGCACCTCAACCTTAAGCCTCTTATCATCGGTATGTCTGTGTCTTTTAATTTTCTAGGTAATGACTTCCTTCGTAAAAGATCTAGTTAGCAAGATTTTTTTTTTCTGAAGGAAAGAGCAACTTTGTTTTCTCTAAGTCGAATGGGACTTTGATGCCTTATTAAACTTTTTTTTTCTCCACATAGGATTCTCTTTTATTTTTAATAAATACTTCGGAAAGGTACTGGTTTGACAAGGTTAGAATTCAAAGCCAATGAGTAGTACAGCATTCCGGTTGTAGAGTGACCATTTCTAAATGTGGAGATAAATCACTCTTCCCTGGCCAGCTCAACTCTTGGCCTTGAGGAGGCTGCCAAGAAGAGAGAAGGATAGTGCCAAATGTGGCAGCAGTCTCAATTTAGTTATGTATCCTCTTACTGGTAACTGAAGTGGAACTCCTCCCGTTTCACTTAACACCTGAGGATGCACAAAAAAACTTAATTTGACTTTTGAAAGTTTAGTCTTAACTTTATTTTGCCCACGTTTAAGCAGTAGGTTTTTACTTTTACTCCAATGCAGTGCATATGGTAATGTGGATATTTAATACCATGCAGCCAATATTCTGCATTAGTATTGTTTTGTGGATGATTTGCTTTCCACCATCACTTACCACTTCCCCCATAGACAGGTGTATTGTGCACGCCTACTATGTATAAGGTACTGGGCATCATAGCACTTGGATTTTAGCAGTAAAAGACATGTTCCCAAGTCTTATTTGGAGTTTATATTTTGGGGGGCAAAAACAATATTAAATAACCATTTAAATATTATTTTAGTTTTATTTTGTGCTGCAGAGAAGAAGAGGGGATTAGGATTAGGGTTATGAGAGCATGTGAAGGGAAGACGTTCTTTCCTTTGGCGAAGTCAGAGGCAGTGGGGAGAGGGGATTATACCAGATGGAACACAATCTGTGAAGGCTCTGAGGCCCTAGGTTAGGATTTGAAAGAATGCTTGTATGGCCTAAGCAACCAGAGAGAGATGGCCCTAGATCAGCAGGCCTCTTAGGTCTTGTGAGGAGGTCAGACTTCTCTCTAGGACAATGGGGAGCCATAGCAGGGTTTTAAGTAGGAGAATGAAATTAGATGAAGATTTTTAAAAGATCTGCAATGTATGGAGTGGCATTTGAGGGGGAAGAGTAGTTAGGAAGCTATCGCAGTAGTTTAACTAAAAATAACCATTATTACATTTTGTAATTGATGGTGATTGTAAAAGTCGAAGTGAATGGATCCAAGTAGCTTACAACTGGTTAAGGGAGCCCAGATAGAGTCTGATGAAAAGTTAAGTAAAACTTTGCTAATGTGTACATCTTACGGGACAGTGTTGTACAATAAGTTCTTTTTCAGTTCTTTACAAGAATAGTGTATTTACTCTATTTAGAAAAAACAGCTGGTAGTTAAACCACATGATTAAAAAGTAAACAAATTAAGGCCTGTAATTTCCTAAGGACATATAAGTGCAATACAGGTGTAAATTGATTAATCTTGTCATCTGTTTAAAACAATGATAATAAAAGCTAACATTCAGAGAGTGCTTATTACTTATCAGGCACTGCTCTAAGATTTTTCCATGTATTAACTTACTTAATCCTCACAATGCTATGAAATAGATACTGACTCCATTTTGCAGTTGAAGAAACTGAGACACGGGAGAGTTAGAGTAACTTGCTAATGTTGGTAGGTGGCAAAGCCAAAATTTGAACCAGTTAGTTTTAGAGACTTCTTAACTAATAGGCAGTACTGTTCTAAAGATAGGGTATGGGCAGATAATGCATTTCTGAATTTCCTTTGGTGAAACTGAGGCACACTTTTAGTTCGGCATTTTGGTTGTAGCCACACACTGAAGTACGTGGCTCTTTAAGTAGGAGTTGGGATATCTAACTCCTGCTGTGCACCAGGCCTCACTGTTTTTGTCATCTGCCAGGCAGACATCAGATAATGAAATGCTTGATCCCTGCCTGCCAGAGTCTTCCAATATGAGGGACCCAAAGCAGAAAAACTCCATGTGGTTTTTGGCATCATACCCCCTGCTTGCTAGATAACCCATAGTTTAAACTACTTGTATTTTTGTCTGTAATCATGTTTATGCTATAAAGAGCATTTTTTGTACTTGTTTTGCTGTTTTAGATTTTTCTTATTTATACAAATTGTGTTGATTAAAGAGGCGTGCATTAGAGGGTTTGTTTTTTAAAGGCTGTACATCTAACTTGCTTCTTAATTTGTCAGGGTTTAGGTGATAAAAATGAAATGATTAGAGTAAGTAAATAAGTTAGAGACAATTGTTCATAGTCTTTCTTAGAAGATTGGTGTTTTAAGGAATTTTTACCTTGAAAACTGTATCCTACACGATGTAATAACATGCTTGTATTTTTAAGGTGGCATAGTTTAGTTTAAAAGAACTGGACTAGAATGTGGAAGATCTGGAATTTATTAGCTATGCGGACTTGTAAAATTATTTAGTCTCTCAGCCGTTTTACTGTGAAGGTATTACCATTATATGCTTTCTGTTTATAAATGACTTGAATTTTACTCAACAAATAAGGTCTTATTTTTCCTATACTAAAAAATGCAAATATGAATTTCCTCTGCACTGTCTTAAAGTACATAAAATATATATATATATTTTTAAACAAATTATCCTTATTTTTAAATGTCGTGTAACTGTGGACTTTATCTGTCAGTGAGATGAAGTATCTTTAGCAAGGATTACCTAGGTACCTAGGAACTGACAACTAGAAAGAGCTCTGTGTTTGGTCCTTACGAGGCCCATGAAGCCCTCTGAGATTAATAGATTTGATGTTGTATGTATGTGTGTTTTTCTAGAGAGATGACTTAATAGCATTCATTACATTTTCAAGTAAGTCAAAAAGAGAAGAGTGATTGATCTGAAGGTTTGTCATTTGAAAGAGTATTCTTGGAGAAATTAGGTAGTTTTTATTTTTATTTATTTTTTATTTTTATT
This sequence comes from Macroglossus sobrinus, assembly GCA_004027375.1. Classification (NCBI taxonomy): domain Eukaryota; kingdom Metazoa; phylum Chordata; class Mammalia; order Chiroptera; family Pteropodidae; genus Macroglossus; species Macroglossus sobrinus. Next base: position 178,109 of record PVKZ01001826.1, on the reverse strand, counting down.
TTTTTTTACCAGATCACATCAGCATTTATTAATATTAATAAGATTTTTACATGCATTGTGCTATCTTTTCTCAGGCAGTTTTTAGTTTAATTTGTATTATTCCTACTTTTAGAGAGAGTCTTCATGTTCTGATGTTTTTCTAGATTTTTTGCTGGAGAAGCAGAAGATAAAAAAACTGGAATAGGGTAAGGCAAAGGATAATTTGAAGGACCAGTCTTAATGTGTTTCTCAGAAAGTATCTTACCTAGTCTCAAGGCTTCAGCCTGGTTCCTGCCACCCACACCCAGTTTTCTCCAGCCTTGTGCTTTCTCCTGAGCTCTAGCCCAATGTCTCCAGCTGACCTTGCCATAGACTATATCTTCTTCCAAGTTTGTGCCTTTCCTCATATCCCACTTTCGTCAATAGCCCTAATATTGACATTTGCTGATAAGGCTTGAAGCCTTGAAGTCATCTCTTACTTCCGGACTAGACCTTGTAGGCATTTTTCATAGTGTGGCTCCAGGAAAAGCAGTACTGCGAGTATGTTAAAGACGGAGAAGTCCTATGGTCAGGAAGCCTGTTAAACTTCATGTAACCCAGCAATCTAGACTATAGGATTATTTTTCTCTGTAGTAATTATTGCTTATCCTTAGAAAGTTTTGTAGAACATGCTTTGGAAATGTTATCAATTTTATCTATATATGTTTGGAGGCCATTTCCTTTGAAGCAGAGGCTGCAGTGTTGCTAACTTCCAAAGTAGCATTCACATGGTAGTCTATATAAACAGATTTGGAGTTTGTGAAAGATGACAGGAGAAAAATGGAAGATTATACAGTGAAACCAGGAAATTAATTTGTTCATTCAACTATTTAGTGAATTGTGTATTGGCTTATTTGTAACTGCATCTCTCAAAGTGTTCTGGTTAATATCATCAAACACTAATTTTTTTCATTATAGTCAGGATTTATAGAACCTTTCCTTAAAACTTAGTTCTGATGAAAGTCTGGAAGACCTTAAGCATTTAGAAAAGAGCAACCGAAGGAAAAGAAAACATAGTTTTTTGGGGTTATGCTCATTTTTACATGGAGGACAGAGTCTGAAGGGACCAGAGGAAATGGTCCTAACCTTTGGAAAGATTGCTTGAATATTTAAGGTAAATTAAAGTAGAATTTCCCAGTAGTTATTTGAGATGAAAAGTGACAGTGGAACAGACCATGGGATAATTTCTCTAGAGCACTTTAAAACAAACAAAAAACCCAAGTTGTCTGATTTTGGTATGGGTTTGATTCCCTGAATGAGGTACTCACCTTCAAGATTTGATCTGTGTATAAATATTTAATGGGAAAGAAGATCTAATGCATTATTTTGTATTGAGAATGAATAGTTATTAGTCCTCTCTTGAGAGTACATTGAACAGCCATCCTACATTGAATACTTACAATGTGAAAGAAAGTTTGTCAGTGGAAATGTGTAGGCAGAGTAGCAAAAATGCCAAGACTTGGCGCCAGGTGTTACAGGGACATAAAATGTATACCTGCTTTTAGCTATCATAGTTTGAGATCAAAACCTTGTCGATTTCTTTTCTAGCGTGTTAAATCTCTTGCTATCTGAGAGAGTATCTAAACATCTAGTTCCATACATGGACAACCGACCTCTCTGCACATAGCAAGTTTAGAGCTGGGTTCCAGAGTCAGACTGCCTTGTTTCACCATCCACCAGCCAATCATTTAATTGTTCTCTTTGTGACTTAATTTCCTCAGTTGTAAAATGGAGTTGCTTAGAAAACTGTTTAGGGCAGTACGTAACACATAGTACTCAGTAATTGATTGACGTTAGTATCTAGTATTATTTATTATTATGTATTTCTCCTGCTACTGTACTCCTAACCTACCCTGCTTCTAATGCATCTGCTTCAGGATTTTTGTACTTGCTGTCTGTGCCTGAATTCTTCCCTCCCCCAATATCTGTATGGTTTGCTTCCTCATTTCTCTCAGGTCTCACTCAGCTCAGATGTCACCTTTTAATGTCTCTTCCTTATTACCCTATATAAAACAACACCCTGCCCTCACTTTCTGTCTTTACCAGTGTTAGATCCAGATTTTGTAAGGGCTTGAAGTTTATATACAGTTTTAGGTGTCCTCGTTAATAAAACAAATAAATTAGAGTAAAATATTAGGTATGAAAGTAAATATTTATTTAGAATGACAAAAGATGTCCTAACAAAATGCTATGAACCTTTTCTTCTGAGATCTCTTTAGGCATTTAATCAGAAATGCTCTTATAAAATGTTTCCTGTTAGCAAAGTGGTTGCTTCTCCCCACCTACAACTTTCTTATGTCCCAGTACCCTTTTTCCCCACATACAAACTTTATTTCTATCACAAGGATATTAGTAATTATAATACTAAAATAAAAAGAGGGAGAGATGGGGGCTCTGATGGTTTTCAGAGCAAGCCACGAAGCTTAGGCCTCATATCCTAGTAACTTTCAGCTTTCAGGGAGGCCGGTGCAAATGAGAGGGCCTGAACCTTAAGTTTTGTTAGCTTAATAGAAAATTCAGCTCTGCTCATTATTCATTATGGTGTGTATCACTGTATATATATTTGTCTTTGCTTTCCTCTTGGCACTAGAGTGCAAATTCAGGAAACTGGTGGTTTTGTTCTGTTGTACTGTATCCCCAGAACATAGAAGAGTCCCTGATACATATTAGACTCTCAGATATTTGTGGAATGAATGAATGAACTGACATGAGAGGAAGAAAGGTGCTACATACATTTAGAGGAAGGCAATCCTTATTTCTGGTTGGGGAAAAATCACAGAGGTTTTAAAGAGGAGATGGCATTGGACTTGACTTACAGCTCTGGCATGAGTGAATACAGAATGAATTAAGCATTGTGTATTATTATTCAGCCTAAAATAAATAAATAGGCTTAATGTAAGTATCTGCTACATATTAAGCAATGTCCATAATTGTTGTATGCTTATAAAGATACTTTGTTAATTTAAACTGAAGACTTTTAGTGACTAGTAAATATATGTAACTGTTACATATTATTTTTTTGTTTGTTTGTTGAAAATTTGATTACCTTTGGCTTATAGGAAGAGGACTTTGTTCACCAAAACCAAAAGGCCTTAGATTCAGATGAAATCATGTTTATTTTTGCTTTAACTTTGTTTTTTCCTGTCCTTTTTTTTTGTTGTTCTGGAAGATGCCACATTTCAGAACTCCATTTCAGAGCTGCCTTGACTTGAGATTATAGGTTTGGAGTCCTAATGTGACCTTGTATTGCCTACCTTAGACTTTAAACTCTGTGGAAAACTTTTAGATTTGACCATAAATTTAGGTATGTTCAAATAAGATATTTATCTTGTTTGTTTAAACTCTTAGAAGTTTGAGATAGTAAGAAAATTCTTTCTATATAAATCTATCTTTCCCTGCTCTAAGAATCTTCATTGCCTACAAACTTTTAAACGTAAAGTTCAAGGTGCTGTTCTTTTTGCCCTCAGGCCCCTAAGGATGAGTGAGTAAAGTTTAGATAGCTTGGAGGAGGCTGGAAGAGAGAGGAGGAAAGCAGAGGAGGAACTGGAGTGTGAAAGGGGGACGGACATTGCAGGTGAATGTAACTACTTGGGTAAATGCTTGGAGACTAGAAAAGAGGATCAACTAATGTGGAAGGCTTGTGATGGGGAGCATGGAGATGTAAGATTTGCTAGGTGAGGCAGGACCAATTTAAAGGCTTCCTGAAAGCCGGGTAAGTTGTTTAGATATGAAGCAATAAGATTTGAGCTCTAAAGACTTTTTGTACAAGGACTAATAATATTGAAAGTACTTTGGATTATTCTGGCAATTATAGTGAAAGTGGACCAGAGAGGAAGGACAGAAATGTCTGCTAAATAGAAACATCAATTCTCAAACTTTTTGGTTTCAGAACTTCTTTACACTCTTAAAAATTATTGAGAATCCCAAAGTTGTTTATGTTAGCTTATATCTTTTGCTATTGACTATGTTAACAGTTACAACTGGGAAAATTTTTAAATATTAATTTATTAAAAAGAATGATAAACCTATTTTATGTTAACATAAATGTGACATTCTTATGAAAAATAGCTATATTACCAAACAAAGAATTTAGTGAGGAGAGTGACATTGTTGTATATTTTGCTGTACATTTCTGTCTGGTTAAATAGAAGACGACAGATTCTCACTTCTGCTGCTTCATTCATTCTTTTGGGGTATTTTATTTTGTTGACATATTTGAAGGAAATATGGTCTCTCACATGTATATATTTGACAAAGGAGAATATTTCAGAACTTTTTTAGATAATTGTGGGTATTTTTCTCTGATATTTCTCCACAACCTGACAATGGTAGCTTCATAAAAGTTGCAATATGGAATCCAAGATTATATCAGTGAACTCTCATTATGTTAAAATGTTAATTATTGGACTCTTATGGACTTAAAGTAGATCTTTAACATTATGCATTAGTCATTTGGAAAATAAAGATTCATTGAGTCATCCACATCTTTCCAAACTTGATATATTTCATTATATAATATCAAAAATCATCACTCGTCTCATCAGAAAAGTTTTAAAGTATTGATGGTAAATAGAAGTTTTCCAAGATTCAAATTTCTCTTTGAAATTGCTAAGTGCATCACTTGCAACAAATACTATCATTTTTTTCATTGAAGTGATAGATTCATTTCTTTGATTTTTAAGGAAATGTCAAAAAACTAAGCATGAATAATCATTCACACTTTGTCAGTTCTTTCAAGTAAAAATGGTGTTCTGTGGAAAAAGTGGCTAGTTCAATTTGCAATTCAGAGTCACACATGCTGTTCTTGGAGACAACCATTACACTTTTTGGTATGCAGCATTCATCAAATAAATTATTAAAATGACATGCATTCAGGAGTCAAGATGTAATAAAATTAATGATGTGTATGCTTCAACAAGGGCATTCTTAAGTGAAATTGGCTTTCTTTTTCCCCTGTGAGCACGTGGCAGTGAAGAAATAACAGCTGCCTTGATTTGTGCTAAGGCACTAGCAGTTTAACCACCATTTGCACTTTAATGCAAATATAACACAGTAGAAGAGGGCAAATGATGTTTTAGTATTACTTTGAAAAATGATGTTTTAGTATTACTTTGAAAATAGTTTTGACCTTTCAGACCCTCAGAAAAGAAGCCCAGGGACCCCCAGAATTGTGCTAGATTATAGGTAGTAAACTTAAGGATGGGGTTAAGTGATGATGGGATAAACAAGATGAATGAAAAGCGAGAAACAAATGAGAAGCATCTTGGAGGAAATTTGACAGAGCTTTGTGGAGAAATATGGAGATGTAGATGGAGAAAGGTGATTCAGAGAGGACTTCACAATTTTAAGCCTGATTGAGGATCACATAATATAGATGTTTTATAAATATTTGTGCAAATAATAGTTGCAGAATGAGATTAGTTACAAAGATAGGTGAGAAGGGGGAGCTATGATGATTTATTAAAAAATAGAGATCTCTGAGGTTTTTCATCATTTTCTTGGCTGTGGTTATGTTAAAGAAACACTAATAATACCTTTTTTCATTGTTCTGTGGAGAATACTAATTCTTTAGCAGTGTCTTTAGGGCTAATAGAAACTGATAAGGGTCAGTAACTTTCACCTAGCTCTTACTGAGGGATTACCCAGGAAGATGTGCAAAGATACGTTCTTTTGAATAAGAATCCAACAGATTTGGAGGCAATTGATATGAAGAATCAGTGAGTCAAGCTGTAGAACATAGGCTAGTTATTTGTATTCTGGCATAAGTTTTTAAAAACTTTCCTGTTTTATTCTGATTACGATGTCATGTGCTTTTTTACAAGAAAAATTGATGACAGTTTGTAAGAAAACGATTAATCGATACTCTAACACCCAAGAGTATAAGTATGCTTAGTGTTTTGATATATTTTCTTACAAATTTTTTGTAGACAAATATTTTACAAAGCTTTGTATGCCATTCTATAGTTTTAAAATTAAATTACAGTTTACTTACCATGAAATGCATAGATCTTGTGTGTTTCTGTTAAATTTTGATATGTGTACAACTGTGTCACCCATGCCCTTTATTCACATAGAACATATCCTTAACCGCAGAAGTGTCTTATTGTTCCTTCACAGTCCGTAGAGAACCCCCCGCCCCCTGCATGGCAATCACTGTTCTGATTTCTATCATTATAAAAGCTCCTCTAGAACTTCATATAAATTAATCACAAATGAATGCCTCATTACTTTTGACAAAAATCAATTGATATTACAAGCGGGGATGTATTTGTTTTGCTGAGCTGTACTAGTATCTCACTGTTTGCTTACCGTAGCTTTATAGAAAGCCTTCAAATCAGGTAGTAAGTCCTCCAGCTTTTTTCTATGTTTCCAAAATTTTTCTTTGCCTTTTCTATATAAATTTTAGAATCAGCCCTTCAAGATGTATAAGAAAGCCCTCTGAGATTTTTGTTTTAAGATAATTATAAATGCCTAGGTAGTTGCAAAAAAGTTCCAACGGGGTCTCATATACTCAGTACCTAGCTCTTCCTGCGGTGACATCTTTACATAGCTGTAGAGCATTATCAAAATGAGGTGATTAGCACAATGCAGTGAACTTAGATTTCACCACTTTTTGCATGCTCTCATTTTTCATGTCTTTGTTCATAATTTTGTGACATTTTATTACACGTATAGCCTGCTGAGATTTTATGGGGATTTGTAGCCCAATTTGTGGAAAATTGAGATATTAACAGCATTGATTGAGTCTTCTGATCTATGAATACAACATTTCTCTCCATTTATTTAGGTCTTTAATTTATCTCATCAGTGTTTTGCCTTATTTCTTTTCAATTTATAAATTTTATCCCTAGCCTTTTCTACTAATATTGCAGTAAAAGATGATTATCATGTAATACTTCTTCATGGTGGTATAGTAATTGGAATGTGAGCCACATTTTAAGTTTTTATTAAAATCCTCACTGTACTAGTGGTGTCTGACTTCCTTTGACTTAACCTTGCACAGTTTTAGCTCTGAGCATATGGACCCCTTTTAAAATTGGCAAAAGTGAAGAGAAAATAGGGGAAATGACTATTAAAAAAGCTATGCACTTGAGCTTTATCTAAAGATTAGAACAACATCCTTAGAAACCTGATTTATTTTTGTGTATGAGATACCTGTTTAATTGTGCACATATTTTGCAAAAATTGTATTTTGAGCTTAAGAAAAATAACTTAAGGTTTGCTTCATCTTTAAGTGAAAAATGAACACCATAGTGCTAGATTGCTTATGAAATCTTAAAGACTTTCTTTCTGATTTTAAGAAGCTTATTCTGTGATTGAGGAAACAAAATATGGCTAAATGGAACATCTAAAGAACATTTCTAAGGGCATGTTTTATCAATTAAAAGAACAATCGCATGTTATAAATACTATAAAAATTCAATTTGAGGGAAAGATGAATTGGGGTTAATCTGGTAAAGATTTCTCAGAAGAGCATATCTTGACCTGGGACTTAAAGGTTAATGTGTTTGCATTTGTAGAGAACTGTGAGGGAAGCCATTCCCCCAAAATAGATTAAGGGGTAAAAATATGGCTCTGGGACTAAAGTGGGCAAACAGATAATAGACAACCATTCTGACTAAAGTAAGGGTCCATACTGGGAAATGTGAATGTTTCAAATAGCCAAGATAGAACTGCTGATTGAAGAATGTGAACTCTTTTGATTTATAATATAATATTTTCCAAGTTCATTAGGGCCAATCTTGTCTTTCTGACCTGCTTTAGTTGGTATTTGGATAGTATTCAGTATGTTTTATTCTACTTTCACCCTTCCCCTTTATTGAGTTAAAAGTTACACATTTTATTTTATACTTTGGGTGGTTACCTTAAATATCAACATGCAGAATAAAGTTAATCAGTATCTCTGTTCTCTTTCTGGTCATGAACTTTAGAATGCTAAATTTCAATTACTGTTTTCCTACTTTTTTTGTTGTTGTTGTCTCTTATTTTGGTTCTACAATGTTTGTAAAGCTCCCAGAGTAGTGTTTATTATCATTGTTTTATACAGACATTGTGCTCTTTTACATTTACTCATATGTGTTTTCAGTTTATTTTCTTACCAGTGTTTCTTGGCATCTGACTCCTCCATTCTGTAGTCAGTTTTCTTCTTCTTGGTGAGCATTATTTGGTAGTTTCCTTTCTTCCTTTTGTCCTTCCTTCCTCCTTCCCTCCTTCCCTCCCTCTCTCCCTTCTTCCTTTCTTTCTCTTTCTATATACATATTATTTTTTTTCTGAACCATATTTACAGATATTATGTTACAGATATTATGTTTCTTTACGCATAAATACTTCAATGTATAGTCCTCAAAAATAAATATATTCACTTAAATAAAACTATGGTTATCAAAACCAGGACATTTTAATATTAATATAATACTATTATCTGATCGGTAAACCTTACTCAGATCTCTACTAATGGTCCTGATAATGTCCATAATAGCATTTTTTTCTCTAGTCCAGAAACCAGTACAGGCTCATACATTGCTTTTAGTTTCCAGGACCATATTCAGTCTTTTTAAAATCAAGATAGTTATTTAGTCCTTTTTCTATCTTGACAGACACTGACATTTTTGAAGAACACACATATTTTATTTTGTAGAATTTCATTTTGGTATGAATGATGCTTTCTTTTGTTTAAATTCAGGGTACATATTTCTGCCAAAAACATATGTAAGTGATGTGTCCTCAGTGACTCATATCAGGACATATATGTTGTTGATTTGTCCCATTATCGTTAGCTTTGATCACTTGGTTAACATTGCATCTGCATGGTTTCTTTACTGTAAAGTTATTATTTTTTTCTTTTCTACCAAGTAATTTATGGAGAAATATTTGGAGACTGTATATCTCCTTCCTTATCTTTCACCCACTAGTTTTAGCGCCCATTGATGATTCTTACTTGAATTATGCTATGATAGTGGCAAAATGGTGGCTTTTTAACCATTAATGTCTTCAGTTTATTGATTTACATTCTATTTTATGGAAGAACTTTTATTTCTCTTCATTTTTTTATTTGACTTATGGATTTTTATTTTATTTATGGGTTCTAAGTCATCACTATTATTTATTTTGATGCTCAAATTATTTCAGATTTGGTCAGTTTGATTCTGTTAGCTCAGACTGACAAAACAAAATACTATGGACTAGGTGGCTTAGAGAACAGAAATTTATTAAGTCATAGCTCTGGAGACTAGAAGTCAAAGATCAAGTTGTGCCAGCATGGTTGGTTTCTGGTGAAGACTCATTTCCTAGTTTGTAGATGACCACTTTCTACTGTGCGCTCACGTGAGCAAGTTCTCTGGTGTCTCTTCTTACAGAGGCACTAATCCCATCATGAGTGCCCCAATCTCATTCCCTCATCTAACCCTAATCATCTCCCAAAGGCCCCATTTCCAGATATTATCACAGTTTTCCCTATTATTAGCATCTTGCATTAAACTTATAATTTGTTATAATTGATTAACCAACATTGATAAATTATTATTAACCTAAAGTCTGTAGTTTACATTAGGGTTCATTCTTAGTGTTTTGTATGGGTTTGGACAAATGTATAATGACATGTATCCATCATGGTATCATACAGAGTATTTTCACTGTCCTAAAAATTCTCTGAGCTTTGCCTCTGTGCTCTCCCTACCCTGACCCTCACCCCTGGCAAGCATTGATCTTTTTGTTTTTACTGTCTCCATAGTTATACCTTTTCCAGAATGTCATATAGTTGGAATCATATAGTGTGTAGCCTTTTCATACTAGCTTCTTTTACTGAACAGTATGTGCTTATGTCTTTTTGTGGCTTGATAGCTCATTTGTTTTTTATAGCTGAACAATATTCCAATGTATGGTTGTATCACAGTTTATATATCCATTTTTCTATTGAAGGACATCTTGGTTGCTTTCAAGTTTTGGTGGTTATGATTAAAGCTGAATAAAACATTTGTTTACGGATTTTTGTGTGGACATAACTTTTCAGCTAATTTTGAGTAAATACCAAAGAGTGCATTTGGCTAGATTGTGTGGTAAGACTATGTTTGGCTTTGTAAGAAACTGCCAAACTTGTCTTCCAGGGTGCCTATACCATTTTGCATTTCCACCAGAAATGACTCCTGTTTCTGTTGTTCCACATCCTTACCAACATTTGCTATTGTCAGTGTTTTGGATTTTGGCCATTCTAATAGGTGTGTATTGGTATCTTATTCTTTATTTGCAATTCCCTAGTGACATAATCTTGAGTATCTTTTCATATGTCTATTTGCCATCTGTCTGTCTTATTTGGTGAGGAGTCTGTTCAGATATTTTGTCCTTTTAAAAATTGGATTGTTTTTCTTATTTTTGAGTTTTAAGAGATCTTTGTATATTTTGGATTATAATCCCTTATCAGATATTTATTTTGCAAATATTTTCTCCCTATCTATTGCTTTATTTTTCATTCTCTCAACAGCCTTTTTTAGCAGAACAGAAATTTTTGATGAAGTCCAGCTTATCAGTTATTTCTTTATTGATTGTGCTTGTCGCATTATATCTAAAAACTCACTGTCAAACCCAAACCAAGATCATCATCATTTTCTTCTGTCTTCTAGAACTTTTATAGTTTTGCATTTAGGTCTGTGAGCCATTGAAGTTAAATTTTTGTGAGGGATGTAAAGTCTAAGTTTTTTGTTTGTTTTTGCATGTGGATATACAGTTGTTCCACTACCATTTGTTGAAAACACCATCGCTTTTCCATTTAACTTTCTTTGCTTCTTTGTCAAAAATAATTGACAGTATTTGTGTGAATCTATTTCTGGTTTCTTGTATTAATTTGCTAGAGCTGCCATAGCAAAGTATCAGAGAGTGGGTGGCTTGAACAACAGAAATATACTTTCCCAGAGTTCTGGAGGCTAGAAGTCTGAGATCAATTTATTGGCAGGGTTCGTTTCTTCTGAGGCCTCTCAGCTTATCAATGGCCGTCTTCTCCCAATGTCCTTGCATGGTGTTCTCTCTGTAACTGTTTGAGGTTATTAAAACGTTGTAGTTTGGAGTCAGGTACAGCAGACAGCTAGGGGAGGTAAGGACTGGGAGTTCATTGAGTTTAGTTCGGAGAATGTACCTGCTTGTTTTCTAGAGTCATTGGGATGGTCGGCAAAGAATCCTAATTACAGTGATTCAGAAGATAAGGAAGCGGTGACATCTTCTGTAATCTATTGTTGAAGAGTTTGAGCCTGCCTCTTTATTCTAGAACCATATCATTCCTGTCCTCTCTTAAATATCCCTCAGGTGTATTTATTGAGCATCTATGCTAAACTTTGTACCATGCCTGATGAAGAAGATGTGATCCCTCTTCTCAAAGAGGTGGCAAACTAGATGAGGAAACAGTACTAATTTAATTACAACATTAACTAATGTGGAGCATTTTGTGACTATGTAAAGAGTCATAATGAAAACTAGGCCTTAAAGTATAGTTTAGATTTAAATAGGTTAAATGGAATGGCATTACGGTTGGGATAAATATTGCAGAATGAAGACTTGATGGGGGAGGAATAAGCAAGAAGGGATCATGTAGAGACATGTCAAACTACATCAAATGATTTGTATTGGAGAATAATGGGAAATTTGAATATTAATAATTATAATAATAGCAAATAACAAATTTATGGAGTACTTACTATGTGCTGTGGGCATGGGCTTATGTAAGCACTTTACAGGTATTCTCATTTTAATTCTCCTTACAGCCTTATAAAATAGGCATTGTTATTTTCATTTCATAGATGTAGAAACTGAGGCACAAAAAGAAAGGTAAAGAATAAGCCCAAAGTCTTACTTCTAGTAAGTGGTGAAATCAGGCAGTCTTAACTCCAGAACCATGCTTTGTAGTTGCTGTTTTTTGCTGTAGAGAAGTAGGTGAAACCAAGATATGTTTTGAGAAACTTTCCAGGGTATAAATTAATAAGATAGAAATAAGGGAACCATTGAAGATGTTTGAATAGAAGTATAAATAGTGAGCTACTTGATGGCAGCCACCACTTCTTAGTCCTGTGGGGGTAGGGAGGTGTGATACAGCGTTGACAGTTAATCCTCAGTCTGATATTTTCAGATTATTTGGATTATGGTATACCAGTCCAAGAGTGAATGGTAATTATGTGAATTAGATTGATGATAGGGGAAGCTCGAGGCCTAGATGGCCTGGAGAGTTGAGGAAGTAGAGTGAAGCAAGCTGTGGAGTTAGATTTCGGACAGATTGGTTTAAGTAATATATTAGTAGAAAGGTGTCATCCTCCCCTCCCCACCCCTAACCTCTCAAAGTGGTAGACTAATAGATTTGAAGAGACCAATGGGGAGATACAGATAATAAAGAAAAAAAGAACACACATGAGGACAAGAATGCTTCAAAGATGGGAGCCAAGAGAGGGAACATCTTTTGCCCTGAGATTTCAAAGGAAGAAAAGCTGTTTTCTAACTTTCTCCTCACTTTTAGTATCCAAGGAATTCAGGGAATTCAGGAGTCATGATTTTACTTTCTTTTGAGGTATGTATGATATATTAGTAAATGAATGAAATATGATATAAAAGACCTATACTGTAAATACAAATGTATGTAAACGTTAGTCTTTAGGAAAAGATTCGGTATTAAAAGTTACTGATTTTTTTTTTACTTGAAACAGAAAAATAACAGAGTAAATAGACATCCAGATTACTTAAGGTTGTTGTTAAAGTTTTCTTTGAACACCTGTTCATCATTAAAATCCCTTTTCGGATTTCTGTTTTCCCTCTCATTGCCTCAGGAATGGGTGATTTAATGGTCTCCTACTGTCTCTACACACTTCTCTCCCTCCATGTCATTCTCAGAAGGTAACAAAGTTGGTGGAAATAAGAAAGCACCGAAGGTGCTGAGTGACAGGACACTAGATGGACAATGGCATTGTTAAAACTCGCTCATCTCACCCTTCTCTCTTCCCACCCTATGCTCCAGCCACCTTTTCTTCCTTTAATAAAAACTCAAACCCCAAACCTTCAAAGAGCATTGAGTAGAGATTATAAAGCCTTTTGCGGAAACAGGCCACACAGTTATGTTTATTTTTTTTAATGTTATTTAGTTTGAATAGTAATTGAACAATTCAGTCATTGTCATTTTTATTTCATAGTCATTATGTTGACATTTTTATTTTAGAGGTCTCATGTTTCTGGTTAATGCTCTTATATTGATTCACTAACACTACTTGAGTCTGCTAATCATATAAGATGTTTTGATTTGAAATGCCGAGATTTCTTTTCTTTGGTAAACTATGGTTACATGAGGTTTAACAAACTGTTTATTTTTCCTTTCAAAAACCAAAATTGAAGGTTTTGTTAATTACTGGGCAGAGTTGCTATTTTTACAGTAGGTTTGTATTGTTTGTGTTGAGATTTCTTTAGCTGTTTCTATTATTCTATATAATGCAATATTTGAGTTAAAATTTAAAGAATATTTTTATAACATAACCTATATTGCTTTTGTAAGAAGTGATCATATAAAAGATTCTGTAATTTAAATTAGGCTCTGTTTTATAAGATTTTAGACAAAGTATTTTTAAAATATAATTTAACTTATTTTGGTGGGCTTTAGAAAAGTCTGGAAACTAACCTTATGGAATCTCAATTTTTTTAGCAATAAAAAAATTTATTGGGGGACAAATATCTTTTTGTTTATCTGACCAAGATTTAAACTCATTTTCTTAAACTCAAAACATTTAAATATTTATTTTATTTGTTTATTATTTAATTCTTGAATTAAAGTATTTAAAAAATAAACTTAATTTTAGAATAGTTTTAGATTTATAAAAAATCACAAAGTAGAGAGTTTCTTCATATGCCTCACACACTTTCTCCTCTTAACATCTTACATTACCGTGGTACATTTGTCACAACTAAGGAACCAACATTAGTATATCTCTAGTAACTAAATTCCATAGTTTATTTGGATTTCACTAGTTTTTCCTTAATGTCTTTTTTCGGTCCCACAGTCCCATCCAGGATACCACATTACATTTAGTCATCATGTCTCTTTAAGCAGAATTTTCTGGTCTCTGACAGCTTCACAGAGTTTTTGTTTTTGATGACCTTAACAGTTTTGAGGAGTGCTGATCAGGTATTTTGTAGTGTTTCTCAATTTAGATGTGTCTGATGTTTTTCTCATGGTTAGACTGTTTAGGATTTGGGGGAGGATAAAGTATCCATGCTGTTAACATGACATCTCTAGTGATATTAACCTGTATAAATTACTTGGAATCTTCTGTATAGGGATTTGTATCTTTGCTCTTGAATTATTTTATATTTGTATGGATTTATGGATGTGTATTTTATACTTTGGGTTATAATCCAATAGTTTAGCCATTGGGATCTCTTTCAGATGTCTCCTGTTTTCTTTTGATATGTCCCCATGATTTTGTTTTTAAGACATCCTTACTTTCTGGCAACATAAGGTGTTTCAGGCTCATTTATATTTCTTACCCCAGCCTTATAATCAGCCATTTCTCCAGGGATCCCTGGTTCCTTGGACAGTAGCATAAGAAACCAAGGTATGGGCTGTGGACGTGCTTGTTGTTACTGGTGTCATTACTTCTAGGCCTTCTCGATAGTTGGAGCTAAGAAACATACATATTACCAATTTTACATACGTATCTGTAATTGTTTCTGTCCCCATCTATCTGTGTATATTTTAAGCTAACTATGAGTTCGTACTGATGTCTCTAAATCTGATCCAGTACCACATGGTTCATTCTAGCTTTCCCCCATTGCTTATCTATAGCCTCCTTCTCCAGAAGTGAGGAACCTGGCTCCCACCATCCACCACCATCCATTTCTATTTTGTATTTGTTCAGTCTCAGTATATCTGTACAGCTTTTTAGGAATTGTCACAATTCTGGTTTACAAGTTTTCAAACTAAACTGTTCTTATACTTTTATTTAGGTTGTACATTTACTCTGAAATAATAATCATAATTATACATCACGTGGTAAGCATTGTTCTGTGAACTTTTACATGTAATAACCAATTTTAGTCTTAATCAATGCTATGGTGTAGGAACTTTAATTATTCCTATTTTACAGGTGAGAATAGAAGGGCACCAAGAGCTTTAGTGATTTTCCCAAAGGTCCCCAGCTAGTAAATGGCACAGCAGCAGTTGAATCCAGACAGTCTGCTGGTGGGGTCCATGCATTTGGCTACACTGCCGAAAGTAGGTGTGTGAAAACATGGAGCTGTACATCTGTCATGCTGGTTTCTAATTTTTTTTAAAGTATTTTTTTTTTCTTTGCAAGGGAAGGAGGGTTCGAAGTAGTTCAGTGATATGAGAAAAATTCCCAAAGTACCCCTGGACATGAGGGTGGACCATGTTTTAAAATGACAAACATGCAGAAATGGAACTGTGTATTTCTAAAGAGGAAGATTTGCTTTCCTCTGGTTAGTTGAGATTGTACTTGTGAGGAAAGTAGTTTATGCTTTTATGCTTTTGAAAATGTAAAATGTTCTGGAATAAAACATGGACAGCTCTCCCCTACTCCTTCCCCGCCATGATTTCCAAAAGATTATTTTTTCCTTCTGGTGGAAGCATGTGGTTCTCACCCTCTTCACATATGTCCCTTGAACAGAGGGGAAAGGAATGGGTCAGAATTTCAGTTAGCAAAGCAGTTTAGTTGGCTGCTGATCAAGACAAAAACCAAATCAGTTGAAGGAATTTCTTTATTAACATGCCAGAAACATCTAATCTGTTCTCTTTCACCAGAACCTGTTTAGCATTTGGTTTCATTGGTCAGCTTACATAGAAAAGCTTAGTTATTCTGGAGCTTTGTTTTCAAATACTGCATCATCACCCCTCTCCCCACATCAGTCTTAAAATTTTTAATAGCTTTATTGAGATATAATTCACATACCATACAGTTCACCCATTTGAAACATGCAGTTCAGTGTACAGCCAGTCGACTTAAATTTTGAGTTGTAGAATCAGAAACAAGATACTGATAGATGGAATGTTTTCTTCCAAATGTTGTTAATTTATAATTATGTTTTTATATTAACTGCTATATTAGAAACTAAAGGTGACTATTATTGCCTAAGATTATTGATTTAAATGGATTGGAGAGACTTAAAAACCATTAAAAACTATCAAATATAGTTTTGTTTAGGCCTCATTGCATAATCCCCTGGTTTCACCATAATTTCACTTTCCTTTCTCCTCTTACTGGCTATCTCCTTTGCTTCTGCTATTTAAGGGCAGTCAGTCCCATAAAGCTGTTTCAACTAAGTCATAATTAAGCTGAAGTTAGAGTCTATTTATTACTTGTCTACCAATAAATGCAAGGAGATCTTTTGTGCCTGTGTGGTAAGAGTTTTCATTTTAGTTGTAGAGCATGTTAAATTTCTCCTGCTGCTTAAGCAAAGTCTGATTAGTTACACAGTAGAAAGCCTGAATAAAAATTTAATCTTTAATCATTAGTTCTGATGCTTGTTCAGTTGGTCTGCATGCTTTTAAAATGATGGCCATATGTTTGATACTGAGAACCATAACTTTTAAAAAGCATTTCACTTCCTATATGGAGTTTAGACTTTACAAGTATAGGCTGTCATTTCACTGAAAAGAAAATCTGGTTGTGAACCATTTTCAAATTGTGGCCATTGCACTTGACACATAGAATTGCTTCTGGTCCCTTGAGCTTCTTAATTCTTACTAAAATTGTTGGTGACAGTAGTTATGATTCTCTGTAAATTTGGTGGCATAATTTCAGATAATGAATTACCATTTATATAATTAATTACCATTTACATAATATTTGGTTTTCATAGAAGTTCAAAGTACTAGATTGATACACACTCTTAAAAGAATTGAGGCATAGTAGGCAGGGTAGGAAATCACATCTACAAGCAGATGGAGACAGTGGGGACAGTGTCTCAAAAACATTTCTGAAACAATTTAAGAGAACTTATTCTTCTGAAAAATCTGCCTAACATAATTGTAATTTGAAGTGTTTTTAAATTTTTATTTGTCTCTAATTTCCCTTAGAATGGTATTAAAACCATTTAAAAGATTTTAATGTAAAATCCTAAAATTCTCATTAGGATCTGGCAGGAAGATGATAACTTTAAGAGTAGGATTTTTTCACCCTTCATCTGTGGAGCACTGATCTTTGAAGATTGGCGCTTCTCTTTGCTTCTGTTTGGTTTTCAGTGGAGAGATTAGATTGGTGGGTATGTTTCTGGTTTCCAGACTTCCGCCATTTCTATACAGATGTTATTTGTGATAAAAGTATCAAGGCAGAGAGAAACAAAGTCATGTTTAACTATGACAGAATGTTTTAATGTTTACTATGATAATCACCTTCAGCCAGTAGATATTGCTTGAGCTACTTCTCTTTGTGGTTGGTCACCTTGGAAAAGTATAGTAGGAATCTGTGAATGTTACCTAAAGAATTTGCTTGTGCTGTTACTTAAAGAGGTAGAGACTGATAGGGGGAAGACATAATGTACTTTGGGAATATATCAGAGTCTTGTACATTCTCTATAAGAAGTAACCACCAGGGATGGCAAAGAGATCCAAAGCGAAGCTTTCATAGGAGCTTTTTAGCCCGTATGAGGTAGAATGTCTTGTATTCCAAGAACTCTCCAGGTAGCTCTGAGAAAGATAGTTGTGAGCAGCTTCCTTTGTCTGGCAGAACAGTGTACCTACCTCTACTGGTCTTGCCTTTCTTGTGACTTTTTCTGATTGCGTTCTTTTCCATTTTGTCCTTGTTCCTGGAATGTGCATCTCTGCCATATTGGCTTTTCCATGGGTAGCAAATGGATTCTCACAGTTAATCCCAGTCTTTCAGTGACTGGCTGTGACCTGTTTTTGGCTATTAGTCTTTGATTTCAAATATTTTGTGATTGTGCTTGTTTTTCTCATCAGTACTGGTATCTGACCACTGACTCTACCCAGTCCATCTTCCAAGCTGCACTGATCTGGCCCCCATCCTTAAGACATGAGGATAATGGTGGGATGGCCTCCTCATTATTTAGATAAATGACTGTGTTTCAGTTATTTAACCACTCAGGGCTATAGTTTTCTCATCTCTTGCTAAGTCCTTTTTAGTTTGTGTTGGAACTTGGTTACATCTGTCATTTTTTTCTGGTTCAGGGTGTTCAGCTTGGCTCTTTCACTGCCAGTATATGCTCTTTGATGAATTTCTTTAAAATTAAAATTGAACATCAGGATGCAGTTTCTACTTTTGTTGAGAAATAAAAAAACCATGAAGTCTTTTGTTGGGTCTCTCTGCTAGTAACTTAAGAGAGGCAGACAGAAGTTACATGTAATAGACAGTGAAAAGATGCAAAAAATCTTAAAAATCATTGGAATGGCAGTTTAGTATCTGTCAGATAGATAACTAAAAAAGTTAGGAATTTAGCCCCTTTATTGCTGGATTTGAATTTAAGCTCTTCTGATTTTTAGCTCTGTGACCTTGAACACTTTAATTTTTCTCTTGTAAGATGAAAATAATTAATAGTATTTACCTCCTATGGTTATTGTGAGGTTTAAATAATAAAGCATTTAAATCTTAGTATAGTACCTTGCATATACTCTGTAAATGTAAACTGTTATCAGAATAGTATTTATTCCCATTCTTAATTGTTATGTAAATTTGAGCCTGTATTCATGACTGTTTAGGAAAGCCCTGTAGGTGTTTCTAGCATTTTTACTTATTTGTTTACTTATTTTTATTTTATTATCAGCCTGTCTCAATCATATTCTCTTTGTCACATCATCTAGGTTTTTGTTTGTTTGTTTTTTTTTCCTGCTGCATAGCCCTAATGAATTTTGATGTTTTCTTGTGTTTGTTCTCCACTGGAATGTAAGCTTTGTGGGATCAGGGACTTTTCTCTGTCCTGTTCATTTTTCTGTCTCCAGCTTCTGCCATAGTCCCTGGAGCATCATAGAAGCTCGGTAAATATTTTGGAAGAAAACAGTAATTGCTCCAGTTAGCAGTTCAGTGTATGGCGGACATTTTGGCTTCCTCTGGAGCTATTTTGTGGTTATTTTTCCAGATTCCCGATCTGGCTGTCAGTAGGTTTTACCTCCAAAAGTCTGTTCTCTTCTGACTTGATTCTTATTTTGTTTGTTTTCTGAAACATTAGATCCTTAAAATGGTCCTTAAGGATTAAAGGATTCTATGTTCAGATAAGTTTGGAAAATCCTTCCTGCTAATGGAGAGTCACATTATGTAATAGCATATTAAAGATTTTGAGAAGTCCTGTAATAGATGTACTGTTTAACTTTTATCAGTTATTTTTCTAAATTAATCGATCATAAACCTAAACAAATTTATTTTTATTTTTTTTCCTAATGACTGTAATATCTCAATTCCACAGAACACATTTTTGGGAAATGCAGGGCTAAAAACCCTCACTTTTTACCCTCACTTGGTTCCTTCCTATGTAAAATTATAAGGTCAGGAAAATTAAAACGAAATTCTGTGAAAGTACTTTGTGAACTCCAGAGTGCCATTCATTGTTGTCAAGCATTTAAACCCCGTTAGACACCCTGTCAATGTGGTAGCCAATATTCTTGGAGTCTGAAGGCATTACATGTCCCTGTCTGCAGACCTTCAAGTTTTTTCAGTGCTAAAAATCTCATTTGTTCTTCCCTTTGCAATTGTGTTTTCAACTCTGGAAGACTTCTGTGTTCATGTGTAGAACAGAGATACTTGACATACCCAGAACTGAATGAATAATGAAGACTTTACCTGATACAAGGTCAGTAGTTCCATCCACTCTCACCAATTTCACGTGGTCATCCAGGGAAATGGACTTTCAGAATTCCAGTATTATAGTTTACCACATAACAAAGACATTCATCAGAAGCTAACAATAGGTTGTGTCCCAGGACCACACCTAGCATGTATTTGGCTCCCAATAAATGTTTAATAACTGAATGAGACACTGAAAACTCACACCATTCTTTCCTCAGCCTCACATGGTGGAATGGAGTCACTGTTGAGAAAGGGAATGTAAGTTGGTAACACTCAGTCTGGAGATGCAGCACAACTTTATGTATAATTTAAGTAGGAAAAACGTAGGCACAACATCTGCATTTATGCAGGAAGTAAGGGAGTCAAACACTGGCTATTCTTCTGTACTCTGCTTTCCAATTGGATCTCATATAATAGCTTTAATTAAAAACAGAGGTCAGGAAGACTTTTTTCTCAGATGTAGATATCCATTTCCTAGTCCTCTCAGGAAATCCACTCAATTTAAGGCATAAAATTATGTGGAGTACATCTTGCTTAAAAAAATTACTGTTTAATTATTGTTCTGTATTTAAGAGGACACTAGGTTCTGTCCATTTATCTAAAACTTTAAGTAAAACAGTATAATGGCATCAAAATCTTTTGTTCTTTTAAATTTTATTATTTCTAAAAAGTTTACGTAATGCCTATCTAGAATATATGGTATGGACATATTTTATTTGAATCAAAAAATAAAAACAATGCTAGAACAATCAGTATCAATAGCATATATATTATATATATGTATATAATATATATATAACATATATATAAAAACCTTTAATGTCATATCACGCATCCTTTTGTGTATTTCATATGGCTCTTCCATACAATTTGGTTTAATTGCTAGAGTAAGAAAGGTTAACTTTTGAGAAGCTAGAAAACTTTTCAAAACTTAGAAAAATGTTTTTATATTTCATACTACTACAGTACTAATTATGGTCTTCAACCAAAGGCCTTTTAAAAAATAATTCTTAAAGCATCATTTTCATTAGTAAGTTAACATTTGTCTCTGGAAGACAAATTTTCTATTTCTTCACACATTTCTTTGTGTTTTATTCCAAAATCATGTGATAAGATTATTGGCTGTTACAATTAAATGACTTTAGTGATTTAAAGTAGAGTTTGTTATTATAAAGTTTGAGCACACAACCAAAATTTATATAGATAAAAAGCTTTGCAAAAATTCTAAGATTTTTTTCCAGTATTACCAGTTGCTTTGTCATGATCATGTTCTTAATTTTCTGGAACTCTAGACTTCTAACTTATTAAAATGGGTTCAGGTTGTTGCATCAATACAGAGAACTCAGAATTCTTGATTCTGGCTATTTGTGGAATGTCCTGCCAACCCATCTAGGATTCTTCTGCGTCTTTTACTTAAATAATGCAGTGGCCTGTTCTTGAACTGGATATCTGCCTTCTTGTTAAAAGACAGTATAGCAACCCCTCCTCGATATTCTAAATTACTGTCCTCCCATCCAGACCTGGGTGTAATAGAAATCAAAAAGGGGTTAGCTAAAGTTGTTTCTCTAGTGTAATCAGAAAAACTTAAAGAATATTGGAAAAAATGAATATTGGAGATGAACATATGCAACATTTGCATTTTGGGTTTTTGAAGAGAAGTTTTTCATAGTACCTTTAAAAGTAGAAATACCTTTCTGTTATTTTCAGTGCATTGTTGGAATTAGCACTTACCTGCTTAAGTACTGTCAACCCTCTTAAAGCTACTTCTTCTCTTAACCACACATCCTTATCTTAGTGCCTGTAAATTAGAGGTCTGTCTTTACATTTATTATAATACTAGGTAAATAGGCATTTATACAGACTCTAACATAACTAGTGATTGCAGGTAAAATATGGATAATTACTTTTAGTCTATTTCTGTTCATAGTGTTAAGTAACTGTACCTTCTTTAATTTTTAATTCTGAGTTTATCTCAGTATTTATTATGATTGATTTTTTTCTTCTGATTTCTGCTCTCTGCACACTAATTTTTTTCTGGAGAAATTCACATACTGGCTAAGTGTTTGTACCAAAACAGCTAATCTTGTTTCAAGTGGATCTTTATTGAGGTTCGGTGGTATTCCTTACCTTTAACTCCCTTTTTACATTGCTATCCAGTACCTATTTTCAAACATTCACATTCGTTAACTCAAGACTGCGTTTGGTTTTAAAAAATTAAACATAAATTCAATTAATTTCACAGGTTTCAAGCACTTAAGCACTACTCTACTTGGTCCTGGACTTAAAATATAAATAAAATAGTCCAGGAGCTCACATCCTTAACAGGGAAGACAAACATAAAGATAAGCGTAGTAACAGTGTGATTTCATTTTTGAAGTATATTTTAAGTTCTGGAATGTGGTATGAATACAGATTCTGCCTGAGGATGTCAGGAAAAGTTACAATGTGGAAATGACCTTTAAGGGTTTTTTTTTTTTCCTTTTTAAAAGATGCTTTATGGAAGTGTAATTGATACACAGTAAACTGTATATATTTAAATTATATGACTTATTAAATTTGGCATATCCATGATTTGGTTTAAATCTCTCATCTTGCTCTTTGTTTTCTTTTTGTCCCATTTGTTCTGTTTCCTCTTATCTCTTTTTCTTACTTCTTTTGAATGGAGTATTTATATGATTCTACTTTATATCATGTATTGGTTTATTATCTATACTCTTAAATTTTTGGTGGTTGCTTTAGAGCTTATAATATACATCTTTAATCTATCTCTGTCGACTTTCAAGTAATTTTTTACCACTTCATATGTAGCATAAGGACCTAACAACACATAGTTCCATCTACCCACTTCTGTCCTTTGTGCTACTGTTACCATATATTTTACTTGTACATATTATAAGCCCTATAACACTATTCCTATTTTTGCTTTAATCAGTCATTTATCTTTTAAAGATATTTGAAAATGAAGAAGTCTTTTTTATTTATCATTTCTGGTACTCTTTAGTCTTTTGTAATAATACATATTCTGTCAAGTATCATTTTCCTTGTGTTTGAAGGATTTTCTTTAGTGCCTCTTATATTGAAGTTTGATGGTAATTAATTTTCTGAGCTTTTATATGTCTGACAAAGTCTTTATTTTGCCTTCATTTTTGAAAGATTTTTATAAATTGGTTATATAATTCAAGATTGACTCTTTTGCTTTATTACTTTAAGATGTTGTTTCACTGTATTATAGTTGGCATTATTTTCAACCAGAAGTCTTATTCTTATCTTTGTGTCTATCAATGTCTTTTTCCTCCTTGATTTTAGTAGTTTTCACTTTATCACTATTTTAAGCAAGTTGATTATGATGTGTCTTAATGTTTTCTGCATTACACCTGGGGAATAGCAGAGTTTTGACTGGGGGAGGGTTTAATTTGAGGTATATAGAGGTCAAATAGCATTGTCTAGTTTGTTATATGGGTCTTGAGCTTAAGAGAGAGGTCTGGGTAAATTGCTTAATGTTGCCACAGGATTGGGTCCTTGTTTTTAACTCACCAACTTGTTTTTCTTTTAGTGAGCATGCCTGTAAATGTTCCCAGAAATATAAAATGCTTTTTTTTTTTAATCAGCTTAAACCTTCCTCCATATAAATTTTATTTACTTAGCTAGATCTTAGATACGAGAACAAAGGTCCTACTTGGAGCAGTCTCTTGTAATAAATACTAAAATGTATGCTTGTAACAGGAGCTCTTAACTTTCTGGCACAGTTTCTATGTAAGTACTCAGATTTCTCTGAGTGATGTGGCTGTGACTTAGATTCTGATTCTCTAGAAGTCATTGCCAGGCTTATCTAACCCTGCTCCTAGGCAGCCAGGGCAGCCTTTACTAGAAGCCCTTTTGTCTTACCTATTACTTAACTAATTAACTTGCTAAAATTTATTTTAACAGTGAGTCACTTTCACCTATGTTAGTGAGGTGCTAAATGTAGACTTTTGTTTTCTCTTCCTTTGGTCCCAAACAAAACTCTCAGCCACCCCAAAGATAGAAGAAGCAAGATGGTTCTCATGTACTTTTTTGCTCTTTAAGAGAGAAGCGAATGTGGCAGTCTTTGGAAATGGCCTTTCCTCTCATGTTTTTCATTCCTTGATTGGATCGAAGGCTGCTTTCTGTTTACTACCTCTACCCTGCCAGTTTTAGCGTAACCCCAGCCTGACCTCCATTGAGCAGGCTATTATTAAAACCTTTATTTACATAGTCAAAAGTATTTACTGCCTAACATGTGTGTTGCTGACTTCTTACTGACAAAGTTCAACTATTATCTTGAACAAGGTAAACTGTGTGCTTTTTGCCGCATAGTACATGAGTTTTCAAAGTACAAGACATTCTTCAGTTTTAATAGATTGCTTTGAAATTTGGTATGAACATATGGACAAGTGTGATTGCATTTGTGATATTGATGTTTCACACGATGAGTTTTGTTGTAATTCTAGTATTCCCTTTAAATATCACTCACGGGAAAGGCTTACACCATTGTTGAGTAATTTTTTTTGACCAAATATTAACCAAGTCACTAATTTCATTTCATCTTTGTATTTCAAATTTAATTGTTAACTCATAATTTTTTAGTAGGAACATTTATTTACATGGTTTAAAAAATAAAAATGCTGTTTTAAAAAAGGAATACCCTGAGAAGTTTACTCCTAAACATCTCCATCTTCTCCTCCCTATACCATTAAATATAATTGTTTTTATTAATTTATGTCATTCTTCCAGTCTTTATGCAAATAGTTAATTCAAATATATGTTCTTATTTCCTCTTTTTATTCATGAAGTACACTACTGTTCTTCACTTTGTTGTTCCGTTTTTCATTTTTATACCTTGGAGTGAGCTCTCCATATCAGTACACAAAGTCTTCCTTAATATTATTGTTTGACTGCACAGTATTCAGTTATGCTGATTCAGACAGTCCCCTGTTGCCAGGCACTTGACTGTGTTCAGTCTTTTGCTATTAAGCAGTTTCACAGTGAACAACCTTGTTCACATGTTATTTCATACGGATGTATGGTGTCTTGTTTAGATTCCTAGAAATGTGTTTGCTAGGTGGAAGGGTAAGTGTATCTGTAATTTTGATGGATATTGTTGTATTGCCTTCACGTCAGGGTTGTACATTTTGTATTTCCACCAGTGATATGTGGGATTCCTTGGTGGTGGTCTTTCCTCACAGCTTGGCAAAAGAATGGTTGGACTTATATTAAATTTTGCTTCAGATGAGAAATGCTATTGTAGTGTATTTTTTAAATTTGCATTTCTGTTTTCATGAATTAGATTAAGGATCTTGTATGTTTAAGGGCTTATTAGTATTTCTTTTTTATATACTTTGTCCATTTTTCTATCAGATAGGCTTCTCTATTTCTAAAAATTCTTTATATGGGTCTATTTCTAGGCTTTCTATTTTGTCCCATTAGTCTGTCTAGTCATTTGCCACTTTGACACTGTTTTAGCTCTTGTGGCTTTATAAAGTATGTTTTGATATCTGTTAGAGCTATTTTCTCATAGTTCTTTGTCAGAGTTTTCCTGGTAATTATTGCTTGTTTATTTTTCAATAAGATTTTTAGAATGAGCCTATGTAGTTCATGGAGGGAAAACAAGTTGATATTTTTACTGGATTTGTGTAAATTTTAAGTTACCTTAAGAATTGACACCTTTAGTTTGTCTCTCCAAGAATGTGATTATAGCTTTTCTTTGATTTTGTTTCATTTTTAGAGGTTTTTCAAGTTTTCTTCATAAGTTACACATTTCTGGTTAAGTGAAAATGTACAGAATTTCATTGCTTTGTTGCTGTTGGAAATGAGGTCCCTTAAATCTTCTGTTGTTTGCATATATGTATATATGAAGGCTATTGATTTTTTTATACTAATTTAATAGCTTGCTATCTTCAACAGAATTCTCTTATGTTTGTGGTTAGTAATTTTTAATGTTGTTTCAAAGCACATTTGAAAGAATTGGTAGGTACTATATAGTTTTTTTGGGGGGAGGGTAATACTAAAGTCTTGTTTCAGAGATTTTTTACACTATACATTTTTTTCTGGGTATAGATATGTAGCATAATGAACCCTAGCAAGTTGAAAAGGAATCATTTCCTTATTTGACTTTACATTTCAAAGATTTTACTTGGTTAATGAATGTGTTAAGAGTGATGAGAAATTCAGATATATACTGGTATGTGGTGCAACTTAGTTAAGTCAAATAACTGAGTCAGTACATTTGTTTTTGAATACTTTAGTAATATATTTATAACATATCATAGAAACTTCAAGTGTAATTCAGTTTTTATGTTTTTTTTTTCTCTATATAAGTAGGAAGAATAAAGAGTCTATAGGGTTTTATTACTATAAGTGTTTCAAGGCAGGTTTATGCTGTGTCTGACCCAAATTTTGCATTGGTAGGCTTTATTTTAAGAGTTTTCTGATATTTCATATTTTCAGGATAGAGCTCTGTTTACCTCAGATAGTAAGAACGGTCTCTAATAAGAAGTAAAGATAGGGCTCTGTTCCTGGGTTACTATTTTTGCTAAAATTCTTTGAAAACGCTTTAGCCTTACCTGTTACAAATTTGGGGCTTGCAGCTAAAGCACATTGTCCTCAGTAAAAAATATTCCTGAAAGTTCAGAAACAAACTCAATGTCTTTTATCTTGTTTTACTATTTAGTAAGCACAATATCTATCATCCTGAACTTTTTAAACAGCTCTAATAGATACTAAATTTTCAGATTTTAAATAAAGCATATATAATATCAGAAAACATGAAGAGTAATTGAGATCTCAGTCCCTCTTTTTCCTCTTTCTCAAACTAAACAAATGCGAAGAATTGTAATGTGTTTTCAAAGCCCTTTGTGATATAGCATGTTTGGATTTCTGGTTCTCTGCATGATAAGTGAGAAAAGTGAGAAAGTTGAAAACGTTTGTTATTTTTATGTATTTGTAATTCAGAGGCACAAAATCTTAGTCAAAAACATATTTTACGTATGATATCAGATTGCAGTTGTATCATCAGAGAATCTTTTCCTGACTTCCTTATTGTCTAATGAAGATCCTCTCCCAGTTATTCTTACAGCACTGTAACATGATTTCCAGTCCTGTATTGTCTTTCTTCTACATTAGACGATCTTCCCCCAAGAGCTCATTATAAAATGCTCATTATAAAGAACATCTTGCACAGCGTCTGGCACTCAATATTTGATAAGCGAAGCAACTGATAAATTTTAAAGCTTTCTCTGATGTTTTTCTCAAAAATGAAATCTAGGCATAAATGAAATTCACATTTAAATTTTTAATTTTATATAGGACAATTGAACGTGTGTATGGTGTTTGCATAATGAAGATTCATTTCCAAAGAATCTATTTTAAATAACATTCCTGGTATGGGTAACCTTGATGATTAAGAGTATAGCTTTTTGGAATCAAGACAGCCTGGATTCACATTCATTAACTTCTCTAAGTGCCTGTTACATAATCTATAAAATAGATTTACTAATAATGCCTACCTCCTAGGGTCATTGTGGAATAAATGAGCTTTACACATAAAGCCTTTGGCACAATGCCTGGCACAACATAAGTGCTCAGTAGGTATTTCACAATATGACTTTACTGTAATTTTATTTGATCATTTTCCTAAGTATGGACATTAAACTGTTTTTAGTTTTATTATAAATGTTGGCTGTAGCAAACATTCATATACATATATTTGTATACTTTTTAGAATACTTGTGGAACAGATTGTTAGAAGTTAAATTACTAGGTCAAGGGTATGTGTTTTTAAAGTGGTGATACTAAAAATTGTTCCTTTAAAAATTACTGTTCCAGCATATATCCCCATCATGAATATAGGAGGATGTCCATTTTCCTCATGCTTTTCCCATTTATTTAGATCATTCATTCATATCATTAATTAGAATTTTGCCAAACTGATATACCAAAATATGTATTTTATTGTTTTTTTACATTCTTTTTACTGTGGTTGATAGTTTTTTATAATATTTATTATTTCTATTTCTTATACTAAATTGCTATTTAGTACCATTCTCTGTCCATTTTCTTATTTATTTTGCTGCATAGAATCCTTAGTTTGTATGTGGTCAAATATGTTCTGTTTTTCTCTATGATTTCCAGGTTCATCTTATGTTTTGAGAGGCCCTAACTCTGTGATTATCAAAATGCACCATCTTTTATTCTAGTATCTCAATAATTTTTTCTTTTACATTTAAGTCTTAAAACATCTGAATTTATTTATAGAGCATGAGATAGGAGTATAACTCTTTTTTCCACCAGCTGAATAGACAGTTGTTCTAAAAGTGTCTTTTAATCAATTTAAATTGCTGTTTTTATCATATTCTAAATTTGAGCTCTAATTTGTTACATTGATCTATTTATCTATTCTTGTGCCAGAAACACACTTTTCTAATTCTCATTATTGTCTTTTTAGTATGTTTTGATACTCGGTACAGCAATTTATTCACTTCATTAATCTTTGAAAAATTTTCCTTGGTTAACTGCATTTTTACTCCCAACTGTATTGTAGATTGCTCTTTGCATATTTTCTAAAGAAAATTTGCAATTTGTGAAATGGGATGACATACCCTCAGCTCTTTTAGAATGTTTGTGAGCATATGACCAAAAGGCTCAGGTATTCTGTGCATCTACAGCAAAGCTTTGACCATACCACCCCATCTTATTTCCTATGACTGTCAACTGCCTGTTTTCTGCTTGCCCCACTGCATTATCTTCCAGATGCTTATCCTCCCAGCCTTCTCTTCTACCAGCACACCTACTTTATTGGCTTCTGCTTTTCAGCTTTTATGTGGAACTTCTAACCATTGATAAATCTCACTGGTCAATCAAAATCGAAACAAATAATCATAGTACATCAAATTATGATCTTAGTCTTAATTCACAGCCCTCTTTCGTTATCGCTGGCTATTTAGAGTGCACAAATACTAAGCAAACCTTTTCTTAAAAATTATGCTTTTTGAGCTCTTTCATTCAGATTTACAGGAAGTGTCTTCTAATAGCAGATATTATTGTACAGTCATTATGGTACTGTATTTCTGTCTTACATAAAGTGAGATAGCATACTTGCTTTGCTACCCTTGCCCTAATCCCTCAGCTAAATTCTGATGTCGTATTAGGACATAACCATGCCAATTTAATCAGAGCATGTTCTAAATTAATTGATATGATTAACTATACTAATCTCTGCTATCAGATAGCAGCTTTATGTAAATTTGTATTTATATAACAGGTAATTTTAAAGATTTTTTTTATCTTTATAATAATGATTATTTGGTTTGCGTAAATGTTATCTTACTAGACACTTAACTGTGAAGTGCCTACATGATTTTAAATGCTTTTTTACAGAAATTGGAATTACTGTTTATCTTGAATCTACATAGTATAGTTCATTCATGTAGATTTTTAATTATTTTCCCACTTTATCCGAATTTGGAGAGTCACTTCACTAAGACAGTGGACAATAATAAAAGGTAGAAAAATCCTACGCCATGTCCTTGGTCTTAGATACAATTAAAGTTTAAATTTTTATAAGATTTTTTCCTATATGGTCAGTAATATTGTAATAACCATCTATAGTGCCAGATGGATACTAGATTGATTAATGCAGTGGAGAGGTCACTTTGTAAGTTATATAAATGTATAACCACTGAGCTGTACATCTGAAAGAAATATAAAATAATATTGAATGCCAACTCTAATTGAAAAATAAAAATTAAAAGTTATTTTCTGATTATGAAAATATTTTATCTGATCATATTTAAGAACAAGAAAATTGCAACAAATAATAAACATTACCTCCTTGCTGTAAATTTAAAATGATATTTTATGCATTTATGCATGGGTTTGATTGATAGTAGAATAATATTTGATACTTAGTGAGCACTTAGTATCTATCTGCCTGCTTTGTTCTAAGTATTTTACAAGTAGTAACTAATTTTTTAAAAAAATTTTATAGGGTTTTAAAAATTCATTTTATTTTATTTTTCTCCTCTTTAATTCCCCTCTACTCCCCACTTCCACCCTTGACTTATGGATGTTGCCAGTTCCCCTTAAGAACTGGATCTCTGAAGGTGGGGCATCTCCTCCTGCCTGCTCATTGGGGGCACCTGGAGCCTGGTGCACCCAGGATATGGTTCATGGCTCCACCTGGGGCACAAACCCAGGACCTTCTGAGTGTAAAGCAGATGCACTAACCACTACACTGTGGAGCCACCCAAGTAGTGACTAATTTAATCCTCACAACAATAATAAAGTGGTTTGCCTCATTTATTATTTCCACTTTAAAGATGAGGAAAATGGTACATGGAGATTAAAGAATTTACCCAGTGTCATACAAGCTAATAAACATATGTGTATCCATAAGTGATGGAGCTGAAATTCAAACTCATTGAACATACTCATAAACACAGTGCTACATTACCTTTCTATGTATTCATCTTTGTATGCATTACCTGCACCATCTTGCCTGCCTACTTGTTTTATTTTAATAGAATAAGGGCTCCTAAAGGGATTCTAGTTTGCCCCTGAGATTAAGGAACAAACAAAAGTAAAAGGAGAAACTTTTCCTTTTTAATTTGTGCCCTTTCATTTATTATTTTCTGTGAGATGTCTGCTTTTATAATTAAAAAAAAAAGATTTTAAAAGAGACTAGAATTGTGAATTTCTTATTTCTGGGAGAATAATTAGAGATGATTTCCTCAGCAGCTTAATGAATTCAAATTCCATCTGACTCACAAGAAGGTCCCTTTCCAGGCCAGACTCAAGACTTTGGGAGGTGGATTTAACACTGACCAACAATGATAGGAACTTATTGTCTAGTTTCCTTACTTGTGTTTTGGGAAAACACAAGCTATCCCACCAAAATGTGGTACCCGAAAATGATACTCATTAGCTCTGAGGAGATAAGTGCAGTTATTGTCAGCAGTGTGGGTCTCTAGCTGCTGCCATGCCTCTGATTATTAGTCTTGCCTCAGAACCACATTCTCCTGCCTTATTCTCTGTACTGGTCTTTTTTTCATAATTTGCTTTTACATTTCTTTTTCCTCTCCATCTGGCCACGCTCTTTCATGACTTTTTTTGGGGGTATGCTGTCTTGATACTTGGCAGCCTGAGTGAGCTCAAGTCCAGCTTTATTGGAGAAGAATGGCTCTGCTCCTTTATGATCCTCCTCTGAGGACAGCTCTAGTCACCTCTGGATTGAAAGTATAGCAGAAAACAGCTATTTATTCCTGAAAATAATTGATTAAGCAGATATAATGTGGTTCTTGTTAATTTTGGCTCTGGATAACCACAAACTTAAAAATCTGGATAAAGTAGAGTTTTAAACATTTCTGTCCATTTTCATTAAATTATTTTAGTTCAGGTGGTCATCATTTCAGGCCTGCTCTAATACAGTTTGCCCTTAGAGGTTGTTCCTCCTCCTGCTGTCTCCTCCTCCAGTTTATCTTCTGAGATTACTGTAATGTGATAGAAGCAGCCTAGGAGTAACAGGCGCAAATGAGAAATAGCTGTTGAAGGGTGTGGAACAGAGGACAGATGTGAAAAAAGTAGCATTCATATCATTCATTCTCTTGTAATACCTGGTGGTTTTTTAGTGACAGGTGGAATAATAGAAAAATTTATAGTATAATAACATAAAAATGTCTATAATAGCATTGCTAGTAGTACTTTGTAAAAGTAACACTCATAATTTGATGAAGCTAAGTTTGTCTTATAAATATATTTAAGTTTGGAAAGTTTGGAATTTTGTGTCATGAAAGAGGTATATGCAAGCACGTATTTCAGTGATTTGTTCACTCCAGATCTAAACATAAGTGATTTTAAATTAAAAAATGAAGTTTGCTCTTACATAATTTTTTTTTCATGGATAGATTCTGATTGCTACAGGCAAAAATGGAACTCTAAAATGGATAGGTTTCATGATTGATATTGTTGAAGAATATATTCCTTTGTAAGATAGACATTATCTTAAACCTATTTAAAAATAAAAGGCTTCTAGTGAGACAAATATTTTACTGGGTAGAATATTTTGTTTTTATAATGTAATTAATTCGGACCACCAGTTTGCTACATACTCAATTTATTTGACATACTATTTGCCACCAGTCAGTTTGTGGTTTTATTTTTATTTCACCATTTTCCTAGGTGGAGCCCTCAGTGATTTAATTAAAACACATTTTCTAACAAGCCCATTTATCAGAGTCCAGAATGCTAATAATTACATGATGGAAACTCACACAAGCCCACTTATCAGTTTTCCAACTCAGTAAGTTAGTTCCCTAAGCAGTGTACCAACAGTGAAAAGTAACCACTGACAACCCGGTGAGAGAGGGAGAAACCAAAACCCTTCAAATTAAACAAGAACAGTCCAATTTATTTGGAGAAGTGGTTCTTAACCTTTGGGTTATGGACACCCTTAAGATATCTGATGGAAGCTGGACTTTCTACCCAGAAAGATGCATAAATATGTATTAATTTGCATTTAGTGTCAGGAAATTGTTGAGCTCTAAAGCCCACACATCCTTGGGCCCTAAGTGAAGTACTCATGATTTTGTAAAGGGGCAAATAGCTTTATATACTGCAGTAGCCTTTAAGAGCATGACTTTAAGTCAGTTTATAGATAATTGACAATACAAGTTAACAGAAAATGCTAAATTTTGTGCCACACACTTAACAAATATACAATATTTCTTTGAATTAATATTTTTTTCCACTTAACATTAATCTCATTATCTGGAAGACTCAGTCTGCATTGCTTAGGGATACTGGTTAGTGAGGTGTTATTCTGCATTTGCATAAAATAAACTACATCTTGCATTTAATTTAATTAGTGATGTCCTAGAGCCTTTTTTTTGCAGTTAGATTATGAGCATTTCCAACTCCATGTTCTAGGATGTCAAGTTGGTAGCTCGTGATCCTCCATTGTGAGAGTGTTTATTTTACATTGCTGAAATACTGTTAGTCAAAGCTTGCTTTGCCCTCATACCTCAAGTTGCTTTTTAAACATTTACCAGCATTTAAGTGATTTTCATTACTCAATTCATCAAACATTTTTTGAGTGCCTGTTATTTCTAGACACTGTCCTAGATACCAAGGATATAACAGTGTATAAACCACATTTACTTAAGCGAATATATTTTCTAAATCCTCAATTTCCTAATAAAGAGGAAAAAATTGGGAGTTCTTAATCGAATGATGGTGGGAATTGTGGAGTCAAACGAAAGCAAATGGATTTCCTTACTGTAGAATTGAAAGAATCTTTTAATATGCTATTGTGCATTGTTACTTTCTAGGAAGAGAATATAGTTATGTATTATTTTCAGTACTTAATCCAGGAACTGTTCTGCCCCACCCCCAAATGTATTTAACATATTTCAAAAATACTATTCGCTGTTCTGGGGCAGTCACATCTCAGATGTTAGGAATTGGTGAATAAAGGGCATTTACTTAAAGGACATAGGTAGGTCAGAGTGTGATGTGGCCAGGACTTTTGAAGACAGACCTTCCCACCATGTCTTTATAGGTGGTTCATTTGTGGATTATGGATTAAACTATTTTATTGATGGTGTCCTGAACCATTCTGTTGTGTTTTCATATTTAAAAGCATTTTATGTAATGAAAAAGCACTGTTCTACCATATTGTTACTAATCTCAAAAAAAAAAAAAAAAGCCTTCTAATCTGCACTTTCTGATTTGGGAACCCTTAATGCTACGTACATGTGAACTTCTGCCAACACCTACTCCCTGCTGCTAGATTTCTCCTCAGCACTGGCCATCTCTTGTTCCAGAGCCTCTCCCTGCAATGGGAGTCTATGAAGATTTCATCTACTACTTCACCTTCACTAGGCTGCAGTGTTTCTCAAGTGTGGTTGATGGGCTGTTGTGTCTTAGTCACCTAGGTCCTTATTAAAATCATAGGTTCCTGGGTATCACTGCAGACCTTTTGATTCAAAATCTGTTTATGTGGCCCCTATGAGTCTCTGATTTAAAGCACATGTGATTTTTATTAAATTATTTAATTTTTATATTGAATGTTTAAATTCCATTTTTTATAAGTATATATAGTATTTCACAGTGTAGGTGCTATTGGCATTTTGATCATAACTATCCTTGTGTGGTACTTTGCAGACACAATAAAACATTTAAAATCCTTGGCTCCTAACTACCAAATACCATCCTTAGTTATTGGTGGAACCCAGAATGTCCTCACACATTTCCAAGTACTTTTTTTCTACCGTATGGGGGAAGTATCTTCCTCAATTAAGAATTACTGCTATATCCTACTTTTATTATTCTAGACATTACTTTTAATAATTTAATATGTATATCTAGCCTAAGACCCCAGATTACTCACAAACTCTAAACACTTCCCAAACAATACAGGGTCCTTAGAACCCACCAATGTCAATTACATCTTCCATTTACATGCAGTTTTGTTCAACATTTGTTCTAGCTTTTGAAAAATTGCATAAATTAGACATCATTATTGCTCTCTACAGTTATCAATGTATGTTTATATCAACCTAAGACTGCCAGTTTATTTTTATTCCTTGCATTTTAGTCTTTCTGAGACTTTTTTTAAATTCTGAAGTATATCTTTAGAAAAAGTATTGCTTGCCTTTTGGTGGTAAACTCACAGTTTTTGTCAAAAAAAAATGTTCTTTTTTTGGACTGTTGGATGATGTTTTACCTGGGAGTATAATTCTTGATTGACTTGATTTCTCTCAGTAAAGTATCATTATTTTATTGTTTCTCTGAGAGGTCTAATCGTTGTTCCTCTGTAGATAATCTGATTACCTTTCTCTGACTTAAAGATCTCTTTGTCTTTGGTGCTTTTCAGTTTTTATATGATGTATCTGGATGTGGATTTCTTTTTTATATATCCTCCTTGGGACTTGTATCTCCTGAATCTTTTATCTTCTTTCCATTCTGGAAAAATTTCAGCCTCTCTTTCTTGAAATATTGCTTCTTTATTTTTTCCTTTCTTCTGAAACTTTAATTAGATGTATGCTAATCTCTTTCATGAGATGATTTTTTATGAGATGAGATGATTTTAAGATGTCTCTTAAACTGTCCTTACTGTTTCAGATCAGCCATTTAGTTGACTAATTTTGACTGTTCCAATTAGTTTTTTAATTTCAAGGATTATACTTTTTATTTACAGAAATTCTATTAGGTTCTTTTATTCCTGTTATTTTTGTTTCTAGCCCATATATTTAATAACTTTGTTTTTGTAAATTTTTAAAGTGTATGTAATTGTAATTTTATATTATGTATTTGTTAATTCCAAAATTTGAACTTCTTGCAAATTTAATTCTGTTGTATATAGCTTTTGCTGCTCTAATGGTTTGATAATTTTGTTTTATCTCATATTTGGCTAATACTCATATTTAGGAATATCCTGGGCATGAGTTGAAGGTGTATTTCATTACAGAGAATTTGCTTCGCTTTCTGACAGATGCCCTGGAGCAGCTTAAATTCATTTATTTGGTTTGAGGCCAAGAAGTGTAAATTTATACTCAACTTAGAACAGGTTTGTAATTGTGAATTTTCAGAAGACCTCATTCTAGTGAAGGCCTGATTCAAACAGTTGTTTTTCTCAGTGGACACACACACCTACACATCTACCTTCCCTGAGGGGTGTGGCCTTCCAAGGGTATTGCTGGTCTTATACAGTAGTCTCAGTTACAACTTTCACCACATCTGATAAAAATCAAAATTCAGGTCTTTAGATTCCAAGTTTCAGCTAAGATCATGGCTTTAGCTCTTGCTTGCTTCTTTGATTTCATTCAGTAAATGTATTCAATAGATTTTTTTTTTAGCTAATTACTCCTCTGTTTTTGCCTCCTGTGGATTTCTTGTGAGTTCAGCAGTGCATTTAAAAGAATATTTGTTGTATTCTTGTCTACTATATCTAGATATTTGTAAAGGAGGGACTTTCTTATTAGGGTAGCATACTTTCAAAAGCAAACCTCAGTTTAAACACACACACACAAACACACACAGGTTTGAGTACCACTGAACTAAAGATGCTGCTGCTTCTAATAGAGAGAAGTTGGCATTTGGTTGCTTAGTTCTGTATCCTTTCCTGAACTCAGTGCCACTATAAAATTTTATATATATTATTAACTAATTGACATTTGTAGGGTGGCCATTACTACTTGAAAGTGTTATTGATTAAGAACAAATCCATTTTGAATTTGAAATAACTTAAAAATTATACTTTGAAATATAACTTATTGATGTTGTCTTTTATCACAATTTTCTACATGTATATTCAATTATTAGTGCATTTTTTTTAAAGTTAGTATGATAATCTCAATCTTTTTTTTTAATTAGCATCATATTGTCCTAGAAATTTAGATCTTCAATCATTTGGTTTCAAAAAACAGCTATTCAAGTTAATACAAGAAAAGAGGCTATTGTAAAGATACATGTGATATGGAACTGGAAAGTTATCAGGAACTCAAGGCAGGTTTTGAGATTTATTCCTTTCTCATAGTCTCTTATTTTTCTCTGTGCATTTGTTCTGTTCTCTGATCTTTATTGACTATTTTCTCATTGTACCTTTTGTTTCCTCAAAACTTCACTTTGCTTAAGGTTCTGCTTGCTGAGACACTGGCGCAATTTTATGACATCATTTTCTCACTGGGTTACATTGCATGGCGATACTGTTTTTCAGTATTTCCAAGTTCAGACCTTTTTTTTGAGCTATAGTATCTAATATAGTTGTCACTAGCCACATATTGCTGTTGCATGCAAAATCAAAATAATGTGTAGAATCTGTATGCTGATAACTATAAAACACTGATGGAAGATCAACGATAACATAAATAGAAAGTAGTATTCATGTACTAGAAGACTCTACATAGCAAAGATGTCAGCTCTCCTCAAGTTAATCTATAGATTTAATGCAATTCCAATCAGAATCCTAGCAGGATTTTTTTTTTCATAAACATAGACAAGCTGATTCTAAAATTTATATGGAAAGGCAAAGGACCTAGAATAGCTATAGCAACTTCAAAAAAGAAAATGTCAGAGGAATCATAATATCTGATTTTTTAGGACTTATTGTAAAGTTACAGTAATCAAGGCTATGTGTGGTATTAATAAGAGCTAATCACAAGATCTGTTGATCAGTTAGAATCCAGGGATAGGCCCACACAAATATAGCCAGTTGATTCTTAACAAAGGTGAAAGATAATTCAATGGAATAAGGATTAGGATAGTCTTTTCAACAAATAGTATTAGAACAGTTGGATACATATATGCCCCCCCCCCAAAAAAAAAACCTTGACTTAAATCCTCTTCACACCTTAAAAAGTTAACTCAAATGTATCATGAATATAAACATAAACATAAAATGTTCTTTTTAAAAGAAAACATAGGAGAAAATCTCTATACTTGAGGCTAAGCAAAAAGGTGTTAGACACCAAAAGCACAATTTATAAAAGAAATCACTTGTCAAAAGTAAAAACTTGCTCTATGTATATATTTGCCATGGTTGCCATAATAAAATACCACAGACAGGGTGGTTTTAACAATGGAAATCTTGTTTTCTCACAGTTCTGGAGGCTGCCAGTCTAAGGTCCAGGTGTTGGTAGGGTTGTTTTCTCCTGAGGCTTCTCTCCTTGGATTGCAAGTGACCACCTTCTTGCTGTGTTCTCATGTGGCCTTTTCTCTGTGCGTGCACATCTTTGATGTCCCTTCCCCTTCTAATAAGAACAGTAGTCCCGTGAGATTAGGGCCCACCCATATTGCTTTATTTAACCTTAATTACTTCTTTAAATGACCTATCTCCAAATAGAGTCACATTCTAAGGTACTGAGGGTTAGAATTTCAACATACAGATTTGGAGGGTACACAGTTTAGTCCATAACATTGTCTGAAAAACACTGTTAAGGGAATGAAAAGACAAGCTATAGATTGGAAGAAAATATTTGTGTATACCTGACAAAGAACTTGTATCTAGAATATATAAAGAATTCACAAAACTCAACAGTAAGACAGTAAACATCCCAGTTAAAACATGGGCAAAAGACTAGAATACACTTTGCCACACAGTGGCAAATAAGCACATGAATAATCATTAGCTATTAGAGAAATGCAAACTAAAACCACTATGAAATTCCATGACACAACTGTTAGGATGGCTGACTTAAAAGTACAATGCCAACAACTAGCAAAGATGTAGACAAATTGGAACTCTCATACATTGCTGCTGGAAATGAACAAGGTTCAGGCACTCTAGAAAGAGTTTGACACTTCCTTTAAAGTTAAATATATACCTACCAGATGACCTAGTTCCATCCCGGGTATTTTTGTAACTTGTGCACAAGTGTTTATAGCAGCTGTATTCATATTTGCCCAAAACTGAAAACAGCTAATATGTCCTTCCACTAGTAATGGAGAAACTGTGGTATATTCATACAGTGGACTACTACTCAACAATAAAAAAGAACAAACTAATGCATGCACCAACTTGGTAAAAGAAGACAGTCTCAAAAAATTACATAATGAATGATTTAATTTATATGAAATTCTTGAAAAGACAGAACTGTAGTGGCAAAGAGCAAGCTAGTGGTTGCCTGGTGGTTGGAGTGAGAAGAATATAACTTTCAAGGGAGTTTTTGCAGTGATTGGACTTTACTGTTTTTAGGTGGTGGTGGTGGTTATACAAATCTATATACGTATGTTCAAACTAAGAGAACTAAAGATGATTTTTCTCTAGTTATAAGCTAAATAAGTCCCAGGATTATAATGTACAACATATTAACAATACCGTACTATATATTTGAAAGATGCTATGAGAGTAAGTAGATCTTAAAAATTCTCATCATAAGAAAAAATTCGTAACTTTTTTTTTTGGTATATGATGGATATTGACTAAACTTATTGTGCTAATCATTTCATAATATATACATATATCAAATAGTACACCTAAACTAAACCAGAGTATATGTTGGTTATATCTCAATTAAAAAAAATTTAAAACCCCCAAATTTAAATATTTTATTGCATACACAAATAATCAAATACAGTTTAGTTCTTTAGTTGTACTAGCCACAGTTGATCGATAGCTGTCTGTACTGAACAGTGCAAATAAAGAACATTTCCATAATGCAGGAAGTTCTGTATGACAGGGTCAGTTGTTCCAGTAAAGGGCCAGGTGGTAAATACTTCAAGTTTTGTGGGCCATTTGGTTTCCATCTCAACTGTTCAACTCTGTTATTGTACTGTAGTCAGTACTTAAATTAACATAGCTATGTTCCAAAAAAAACTTCTTTTATAAAAACAGGTATGTTTGCTGACCTCTATTTTTGAGAATCTGATAGTCCTATTTCCTTTTTTCATGTCAATTTAGGGTTTGTTGGTAGACTGACCTTATAATTTATCATTGAACTTACCAAATTAAATAAAGTTTTAATTGTAATTTTGAGAGTAAAAGTAGCCACTGTTAATCTGCTTGGACACTGGGCATAAACTGGGAGTGTCCTGGACAAACTAGGGGTGTTTGTCACCCTGGCTGTCAGTCTGCCTATGAGTTGGTTGCCCTTGTGGTTGGTTCATACCTCGGCCAAGTATCTGTAAAAAAGCAAACAAAATTATTTCTTCAGCAGTGGCTATGGGTTAGCCATTTCCCTCTGAAAGGGAGTATTTATATGGGAGGTACCCTGAGGTCTGGCCCTCCCACTATACTCAGAATAGCCTGTTTTCTGTCCCTGTGCCTTTGCTCATGCTTTTCTTTCTTTGCTCTCTTTCCTGTCCCTCTTATGTGTGTGTTGTAATCCAGCCCATCTCTCAAACCTATGCTTAAAGGGTATCTTCTTAAAGACATTTCTGTAACACCCCTTTCAGACTTAGAAGTTGGTATTTATACTTTGTAAAACTCAAATGGCACAGTGCCTTAGACCAGGCTCCCAAACCTGGCTGATCATCAGAAGCACTTCAGCAGCTTTAAATACAGATTTCTGCATCTTGTCATAAATCTGTTCTTCAGAATCAGTGGTGGTGTTCTGTTGTGTTGTTTTTAAACTCCTTGTATGATTCTTATATAACTGACCAGCTGGTTCAGTATTTAGAATCTTTTAGTTTAAACTTAAATTGTTTGATGTAAACATTGACTTTTAGAGTTAGAGCCTTAGAAATAGTCTCTCCTTTTTTCTTATTTTTAAATTGGAGGGAGGGAATCGAGGAGAAAACATAGGGAAGTTATTTGATCAGATGCTGTTGCTTATTACTGGTGGAGTCAGGGTTAAACTTTGTATTTCTCCACTCCCATTTTAGAACCTTTCTTTACATTCATCTTGGACAACTGCTTCTAAAGAGTAAGCTTGAATACACAGGGTGCTTGGTACATAGTAAGTAGTCAGATTTTTTAGTTGATAATGACTGTCTCTGACTCTCTTTATATAGCTCCTAGCACATTTTTTTGTGTGTGTGTGTCTAAGCCAGAATAGAGATCAGGAAAAGTCTTATGGAAAGTGATAATATCAAAAGCTGAGCTTAAAGGGTGTCTAGGAGTTAGACCAGGGGAGGGAGTTGGGACAAGCATATGTTTAGGCAGTATGTGCCAAAGGGCAAAAGTGTTGATGGCTTTGGAGAATGGCAACTTTTTTAGTTTGGCTAGAGCATAAAGTGCCAATTAGGAAATGATTGGAAGGGTAGGCAGAGCTAAAGTGTTTTATAATACAAAGGGCTTTATAATAGTTCAGAACATGACATCCATATACAAAAGAATGAAATCGAAACCCTGACACATACAAAAATTCACTAAAAATGGATCATAAATTCAAATGGAAGAGCTGAAACTAAAACTCTTAGAGGAAAACATAGGGAAAAATATCTTTCTGACTTTGGGTTAGGCAGTGGTTTCTAACCACAATACCAAAAGCACAAACAACAACAAAAAATAGATAAATTGGATTTCATTAAAATTAAAAACTTTCATGCTTCAAAAAACACCATCAGGAAAATGAAGACAACTCACAGAATGGGATAAACTATTTGCAAATCATGTAGCTGATAAGTGACATATCAGGATCTATAAAGAACTCTTAAAAAGTCAACAATAAGAAAACAAATACAATTAAGCACAGTCAAAGAATTGAATAGACATTTCTCCAAAGAAAATATTCAAACAACCAACAAGCATGTGAAAAGAGGCTCAACATCACTACTCATTAGTGAATTGCAAGTCCAACCACAATGATATACCACTTCATACCCTCTAGGATAGTTAAAAGAAAAATGACAGATAATAACAATTTTTGGCAAAGATGTGGAGAAATTGAAACCCTCACAGATTGCTGGCGATAACATAAAATGATGCAGCCACTTTGGAAAACAGCTACCATACAATTCAGCAGTTCTACTCTTAGGTCTGTACTCAAGAAAATGGAAAACATAGGTCCACACAAAAATTTATACACTGCTATTCAGAGAAGCATTATTTGTAATAGCCCCAAAGTGGAAACAACCCAATTATCCTTCAACTAAATGGATAAACAAAATGTGGTATTTCCACACAATGGAATATTATTTGGCAACACAAGGAATAAAGTATTGAAACATGGTACAACATGGACAAACCTGAAAATGTTATGCTTGGTGGAAAAAGCCAGTCACAAAGGACCACATTTTATATGATCCTGTTCATATGAAGTATCCAAAGTAGTCAAACCCAGAGACAGAAAGTAAACCAGTTGTCAGAGACTGAGAGAGCGAAGATTAGGGAGTGACTGCTAATAGGTCTGGGGTTTCTTTCTGGGGTGATGAAAATGTTCCAAAATTAGATACTAATGATAGTTACATAACTCTGTGACTATACAAAAAGGCACTGAATTGTACATATTAAAAGAGTGAACTTTATGATATGTGAATTAATAACCCGATAAAGCTTTTATGAAAAGTATCATATTTAGTGAAAAATTTAAATTCTCTGACAGGGAGTTTGAATTTTTGTCTCTGAAGCATTGGTGTGTGTTCCTGAAGAGTTTTAAACTCAAGAACAATATGAACTAACATCACTTTCAGAGTGCATGAAGAATGGTGGTCAAATCAGTGATGTGGCAAAAGAGGTCTAGATGCTTAGAATACTTATCCTCAGCTTTCTGCCCTGAGCAAGGCTGAAAGTTTTACGTTCCTGATACTGAATTAGAATTTTTTAACTTTATACATGGGTGATATTTTACAATATTTACCTTGCTCTCGTTTTTTCCCTAATAAATCTAGGTGATTGAAAATAGAAAGAATAGTAGTCACACAGTATTAGAAATAATATTTTAAATTTACCTCACTGTGTAACCTCGACCATTGTAAATCTAGAGACAGCAAATTTATTTTAGCTGGAAGACAAGGATTCTTGATGAATTATAGTGCTTTTTAAAAGACCTTTAATTAATAAGATAGATTTTGATGTGGAAAAATTTAGAAATTTGTTTCCTGAGGATTTTTTCTTCCCTTTTTATGAATTATCTTAATTCTATCAAGTAAGTTACATATTGGAAAATATTTCAGAAGGCAAAAATAGCAATAATCATTTTAGCTATCTTCTTTTTTAATTTTCTCTATAATTAAACCATAAAAACCATAATTTAAAACTTATCCAACAACTGAAATACTGGAATGATTTAAATTTTGAAAAACTATTCAGAAGTCTAGCCTCTAGTAAATAATGACTTTAGTAAACTACTATCAGTACAACTGTCACGGTGTTTTTGTTAAATATGTGCTGGTGTTAGCTGTTGATTGTTAGAGGAGTGTATTGTCTGCAGTGGCCATTTTGGATACTTTGGTAACTTGTGTTGTCAGTAGAGTGCCCCCTCTTGTGGTCAGTTGGGAACAAAATTTCACCTATCAAAATAATCATCCTAGCTTTATATGGGTTTACATTTCCCTGCTGTTTCACAGTGGAATTACTCATACACTGAATTTCTTTTCAGTAAACAAAACAAAACCATGGTGGTAAGATATTTAAAATGGAGAATTAAGAATTGGAGAGAGTTGCAGCTTGTCTTAATTTATTTGGAGAAGTGCTAAAAAAGGTGCGGGTTGAAAGACAGCATATCAATAACGAGGAGGAGCCTAACAGAGAAGAGAGATCAAAATGTGAGGAAAGGCAAGTAGTTATCATAGTGTTCGTGAAGATTTATGACTGACGTTGTTGTGATATACTTGAATATTTTACAGGTGTACTTGGTTCACTTGACACAATGCTTCCAGAATGATATTCTAACTTTATTTCTATTTCATTTTATAGATAGAGGATATATGTGTAGCTTCTCATCTTGAAAGGGAATAAGTATTTACCTAGTGCTATCTATTTGATATATCTATCTCATTTACTGGAAATTAAGTTTACTTTGAAATAATTGTTCAAATCTGTTTTGTACTGCCTGTCATAAATTGACATCATGAGTGTTTATTAGTTATGGGAATTTTTGTCTGAAGGAATGAATTTTCCCTGCAGATTTCATTTTAATTTTTTTTTTATTTGTTTGGGGAGATCTTTTAGTACTCTTGTTCTTTTTTGAGTTAAAAGGTTAAATTTCACATTTCATCAGTGGCTGTGTCCAATAGCTACCTTCCTAGATTTGTGGCTGGTATTTTTAATGCCCTTGTATTCTTAGAAGAATTCCACTGTTAATCCTGTTACCATCTCTTCACAGTGGGTGACTCACTGATTGCCACCAATTCATTAATAAGAGACTGTTGCAACTAAGAATAATTCTGGTCACATGAATGATTCTTTCTGTGATCAGGGGAGTGCATACTGGTCTTCATTAGTTGATATGAAAATTAATGTGTTAAGTTTCTGTTAATAGTTTAAATGTTATATAATAGTTATAGCAGCTTAAAATATTTTCAATGTTCTGATCCAGTTATAAAACATTTTAAATTGATAAAGAACTGCTATTTTTATACAAATTGAGACCGTTTCTGCCTACTTACATGTAATTACAGTTGTAAAAGGAATCTAATATGGATTTTAAAAATTTTTATTTTTAATATGTAGCTTATAACAATATGTTTGGCTTGTATTGAACTGTACTGATTTGATTGTACCTTTAGGTGTGTTTAAACAGATTCGGGGGGTCATTTTCATGGTTTTATAATTGAGTTAGCTTTTCCTATTCTAAGATTTTTTAATTAACAAGCTTAAGGTTAGTTAATAAATTAAGATTTTTATCACCTGGCTTTGAGTGAATGGCAGTAGAATTTAATGTTTTAAAGCTCAGACTCTGGAGTCAGACTGCCTAGGTTGGAATCCCAGCACTATCGTTTACTAGCTGTATGGCCTTAGCAAGTTCTTTAACTTCTGTTTCCATTTTCTCATCTGCAACATGGGAATAATATTATTTCCTCATCTGCAACATGGGAATAACACTATCTACCTCATAAGATTGTTTTGAAAATTAAATGACTTAATATTAAAAACACCGCATACTACCTGGCACATACCAAGTAAGGCCTCTGTGTATATTAGCTATTATTATTATCATTATTATTAAATTTATATATGCATTAATGATTAAATTCGTTATAAAGAATATAGTTTCTTTTCTAAATATAAATCACTTTTACAGTTCTTGCTTTAAAAAATATTTTTGCGTAATTGAAAATAAACAGCAAAATGAGATTTTATAAAGTTTTTAATGAAGGCTTTTTTTCACAGTTTTCTTTTCTTTTTATTAGGCACGGAATGTTAACACTGGTGAATTGGCAGCAATTAAAGTAATAAAATTGGAACCAGGTAAGTTAATTGAAACTTAAATGTTTCTTATTGCCCTCCACCACTGGATATTTTTAAGGCTTACTTTAATGATGTTTGGTTAACATTCTATAATTGTTTCCAATATCTTCTGGGAAATAGAACTGGTGTCTTCTCTTCCCTACACCTCTTTGAGACCTGTAGACACCTTATTGTTTCTTTCCTGAAGGAATAGCTAATGATTGGGGGAGAGAGGAGAACTTCTGAAGAGACTTTGTTCTTTCTGGGCTCAGCTGAGCCAACTTGTCACAGATTGATAGTGTTATATTTCCAGATTAATAGTCTTGTGGTGAGGGGCCCCTGTGGGTCATGGAAAGAAGTAAACCGAGATTGGGGTGTTTATAGTTTAGTTCTTTGTGTCCTACTCTTTTGCTCTGTGAACTTG
The DNA here is from genome assembly GCA_004027375.1 of Macroglossus sobrinus. Classification (NCBI taxonomy): domain Eukaryota; kingdom Metazoa; phylum Chordata; class Mammalia; order Chiroptera; family Pteropodidae; genus Macroglossus; species Macroglossus sobrinus. Next base: position 133,117 of record PVKZ01001826.1, on the reverse strand, counting down.
GGCAAGTCACTTCATTTCTCTTGAATCTCACTTTTCTCAATAGACCTAGCTGTCATATTTATCTTAATAGTTCCAACTTGAGCAGCTTATTGTGAAGCTTTTATTTTCGTCAGCTTTAGCATTGTCTATCCCTGAGTTTCCCCCCAACCCTTGCAAAACCCACATCTTTCTAACTGCACAGTCTTGTTTAGCTTCTGTTAAAACCCCTTTACTATTTTTCTTACTATTACCATAAGCAAATAACTCTGCTGGTGTCTAAATGGAGTTACAGAGAGATGATAGTGCCATTCTGATAGCTTCTTCCACTACGAGCTTAGAGTGTGAATTTATTGGTAAAATAGGTTTAGCTTCAGTATAAGCAGAAATCCACCCAACAAAATTTTTTTTTAGGGTGGGCCACTTGTTCTGTGGAAAGGCTAGGTCATAAAATATTTTAGGCTTTATGGGTCACTGAATTCGGCTCTCTCTCTCTTTTCTTCTTCTTTTCCACCTAAAATTGAAAAACAATTCTTAGAAAACCAGGCCACCTGCTGCTGTATTTTGGTCACCTGTTTTGGATCATCAGTAGACTTTTTTAGCAGTGCCATTAAGATGAAATTTGAAGGATGTATTGACTGTGATCAGACCACAGCAAAATACAATGAATACAAAAAAATGCTTTCTCAGTTATACATAGTTATAGATTTTGTATAGTCTAATTACATTCTAAAATCACAAGACAAAGTTTTTTTCTTTCTTCTGAGTTCCCTACTCCTTAGTTTATAAGAAACTTAAGATTAACTATATTAAAGATATGGCATTTGAAGCAGGGCCTTCATTTTTAATCATTAAGAAGTGGCTATGTTACTTGATGAAATAGTCTCCAATCAGAAGTTAGCATGCTGGAAGAGAGAAGTATTTTAAGGCCAGCAGCTTTCTTTTAAGGAAGTGAGGTTGGAAGGTACACATCAGCGCTGCTCATTTTCTGTTGCCGTTAACTTACTTACATGGCAACACAAACACAAATACGGAACTACGGTCTTTAGCTAGGCAGCTACATGTCTGAAAAGTAGGAAAGAATGACTATTGGAGCCACAGATAGTGTTCTGCCTTAGGAAGCAGTTTGAGGGTTATTATAAGGATTTGAACCAAGGTAGTTCTGGTATAATTGAGAGTTATTTAGGAGGTAGAATGAAGAAAGAGAATGCATTTCCATTCATTTGAGACATTTTGATTATGAGGTGTTTAGAGATTGTGTAGATAAATAGTTGTCAATATGATCTACAGATCTGGAGCTCAGGAGGGGGGTCTTGGCTGGAGTCATGGATTTGAAAATCATTGGTGTTTGGTAGTAGTTGTAGTAGAGAGTGTCTGAAAGGAAGAAGGGGTTACTAGTATCAAATGCTGCTGAAATGTCAAGTAGAATGAGAATTGATAAAGAGGCCTTTGATCTGGGTCTTAAAATGACATGGACCAAGAGTCATTTCAGCAGTCATTGATGAAAAATAGGTTGGAGTGGGTTGAGGAATTAACGGAAGTAAGAAGAGGAAATAAAGCGCAGACTATTTTTTGAAGAAATTTGGCTATGAAAAGCCGTAGAGGGACTATTTTAATATGGGAGAAGCAAGGTTAAGGGAAGTTTTTTACATTGAAGTAAATTTGCGCATGTTTGCAGGCTGAAAGGAAAAAGTGAGTGGTAGTGGAGAGAATAAAGCTATCAGGGAGAATATAAATGATGGAGCAAGGTTCTGATAGGGCTTGGAAGTTGATAGGATCAGGAGGTACCTCTTCTGAAATAAAGAGTATCTCTTTGGGATCATATCTTTCTAAAGGTCCAAGGTTGAGCTCAAATACAAGTTAGCATTAAGGTTAAGGAGAATTGTAAAAGATCTTTACACCAGGGCCTTCATTTTCTCAAATGGAGGAGGCTAAGCCCTTAGCCTCCTTCTATTTTGGGGAATAGAAGAAGGAACTGACTGGTTACCAGTGACAGGACCATTACACAGTGTTACATGCTTAATCGAAGTTAGAAATCATCTAATTTTTTTTAATTATGCCCATTAGTTATGTTACTATCATTAGAATATCACCTGAAAGCAATATGTCATGAATTTTTACCTATTAAAGATTTTTCATCAGAAATTAAAGTTATGAGGAAATTAGTGGTAAGGGCATTAGACAAGGCAGATAAACTTGTCTCTGTTTTAAAAACTTATTAGTGAATTTCCTGTCCAGATACGTTAATTATGCATCCATGTTACCTTTTCACCAAAGTCTCAGAGGATAACAAGCATATATTCATCATTTATCTTCAACCTTACTCATAAAGTGGGTTAAAAATAAAAACAAGTACTATGACAAATGTTTAATGAGAGGTAGAAGTACTTTTATAGAAAAGAGAAAAGCAGTACCCAGATATGTCACTCCGTAATCACATTCTTCTGCATAAAGTCTTCTTAATTTCAAATGTATAATTCAAACCAATGACTCCTGATATTTTAGTTGAAATACTACGAATACATTTAATTTGTATTGCATTTCCATAATATACCAGTATAGAAGAAAGTCCAGTTTCCTTTTAAGATTGTTACTTCTAACAAAGCGTACATTTTCTTAGTGTGTTATAAATGACGTAGTCCCAGAGGTTTTCAGAACAAAATATTAGCCCCTACTTGTTATCACTTATCTTTTTGTTGGTGGCCACTCTGACACATGTGAAGTGATATTTGCTTGTAGTTTTGATTTGCCCTTCCCTGATGATGAGTGATGCCCAGCACCATTTCATGTTGGCCATTTGTATATCTTCTTTGGAAAAATGTCTGTTCTGTGCCTCTGCCCATTTTTGTATTCCAGTTGTTTGTTTTTTGCTATTGACCTGGATGAGTTCTTTATGTATTTTGGATATTAACCTCTTACTAGATATATAATTTGCAAATATTTTCTCTCATTCCATAGGTTGCCTTTTCATTTTGTTGATGGTTTCCTTTGTTGTGCAGAACCTTCTTAGTTTTTTTTTTTTTTATAAGAAAGACAAGAGGTACTAAGTGTTAGCCAGGATATGAAGAAGAGAGGATCTTTGAATACTGTTGGTGGGACTGTGAATTCCATAATGCAGCCACTATGGAAAACAGTATGGAGGTTCCTCAAAAAATTAAAAAGAACTACCATATGATCCAGCATTCCTACTTCTGGGTAAATATCCAAAGGATATGAAAATAGGTTATTGAAGCGATATGTGCATTTCCATATTCAGTGCAGCATTGTTCACAATAGCCAACATACGGAAACAATGTGCCTGTCAACAGATGAATGGATAAAGATGTGGTGTATAATTATTCAGTGGAATACTATTTAGCTACAAGAAAGAAGGAAATCCTCCATTTATGACAACATGGATAAATGTTGAGGATATTATGCTAAGTGAAATAAACTAAACAGAGACAGGTACAGCATGGTATCACTTATATGTAGAATCTTTAGCGGGGGAAAAAAACCCTTAATGTAAATTCTGTATGTTGAAAAAAGAATGGGAAATAATACTTACACTTAAAAACAAAGCCCAAAAATATACGAAACAAACTGACAATTGAAGGGAGAAATAGTTAAATAATAATAGGACCTCAGTAGAAAAATGTAGCTTTGAAAAATATAAATTACAGACACAATTAGGAAAATGCCACAAATATTTATTGACTATTATGTTAAGACCCTTACCAACTCACTGTCTGATAATAGTGATTGTTTGAGAAAATTGGTGTTTTTTCCTTAGTAATGAGGGCATGTTTTTGGTGGAAGAAATGGAAAGAACTGATAGTAAGAATGTGGTGGTATTGAAGTCTTCACTAGATGATAATGTCTATAAGGGCAAATTCATATCTATCTTCTTTACCATAAGGTTCCCAGTGCCTGACACATTGCTTGGCACCTAGTAGACACTCAGTAAATATTTACTGGATAGATCAATAGAGAGGAAGATATGAGACTACATGTATCTTAGAGATATCTTAGGGGTGGGTTGGTTTAAACCATAACACTTTTTTGCTAATAAATAGCTAACATTTATTCATACTTACTTTGTGCCAGGCCCTGATCTAAGCACTTTACATGTTGACTCATTTAACATTATTGTTTCTATTTTTTAAAATAAGAAATTGAAGTAGTGAACTTCCAGTAACTTGACTCAATTAGGGAAGAGCTGAGATTTGAGCTTAGGCAATGTAGCTCGAGAGCTGGCTCTTTCACCACTCTCAGAAGTTAGCAGTGCTGTGAAAACTGTTACCGAGTTTAGCAGGATGTTTATTTAAAAAAAAAAAATAGTATATAGGTTTTCTAGAACTAATAAGTAAGCCACTTAATAAACAAGCTAAATGCTTTTTATTAACATTTAATGAATGCTAAATTAACTTCATTGGTAAGTAAGGTACAAATAATTCTTCAAAACTAGTATATTTGCTCAAATTGGACATCTTTTGTGGAGGAATAGATGCATAATAAACAAACCAAAAAATAAACCAGCAAATAAACTCCTTTCTGAAAAGTATAATGTGATCAGTTTAATTAAAAAACTGTTCTTTACACTATGACAAATAATGGAGACAGGCATCTCAAGGACTTATAGGGAAAGTGAAGATGTGCATGGCCATTTATCAGGCTGGAATAACAGACACAGATAAAACCTCAAACAATATTTCTCCCAAGAATAGTGCAACTGTAAAGTGTTCTAACCAATCTTGTCTTTGGCTATGGCTTGCTTACTCACTGAGAAACTTTGCTCTTGAAAATCATAGACTATCAGAAACATGATTGTGTGTAATTATATGAGCAAGAATAAAACATTCCATCCTTGCCTAGAGAACCTTAAGTCATTTTGTCATATGGAAGCAGTCTTGATTTACAGCTGAGATATACAGCTTGGAAAAGGGGTTTGTGGACACAGCATCTAAACTTTGTATTTCCTAAGGAAAGAGAACCTTGGGTTCACTTAGCAGCCCAGTCCTAAAACAGACACCTTTGCACACAGTTCTGCTTTGTTCTAAGCCTACCTAAACACTGCTTCATTTAAATATCACCTAAACTGCACTCTACCCAACTTTTATAACTCATATTTTGCTTTGTTTTGTGGTCCAGTCTCTGGTGTGTGGTCTCCCTTATTGCAGTGGATCAGTAAACCTGATTTTGTTCCCATGTTCTGTAGGTTGATTGGGCTAGCACACTGCCAACTCTTCAGACTTATTTTGAAGAAAATTAAAAAGGGATCAAAGTGAAAGCTTGTGTCAGAGCTTGCTAGTAGAAGAGAACTCATATACTTTCAGACTTCACATTCAAGTTCTTTTAAGTGTATAACTGTCTACATTATAGGTCTCTTGAATCTTTTTTCTTTTTGTGTTTTAAAGTCAGAATTTTAGAGCCATTAGGTACATTTTAGATCTATCTTGACGATTATCAGATGTTTTAAGACTTTCAGAACTTTTGTCATAGAAAATACCTGGTGGCAAGGAGTTACTGTGTGAATAATCTCTGAAGCCTAACACTCACACCTCATATTGCAGAAAAGTAGGCACAGCATTTGTAATTTGCACAAAGTCATACATTTTATTTGTGGATCTGATTCCTCTGATTCTTGGCCCATTTTCTTTAGCTTTTCACCCTAAAAAATAGCATTTAATTAAAGTTGCTGGTAATTACTTGTTTGTGGTAACTGTTTGCAGCACTACTTATTAAAGTAGAATATACAGATAACACTGATTAATTAGGTAGCAACCCATGGGAGGAACTCATTTCTTCTAAATGGGGAAACTCATTCCTTTTCAAACACAATGAAAAATACTGAGATTGATGACCAGGGAAGTTTCCATGAGAGCAGCATTTATTAAAATATACAGCAAAATTTTTTAAAATGAAAAGATACCAATAAGACCTCATTTCACTGTTTTTCATGGATCTCCAAAGTTATAGTTTACAAATATTTCCTGCCAGCTTTTGACATTAGTTTTTTTCTGTCCTGAGAGGTAGGAGAAGTATTTTCTCCCCCTTCATTTTCATCATAGAGTGGCAAGACACCAGGGAAATTATTTATCTGGCTCCTTTTCACATTTCCCTGGAGAGCTTTCATAGATCCCTTACGACCAGTTGTTTATTCAGTGCTGCTCTGTTTATTGCCATCATGAAGAGAGTTGTTGTTAGATCATTTATGATAATTACTTTTCAAGGTTAATCATGGATTGCTTAGATGTGTTTTAATATATTAGAGAGCCATGTTATAGTCTTGAGGCTGACTATATTGGACAAATTAGAAATTTACACATTTAAAGGTAATAATGCTCAAAAATAAAAAAGCAAATAACAAAGGACTTTTTTCCTAACTTTTTGTGTCTTTTTAATAATTCAGTTTTATGAATGTGAATATTTAGCACTCAATTTAGTTAGAATAGAATATATAAGACATAGTTCCTGCCTTTAAGGAACTTGTTACCCAATGTGAAAGCTAACTTGAGTATATGTAAGTAGCAGCCTAACTATGAGGATTCACCCATTGAGCAGAGAGAGAGAGAGAGAGAGAGAGAGAGAGAGAGTGAGAGAGAGTGTGTATGTGTGTGTGTGTGTGTGTGTGTGTGTGTGTGTGTGTGTGTGTTGTACTAGCAATAAGGAATGGTGGTGGCTGTGACTAGAAAAACAATAATTCTCAGGTTATTGACTAACTGGCTTTAACTGTTTACTCTGAAATTTTCTGGGGAGGGACTATCTAGGCAAGGTGCCCTGTGAAAGGACACTAATAGGACAGAGTAGCTAATATATTCTCCTTTATCTGATGGGTTCCTTAGAGGTGAGGTTTTAGTTGGTGTAATTAAGAAAAGAGCAGTTCATTTGAGTCTTTAAGGCTGACTAGCATTTTGTAAGCAGTGTAGGAGAATGGAGGGTATTTCATATGAGGATAGTGTGAAAGCAAAGGTGGTATCAACACACTGTGTGTGTTTGGGAAATAGTTTCATTTGACCAGAGTGATATGCTGTGTTAGAGTGATATGCTGTGTTCGGGCATAGTGGGAAGTAAGATTGTTTATAGAGAACTATAAATGCTAGTCCAGAGATTTAGACTTTACCCTATGGACAGTGGTACTTTATTTTTACAGGTTAATAACATAGACTATGGTTCTTTTTGGGAAGCACAATAAAAATAGAAAAAATTTTACCCATTATATTCTTCACTTGGTTTAAAATCTATACTGTGCATTATGTTTTCTATTTCTTAGTCTAGAAACATTTTTCAAGCCTATTACAGACCTACGTAATAGGCTTGAAAAATGTTTCTAAGTATGATGCCATAATCTTTAACAGAATAGGAGGGGTATAATCCAGAGGACTTGTACTGTGAATTCACTTCTGAGTCATGGGTACCTACTTCATTTTGGATCTTTCATCAGAGCTATGTTATTAACCCTAGCTCTCAAAAGAAGAGTTGGATCTAGGTAAGAGAAAGGGAGACTTAGCAGGTTAGTCAGGAACTCACGTTAAGCCATTCTTCCCTCTCTACCTGAACACCATCATTTTGCATTTGAAAATATTTTCTCAAATTTATCTTTAAAGTGAGAAGGAGGTGGTATTTAGTTCCTTATAGGTGAAAAGATTTTTACTCTTTTTATGAATAAAGCACAGATACATATATGTATATACAGTATATAAATAAATATAGAGAACACCTATGGCATTAAATTTCATGGGGAGAGGCCATCAGGAAAACAAGGTTGAGTAGCACTGAATTGGAGTAGTTGTTTGGGGAATGGGGATCATGTTTTCTTTTTTTTTCTTCTTTTTTTTCGTGTTTTCTTTAAAACAAAAACTAAACCTAATCATCTAACAAACTGTTTTGGTATAACAAACTGTTTTGGTATAACAAACAGAATATTTTAATCTTTTACTGTTTAGTTTCAGGAAGGGAATTTCTTCTTGATCCTGTTGAACCCCTGTTCAAAGTTGATTCATAACAATTTATGCAAATGTAAGTGATACTTATCGTAAGCATTGATAATCATGAACTCTTACTAAAAGGTGGCCAAAGAAATAGGCTATACATTATTTTCATCAAATATTTGAAGTCATTTTTTTATTCTCAGTACTTAAAAAAAATACTGCTAATATAATTTTTTTCAATTTTATTGAAATATCTAGAAGTCATGATTATTGGATATTTCCTTTATATTTTTTTCTGTGTGGCATTTAATTATGGTTTGAGTATTTTTCCAAAAACTAAAAATTGGGCACTGGTTCTGCAGTTTTACAAAAAGTATTTTATAATTATATATTATAATTACTTAAGGCCAATTTTTTCTCGTTTTAAAATCAGACTTTGGATTTCATGGTATGCTGATGGTTTAAGGAAGTAATTGGATTTCAGTATTTCCTGGTACTCTGGTAGGTTGAAAATGTATTTGACTACTTGTTTAAAAGAACTACAGCTCTGGAAAATGAGCTATAGATTACTGAAATACTATTAATTCCATTTATTGTTTCTGTAATATGACATGGAGTTTGTCAGTTGTATATTTTGAATGGTATCATATATCATAAGGTAAATTAAAACTGGCCTTATAATTAAAATACTTTTACACATAGCATAGATGACATTTCCACTTCTCTGTGTTTAAAAAGAATCAAAGCAAAAAGATTTTTGAGTGAAGTGCCCATAACATGGGCATGAGAAATACTTGTTTTCTATAGTCTAATTAAAAATTTTTTTTTCTGTGGCCATGGGACATTGTGTGTAGGTGTGGGGTGGGGGTGCAGGAAGCACATATCATTAGATTTACCATCTTAATAAATTTTTAAATGCATCATGCAGTATTAGTGTTATTTACTATAAGCATAATGAACCGCAGCTCCCCACCCCCAGCTCCTGGCAGCCTCCATTCTGCTTTCTGTTTCTGTGAATTTGACTACTTTAGGCAACTCACATAAGTGGAATTTTGCAGTATTTGTCGTCCTGTGACTGCTTATTTCACTTAGCATAATGTCAAGGTTCATCCATGTTGCTGCATATGAGAGGGTATCCTCTTTTTTATAATTGAATAATATTACATATGTACATACAATGGAATATACATCAGTGGACTTTTAGGTTGATGCTACTACCTCTGGATTGTTGTGAATAATGCAGTGAACATGGGAGTGGAGACATCTCTTTGAAATCTTGATTTCACTTCTTTTGAGTAAATACCTAGAAGTGGGATTGCTGGATCAGATAGTAGTTTTATTTTTAATATTTTGAGGAATCACCATTCTGTTTTTCATAGTGGCTACACCATTTTACGTTACCACCAACAGCACATTTTTCCACATCCTTGTCAACACTTGTTATTTTCTGTTTTCTTGCTAATGGCCATCCTGACAGGTGTGAGTTAATATCTCATGTGGTTTTTTTACTTGCACTTTCTTAATTAGTGCCAGTGAACATCTTTTCATATAGCCATGTGCCATTTGTATGTCTTCTTTGGATAAATGTATGTCAAGTCCTTTGCCCATTTTTTTATAAAGATTTTATTTTGTTTGGTTTCATTTTTTTTTTTTTGAGTTATAGGAGTTACTTATATATTTTGAATATTAAACCAAATCTCTACCTTTTTCAGTTACCTTTAAAATTTGAGTTGTGGATTATTTCTTTGGATTTTTTTTCCCCACAAAAATGTTGAATTTATTTGTCTGCTGTTGTAATCACACAGAGATGACTTACTAGGAAAAAAGGACTTTAGATCGACATTTCATGGGAAAGAGGTAGTTAAAGACTTAAAGCAACTCATACATTTCAGTAGAAAGTACAGGAGTAGCAAATAAGCCATTAATTGTATAAAACATGCTAACAACTGGATGAAATGAAACCAAAGCAGATATTTCTGATTTAAAGTCATTATGGAGAAGAATTATGAGGTCTCATAGATTCGTTAAGGCATCAGTTTTATTGATCACATATGAGGTGCTAGGGATACAAAGATGATTAAGGCATAATCCAGTACTAGGGAAACTAATATTCTAGTGAGGACATAGACGTACAGACATTGATGCAGTATCATCAGGGCAGTGATGTGTACAAAGATCACAGTAGAAATTGTGATGCTTACAGTTGTAGCAAACCACAATTCAAGGTGGCTTAAACTATACTGGGAATTTATTATACATAGATATATCTGAAAATTACACAGGCAGGAGAGGCTTGCTATATGTAGTAGCTTAAAGTGCGTTATCACGTGCCTTTCTCCTCCCATTTTCTTGTTTCTCTTCAGTGTTTTCTGCAGGTACACTTTATTTTAAAGCTGGTTCCCTTTGAGGTTGTGAGATGACAACTAAACTGTGAGAGGGTACCCTCGGGAAGAGCTGCTGTCTGACCATCAGACTAAAGTCTTATGGTTCACTCGGACTAGATCAACTTTGATTTCTTATAACCCTTTCACCAGATTTGGGGAGAATGTAATCGAGAGGCAGATGAAAAATCAAAATTTGGAACTTTCAAAATATTGAGTATATCTTTGAAAATTGGTATTAGTCTCCTATGACTTTATTATTTTTAGCTTGGATTTTTCCTAAGGTACTGAAAATCAGGAATTCTTAGTTGTGGGAAGTAAACTCAGAAGAGGATCCTTATTCAGTGATTTTCTTCTGAAATTTTAGAGATATAAAAATTTTCCCTTCTCTCTTTGGAGATCTTTGGTCTTGTACTCACTGCATCGCAGAAATTAAGAATCCGACACACCCTCTGTTGTCCATTACTTCTTCCCTGGTAACTGGGCAGTTAGGCGGGTTTAGATACTGGGTTCAAATGGTTCATGGTTGGGCTGCTTTAAGACTCAGTTACATTTACAATAGGCAGATAGATATCAAGACCAGAAATGTCAGAGCTTGTCCTAAAAACTCCATGCTTATGATTTGAGTAGTACTTTGGAAGACCTCTGTTTTTTACTTTGCTTCTATATTTAATCAGACTATTCATAGTATATAATATTTTAAAAACTTGATTAGTGATACAAAGCTACTTTGTTTTTCTTCTGCATCATCTCTGGTTCACCACATTTGCATTCACACCAGTTCTGTTTCTCCCATTGAAAAGTATTCATTCAGGAGCCACAGCATGTGACCCCTGCTATAAGATTGCCAGATCTTATTTTGAAGACTGGGCAGAGAGGGAGTAGAAGATAGATTATTTGCCAGGCTCAAATACAGTCCCATTCTGCATCTCAACAAAGTTGGAATAAAGCATTCAAAAAGAGGATAAGCCTGTGTTTGTGGGCCATCTGGTAACTCAGCACTGCTAAAGTTGGCTCTACATAGAACCTGTGGAGGTACATTTGACACTCTTGGTGTATTAGGATTTCTGCCCTAACTTCAAAAAGAATTACTTCTTTGTGCTAAAATTGTATCAAATATTATTTGGTAAAAAAGAAAAGAGTGATGTTTATTTTCTAGTAAATTGGTGATTATTTCTAAGGTATAATAGTAATAATAGCAAGTGCTTATTATGTGGCCCTTACTATTATGCCTTGGACATAACCATCAGATAATTCAATGGAAAAATATATATATATCACTCTTTCCTTTTTTACCAGATAACATTTGTGATATAATTTTAGCACAAAGAAGTAATTCTTTTTAGAGTTAGGGCAGAAACTCTTATGCACCAACAGTGTCAAATATACCTCCACAGGCTCTATGTAAAGCCAGCAAGCTTACCTGAGTTACCAGATGGCCCACAAACAGGCATTGTTCTAACCATTTTACATATGTAAGCTACTTTAACTTTTCCAACAACCCTAAGAGACAGATTATTATTTTTCTTCCCATTTTACAGTGGAAGCAGTTAGAACAGATAGGTCAAGTAACTTGCCCAAGTTCACACAGCTTAGTAATGAATTAGAGTTGAGATTCAAATCCAGATAGTCTGGGGCCAGAGTTTATGCTTTTTGTTACTGTATTTTACTTTCTGTCAAGGGAGGACTGAAATTGTCATTAAAAGTAATATCAATAACATTATTATGTTTTGAAATTAATGGACATTTTGAAATTTCTTACCTATTAAATATTCAACATGCTTGTTTTTTCTTCTAGGAGAAGACTTTGCAGTTGTGCAGCAAGAAATTATTATGATGAAAGACTGTAAACACCCAAATATAGTTGCTTATTTTGGAAGCTATCTCAGGTACATTGTTTGTCTCCCTTTTGAAAAGGGAGACATGATTCTATCACTTAATACATTTAACAAAATAAAGTTAGCTCTAAATCATGTTTTATAGTTTTCCTCATGCTTTAAAGATATTTTCATATGAATGGAATTTTTATTTATGTCCTGTTTATGTTAATTCTATAACTAATATCATAGTCTCTGATTTGTCTGTTATTCTCTTGGGAATCCTGGATGTGTTTTCAGTAAGGAAGCTGACAAATAAAAACCAACTTTTATGGTTAGCCTTCTTGTAATAGACTAGAGATCTAAATATGTCCTTCTGCTGCTCCTTTCTCTAGGCTTGGGTGAATTTAGAAAGTCAGGAGCATTTCTTCCTGTTGTGTTTTCATTAGAAAATTTTTTCTCTTTTGTTCTACTAGCCTCAGTATTGCATCATCTTTTCCTTCATTTTGTCCAAAGGACTAGGAACTATAATTATTTCACTGACTTCCTATTTTTCTAGGTCCTTAAGTGAACTTAGAAAGACTGAATTTGCCACCCCTTGTTTTGGTTTGGCAGGACCAGGCCTGGTTCCCCAGATCATATTCCATAGGGGAAGACCTCAGGGTAAAATCTCCCCCCCACCATTCACTTCACTATGCAACTGTTTTTGGATATTGAGAGAATGTTTTCTTAGGCATTAAAAAAACTTTTCAGTTTTGTTCTGATATACTGTAAAATATATAAGGATGTAACTTACTACAGCTCCTATTCTCATATGATCCAGGTACAAAATACTTTAACTCTTCTGATGTGGACATAGTTTATGGAAAAGACTGGGTAAATCTGCCCTCTCTTCTTTCCAGCTTGTGAAAAGCCAACCAGATCATCTCTTGATACTAACCATTCATAGACAGCTTTAATTGCCCCACCTTCGTTAAAGTGAAAGGGTGGACTTACTGGAGACTGTAGTTCACATAGGGATAGGTACTCCCCCCAGTTTATTAAACATTTTAAATGGGTTCTTTAACAGCCAATTCCCAACTAGTTTAATGGTGAGTGGTTCAAACAGTAACCTAACAGTTTCTGCGTCAATTTTTGTTTTATGGAACAAATCCCGCAAAGGCAGTTATTGTATTGACTCAAAATCTTCTAAAACCAGTTAAGTTTGTGATACAAATAATTGCTTACAATATATTAAAAATATCACTTCAAAACAATCTGTTCTACTGTTACTGGTTCTAACAGAATGACCTGCCTAGACTGGATTGGGAGAAGCTTTACAAAAAGTATTTTTCCTCAAGAGTGAATGGGCCTTTTCAAGAGTTTTTGTTTCCCCAGAGACATTGATTTAAGATTTTTCTTAAACATAGTCTCAGTCTTCTAGAACTGTAGAACCATCCAAAGCCTAACCTATTATTCTAGGATAGCCTCATCCATTAAATGGTATGGTGAGATGAGCATGTCGTTTTTGCCATGAAGATGATGACGTAGTTGGTATTCAAGAGCTCAAATCCTGACACCATTACTTTTAATTTTGTGAGCTATGTCAAATTACTTAACCACTCTGTGCCTCCATTTCCTCATCTATAAAATGGAGATGATAGGATCTACATGTGTGGTAGCTATGAAGATAATGGGTAAATACATGTAAAGTGCTAAGAACAGTGCTTAGAAAATAATAACTGTTCAATATATGTTAACTACTGTTACTACTACTACATCTTAATATTTTTAAGTATCATTTTTAAGTGTTTCATTTGATCTTTTCAAAACCATGATAACTCTATGATAGCTGTTATTTCCATTTTATAAATAAGATGCTTGAGGAGTTTAACATTAAGTATATAGTTTATAGTCACATTTCAAATTATTGACAGAGTAGAGTCCTAATTCTTCCTGTGATATTGTGTTCACAAACCACATCTCTTTTGCCCTGGCTTTACTATTTCCTTGCCAAAAAAGCCAACCAAATAATTACTAACCCCCCCCCCCACCTCCTATACACGCCCCCGCCAGAAAAACAAAACCCAGTACTAAAACTGTACATTTGACTTCCTGAGTTACTTAAGAAAAGAACCTTCTCAGATAGGTTAGATAAAACCTGTATGATCTTGTTAACCACTGAATTTCAGAATTACTTTTGGATTGTATTCATTTTTGTGAATAAGTCTTGGCAAAGACTTTAGTAACATACCCATTAACCTTCACTTCTAGACATGCTGCGATAGAGAGCTGATTTGAGGTTATGATCTTTAAAATACGTACTTTTTGTACAGGAAATGTGTATTTTGACTATATTTTTAATATCATTTTTTAAAGAAACTTTTAAAATAGAAGCATAATGTACATATAGAAAAGTGTACAAATTTATGTATTGTGTATAGTCTGATAAATTTTTTTTAAAGTTACTTTTCTTTTAATCCAAATAGAATACAAAGAGCAAAATTGCCCAGAAACCAAAGTAAAAAGAGACAAAATTAGGGACATTTTCAGTAGAGCTCTGTTCATTTGTTGTTGTGTGATGTAAAATAGAAAAATACGGGTTTAAATAGATGATTTTATTCTGTAACTGATATAGCTGAAGAAAGTGATATGAAAGCAAATGGTAGTATAATAGAGACTAACAATTAATCCTCTCTTTCTCTAGCTCTTTTCTTCTATAGAGTCTTCCCTTATTCCCTAAAGTCCAGACCAAACCACGTTTGGAGTATGGAATACTAATGATTAGATTTGTAGGGCATTAGAGCTGAAAGGGACTAAGAGATCTTGTTACATAGCCCACTCTTTTTTACAGATGAGAAAATGGAGTGCTGGATAAATGACTTCTTCAAGTTATCAAACCACTCATTGTTGACCCTGGGATATAAACCTGACTCTCCAGATACCTAAATCAGCTGTCTTTTTGTTGTACTATATTGAATCCTTACCCTGGAAGGCCAGATTTAGTCTCAAAGGGAACATGGTTTCTTGGATTCTTTCTCAATACTGAATAATTTTGCAAAAGGCAAGAAATTTACTTGTTTGAACTTAGTACAAATTCTCTAAAATATGTACTGTTCCTGATCACTTTCTTCCTTCTGTCTTGGTGCTATTGTAGCCTATTGTAACAAATTTAGACAAAAAATTATAAAAATTGTGCTAATCTGATTTGACTACTGAAATCAGACTTATTCTATGGATATACTGAATAGATAACCAGAATATAATTAAACTTAAGAGCCTATTTTATAAAAAGGTGGTTATACTCACTTCTCCAAGAAATACTGAGACCAAGAAATACTGAGACTGAGTACCTGGCATTCTTAACGGGGCCTTCCTTACTCTACTCTTCAGTATTATTAAAAGCCTATGTTTATTAAGTGCCTGATTACATGTCCTGTACAACCAATGTAGGACATTTTAGAGCCGCTGATTCTTGGTGATCTTGCTGACATTTTATTTTTTACTTCTTGTTATATTTGGGCAAAACATTTAAACAAATGCTTGGTTCAATCAGTTTTAAGTCTGTGCTGTATTAGAAAGTGTGAGAAAATTTAAAAGTGTGTTTTAGAAATTGTAAGGTTTCAATTCAGTGAAATAGTTGTTAGGATATTAGTTCTTTATGCTCGAGTAAACATCAAACTAGAAGATGAAAATAGTGAACTTTTCCCCCATACTTATTTTTCTGTTCCTTATAGGACAGAAAGGTAATTTTACATTATAAGAAAAAGTATTCTAAGGATTTATGTAGTCAGGAAATTAATAGAGATACATTGAATATTTATCAATGGATAATTTTATTTTGATTCAGATACCTAAGGGCAAAGATTTTATAATTTACTGGCCAGCATAAAATAGGCTGATTGACTCAGGTCCTTCCCTGTTAGGCAAATGGCTTAGTGAATGACCAAAAGCAAATGCAGATTTATCATCGCAAGAGAGAAATTTGTGGAATAGGTGAAAGTCTTTTTTTTAGTAAACTCTGAAGATTCAAGCCTTTTTGATAATACCAGACTTAACTAAATATAATATTATAGAGGTTAAGTATTTTATATATATATATATATATATATATATATATATATATATATATATATAAAAAATTCTGATTTTTGACAGTCGTGTAGAATGAATAGAAAAGTATGTTTTTAAGCAAGGTGGGAAAAGAGGATGGACTAGCTTGAAGTTGATGATATAATGTTAAAATACATAAGAAAGCTGGAAAAACGTGTTTCCTACGTCTATTTTTCTCTACCCAGAAGAATGTTTTCAAACTGTACAGGGTAGGAAAAGAATTATTCACAAATATTATCTTGAAACACAAGGTAGGTGGGTAGATAATTATAGAGCAGCTAGAACTTTAAGTGAATCTAAGCTTTTAGATTTATATAAATTATATCTCATTATAACGAAAATTTAGCAAATGTCATTGTCGTTCACTATCAGTGCGTGCCTTTTGACAAATGGAAAGGTGTCAAAAGATTAGTTATCAGCAATGACCAATTTGCAAAAGAAAACAAAAGACGATTTCTAGAAAATACAGACTATTACATTTGATGTCAGTCATCAATTCCCAGCAAACATCTAGGATAAATTATTAATCAGATAATTAGTGAGCACTTATATGTAAGAAGTGGTGATTAGCAAGCGTGACTATAGTAAGAAGTCATATCATCAATCTCATCTCCTGTCTTTTTCTTAAATAAAAGTCGGTTTTATTTATACCTTCACACAAATACTCTGCAAAATTAATTATAACAAAAGAAGTGGAAAACAGCTTATATTTATTGTGCTATATCCCAAGTACTTTACTAAACAGTTTATATTATTTTATCCCAAGCAGACCCTAAAACATCCATTTAAACAGTTTTTGAAAGATATGAGAAGTCCTCACTGTCTGTGTGATTAAACACATGGGAGAGGCATTTTACATGAAAGATTCGTGTACAGCAAATGTGATAATATTTTAGAGCAGTGGTTCTCAGTGAATTCTTACTTTAACTTCAAGACCCAACTCAAATATTATCTCCTCTCTAAAATCTTCCCTTAATTTTCCCAAGTACTGTTACTTCTAGTTTCTCACCGAAGGATATACATGCTTGGAACTTTGTGGGTTTATCTCTGTCACAACTACTGAATTCCGCTGTTTTAATACAAAAGCAGCCACAGATATTACATAAATGAATGTGACTGCATTCCCATAAAACTTTATATAGACACTAAAATTGGAATTTTGTATAATTGTCACGTGTCAAGGAATATTATTTTTTTGATTCCCTCCATTTAAAAATATAAAAACCATTTTTAGTTTCTGATCTGTACAAAATTAGGCAGTAAGGCTAGATTTGGCCCACTAACCATGGTTTGCTGACCTTTTATCTAATCATTTTGTTTATTCTTTAAATCACTCATGCATTCATTCACTTATGGAACAAATCTTCATTTGCTGGATATTCTGTGCACTATGGATGCAGTAATGACAGAGACAGACATTATTAAGGCAGTCTCTCTTCTGCATTAGATTGAGCTTGCTGGGTTCAGTTTTGAGATGAAGTAAAGAATGATCGAAGAAAGGAATGAACAAAGAAATAATCTATTAAATCTTTGCTAATTATTTTTCCTATGACTATATCACAATGTGAGTGTGAAAGATTTTAACAGTTATTATTTTGTAAAGATCTTTGTTGAATCTAGATATGAGGATAAAGTTTACATTTTGTGTTGTTGATGAGAGTGCTATATCCAAGGGTAGACTTTCAGATGTATCACTATTTTGTGATGAATCTTCTACATAATTTTTGGTATGAGCCTTTTAATTAACATTTAACTTTTATAATTTTGTCATGGGAATAGATGGTAAATGGGGTGGGGAAGTTTTCAACAGAAGGGAAATTTTCTCATTTAGATATGCCTGATATCTTTATAACCTACAACTGGTAATTTTTAAGGATTGAAATCTTAGGTTAAGTTATAGTAACACATTATAATAAGTAATTCACTTACTCAGAGATTAGCGTTTTTCTTAGCATATCCCATTTATGTGGCTTTTCAAGGTTATGGCATGCAACTTTAAAATACTTATCACCTCAGTTTTTATCAAGAAAATGTGTTACATGTTTATTTTCTCTTTATAGGCGAGATAAACTTTGGATTTGCATGGAGTTTTGTGGAGGTGGTTCTTTACAGGATATTTATCATGGTAAGAGCAAAGTTTAATAGAGTTTAATAAAATAGTTATTTACTATATTAAAACATTAGTGTTGTTTTGAGGAAAGTATAGTACGTTTTATCATTGTTATTTGATTACGTAATGGTATTTCAGATGTATATGGATAAAAGGAGCATTTGCTTTAAAAGTTGGAAAATTATATGCAATTGAATTATTGCTAATTCTAATGAAGTCATATTATATATATTTTATTTGAAATTTCAAACTCAGAGTTGTAGAAGACATGCAAGGCTTTGATGGATAACACTGACTAAAAGACCAGTTGATAAATGAGTACTGTTAATAAAAAGATAATTGGTTTTGCTCTCATTTATTTAAGAAGCATCAATTGAATGTTTACTGTCTTAGATGCTGGATTCTGGGGAATTAAAAAATTATTAAAGCATTTTTCATTGGGATTTCAATGGAGAAGTATATAAGAGAGACTTGTAAAGTAAAATAAACAATTTTACTGTCTGTTCTTTTTTGTTTTGGTTCTGTTAATAGGTTCCTTTCACAAACTGCAGAGTAGGTTTATTCTTTTGCTTGGAGGTGTCCTTTTCTATTAATGTAAAATAAAATAATGTCTTAATAGTTAATAATGTCCAATTCCAAATATTTTGCAAAATCTTCTCATTTTTTTATATAGAACTAGTTTGAGGCCTCTTAAGTAATTTTAAGGGATGAATGTAATAAAGCTGATGTTAAAAGGCTATTTGGATAGGAATTTTACTGTTTCTATTTCACTCCCCTACTCGGTATAGGTCACTGTCTAGCAAAAGATTTCATCATTGGAATTTAATTTAATTTGTAGAATAGTCTCTTCCACCTAACATATTTTTTTACTTTAGATTTAATAGTGAAAAATAGAATACTATTTAAATGTTTTCCAGAGTGGATAGGTGCACACAGAGAAGTATTTTCAACTACCAAATGGTTATGTTTTATGTATTGATGTGGAAAGATGTCCATGATAAGTGAAAAGGGCAGGTTTCAGAATTGCATGTGTAATATGATTCCATTTATGTTTTTATGTGCGTGGAGTGTGTGTGTGTGTGTGTGTGTGTGTGTGTGTGTGTGTGTGTGTGTATAATATCTCTGCATAAAATCGTCTGGTAATCTGTAGGTCAAATTATTGATAATGCTTATTATTAATAGTTTGATTTAGGAAGAGGCCTTTACTTTCCAAACTTCTTTATTGATTGGAATTTTTCATATTTAACATAGATTTTATCCCTTAAAGCTAATAATTTTAGGGAAAAATATTGGCTTTAAATTAGCCATAATACACACATCAGGTTTTTTTTAACACATCAAATTTTAAAAAGCTTTAATAGAAACTAGCTAAACCTCTTGACTATGCTTTTTTTCTTTTAACATTTAAGAAATAATATTGATCATTGAGATATAAAAAACAATTTTTCAGAGACTATTTCAATCTTTTATTCATTTCATAAACATTTATTGAGCAGCTTTCCATGCCAGGCACTGTTCTAAACACTGGGGATATAACAGTGAGCCAATCAGATTTTTAAAAATGGAGCCCTCTGGGGCTTACATTTTAGAATTGTTTAGGTAAGTTAAGCCTGTTGCTTAGAGGAACTTGTAAAACATCGTCACTTTTGAGAAACATGCTTTGACTAATTTTATTAATGTTAATTTTCTTCTCACAGTAACAGGACCTCTGTCAGAACTACAAATTGCATATGTTAGCAGAGAAACACTACAGGTAAATCTAATGCTAATTTAAAAGGACATTCTTTATTAAAGTGAATGTTTAATTATTGTGTATTACTTTTTTTTAATTTTTAATTATTTTTTTAGTATGCAGCTAGGTTGTTTTATTTTTTTGTGTATATTATGTATTAAGTAAGTATTAAATATTCTGGTTTATTAAACTCTTGAATATTGACAATATTTTTTGATTATTTGTATAATAAACTTAAATTATATCAGCACATAAGCACCTTAAAGCTTCAGTATGATAATACGAACTCCTAAAAGTTTAAGTGCTGTGGATTTATTTTGTTTTTATATTCCTCTTAATACCAAAGAAAGACTTGAAAATTGAGCACTCTTATGGTAATTGAAACTTATTCTGATACTAATTGCACATATAACTTTTAAGTCATTTCAAATTACTTGCAGAGTTTACTGAAAATTATTTGTCTTAGGAAAATTAATCATTCCAATTAAGCTTTGCCTTTTTCATTTTTTGTATTCTTTTGTCTATTAGTATATTTTAGTAAAATAAATTTTTTTAAAACTTTATTTATTTAAATTAGTTTCAAGTATATAGTACATGGGTTAGACATCTATATAGTTCATAAAACAGTTCCCCTAATGGCTCCTTCCCTCCCCTCGCCCTCCACCTAGCCATCATATTAATGCTAACTGCATTCCCTCTGTCGTACTCCCCATCCCTGTGACTATCAACTACTAATTTGTTCAGTAAGATAAATTTCATTATTTCCACCAAACTTACTGTAATGAGTAAAAAAAAAAAAAAACTACTGTTTAATTTTTTTTTTTTTAACTCTAGGGATTATACTATCTTCACAGTAAAGGAAAAATGCACAGAGATATAAAGGTATACATCATATATTTAACCTAATGACCCTTTCTTAATTTTTAAATACTCTGATCAAAATATTGACCAAAATTGTCTTGATTATTTTATTGGATGAATTTGTTATCTGAAATATGTCATGATAAAATTAAGTGATACTTTTAAGGGTTTTATGACTTTTTTCTAGCAACTTTATATTGAGATACAATTTATATACCATAAAATCTACCCTTTCAAAGTGTACAATTGTGAATTAATGTTTTAATAACCCATTTTAGTGTATTTGTAGTTACTTATTTATAAAATGCAAATTAGATTCATAGCTTTCATCAAGTTATGGATTTTAAGAAGTTTCATGCTTTGAATATTATTGTACACTTTGGTAATCTTAAGGAATTATCATTAATAATGTATCAAAATGGATAAATTAAACCTTAACATTTTCTGATGGTCTTTCATTGAACTGACAGAGAACAGGTACAGTGAATGTGCTGGTTAGCTCTGTGGTAAACCAAGTGCTGTGGCAGGACTCTGGAGCTATTTCTAGAAATAACTGCTATCCTCCCAACTTTCATAGTTTCTCCTTTCATTAATTTTTCTTTCTCATTCACCTTTTCTCCTACTACTTCTCTCTCCAATTTGTTTTCTCAAGTTTTCTCTTCAGAAGTAAAGGTTCTTAACTTTTTTATTTTTTGATATCATGTTGTTCTTTGATACTCTGAGGAAAGCCATGGACTCTTTCCTCAGAAAATGTCCTTATGCGCATGCCTTCAAATTTTGCATGAAATTTCAGTGGATTCTCAGATCACCAGCTGAGATCCTTTACTTTCAGTATTTTTCATAAACCACTTAAAAGATGTAAGCAAAGAGCTTTGAAGTTCAAAGGGAGAGGAAATCAGAAGAATTTGAGTAAGTCAGAAACGTTCTGTGTCATTGGTACTTAGGTGATCTGGAAGGACAGACAGATTTTTGTCAAATAGAGGTTGCAATGCCTTCTAAGCAGAGGGAACAACATGAGAAAGATGCAAATGCCAGAAAGTGTGGGATTATTTTAGAAAGAATAAAAGCATCATATTATTGAAAAGAAGAGAATGTTTGAACAGTAGGAGATGGAGTTGACCAGGTGGATTAGTGCTCCATTATGCAAGGTCTTGTGAGCCAGACTTCATCGCTTGAGCCCAGTTGGGTAGATTCAGACCATTACTACAATGTCCACCCTTGTCTGGACTGCTATTACTTTAGTAATAGCTTTCTAACTGATCTTCCTATTCTTTGCCTTTTGAGCAATTCTACAGCCACTTCTCCACCTTGCGATCAAAGCAATCTTTTACTATCAAACCATGTCACTCTCCTGCTTAAAAAACCACCCATCATATGCTGTATAAAATCCAGATGTTCTACCATGGCCTGCAAGTTTTATCATGATCTGGCTTCTGCTTTTTACTCTGACCTCATTTCACACTCCTGCATTAACTCATTCTGTTCCAGCCACACTATATTTGCTGTTCTTGGAATATATTGAGCTCATTCTAGCCCCAGGGCTCTTTTTTGCTGTTCCTTCTTACTAGAATATTCTTCTCTTAGATTATGACATGATTCTACATTCACTTCTTCCAGATCTCTGCTTAGATATCACAGCCTTAGAGAGGCCATTTCTTTTTGCTTTATTTGTCTTCAGAGTACTTATCTCTATCTGGCTTTGAATCATTTGTTGGTTAATTCACACGTGTGTGCGTGTGTGTTTTCATTTTTAGATTTTCTTTCTTTATTTGGCTATAAACTCTATGAGGGCTGGAACTTATTCATTGCTATAACCCAAGCTTTAAATAGCAGCTGGTTGCTAGTTATCAGGGAGAGAAGGATGTAGGTAGCTCGTAGGAAGCATCAAAGGCCGTAGGTGCAGATGACATGATATAAGCTATAATTTAAGAAAATTAATCTGGAGCTAGGGAATGACTAAATTGAAGACTGTGACAGAAGTCTAGGTAGCTAGGGCCTAGATCAAATTAAAATCTAAGCTCTAGTTCCTTTTCTCTCCTTTTTCTCATTTCTCCCATTATTCCATAGAGCTGCAGTAATGTCAGGGCTTGCAAAGTCTTCTGTTATTTTTTTCTCTGTTTTGGGAGGGAGGGGTTTTCCTAGTATTTTTTCCCCTAAGATTATAATTGCACAATTGATGGCACCCTGAACTAAAGAGGCTGCTCACTTTTATTTGCTCATTTAAAAATTGCAAATTGCAAAAAAGTTAAAAATAAATAGAAAGCCTTTGGAAGATAGTATTTCTACCTCCTTATTGAAGATAAAGTAGTTATCATCTTTGAATTTAGGTCAAGAAGCAAAAGTGGCTAAAATGCTACTAGGTCATGATAATGGGGGAAAAAGTTGTTTTTTTCCTTTCTATTTAGAGAAAAAACTAATTTCTTCCCGACTATGTGTTTGTTTCTTATCAGTTGTCTTTACTACGCAAACAGAACATTTCACTTCTGATATTTCTGGTGACCAAATGTGTGGAGATTTTCCCCTACAACAAGCAATTCTCTCTGACATGAACTAGATGTTTTTCAGTTTAACTCAATTCTGACACTGTCTACCTGGAGATATTGTCAGATCCCACAGATTAAAGGGCTCAGTCCCAGAAAACTGAGTCCCACCAACCCCAATACAGACAGAGACACACACACACACACACACACACACACACACACACACACACACACACACACTTTCAGATGCCAGTTGCAAGCTCCTGATAAACTGGCTTTAGCTTAGAGATTCCAAAGCCCCCCTTCTTGGGTTTGATTAATTTGCTAGAGAGGCTCATAGAACCCAGGAAAGCACTTTAACTTAACATTTGCCAGTTTATTAAAGGAGATAATAAAGGGTACAGATGAACATCCAGATGGAAGAGACGCATAGGGAAGGTCTGTAGGAAGAGTGCAGAGCTCTCATGCCCTCTCCGGGGCACCACTCTCCCAGCTCCTCCACATGGGTTCACCAACTCAGAAGCTCGACAAACCCCGTGCTGTTGGGACTTTATGGAGGCTTCCTCACATCGGCATGATCGATCATTAACTCCATTTTTAGCCCTTCTCCATTCTTCAGAGAATGAGGGCGAGGCTGAAAATTTTAGGCTACTAATCATGGCTTGGTCTTTCCAGTGACCAGCCCTCATCCAGGAGCCCACTTAGAGTTGTTTCATTAGAACAGAATACATGCCTGTCTCCCAGGAAGTTAAAAGGTTTCAAGAGTGCTGTGTCAAGAACTGGGGTCAAAGACCAAATACTAGAACAAAAGATGCACCTAGTGCTCTTATCACTTAGGGAATTATAAGAGTTTCAGGAGCTCTGTGCCAGGAACTGGGAACACAGACCAGTATATATTTTCTGTTATCTCACAGTCGTGCAGACAGATGACATTTTAATTCTGTAGGCCTGTGGCTAGTTGTTTATACCCTGAATGGTTCTAAACCGTGGGCAGACAAATTAAGGATAGACAATCTAATATATTAAGCAGCAGGGTGTAGTCTACATACTAGCACTTGTTCAGCTGATGAAGATTTGGAGATCTGTTTTTACTTTTGAACAGGAAATAACAATCAATTTTAAAATATAATACAAGAAATTGAAAATGCCAATGTAAGATAGCATTTAGTGTAGTGACAGTGTTCAGTCAGTAAGAAAATAACGTTTAGATGAAAACTAATATATCACTTTCATAATAACATTCATATTATGTTGATAGCAGCTTTTTGCAAGGCAGAACATTTTATAAACAGATTGCCTAAAAAGTGGACAGTAAACTTTTCTATGAGTATAATGATTAAACATTTTAATAAGCTATACTTTAAATTTTAAGTATTTCTAGGTCTAAAGCTGCCACTTGTTTTAAATATGTATATTACATGTGCTGTCTCATAAAATGTTTCCTACTTTAACTAAAATGTTCTCACTTTGAAGGGAGCTAACATTCTGTTAACGGATAATGGTCATGTGAAATTGGGTAAGTAAATTAAAATTTATCATTTGTGAAAATTTATTTCCAAATTAGTAAGTTTATATTTTCCTCTGTAGGACTAGGTTTCCCCTCCCCTAACAGCATCTATGTATTTTTAGGTGGAAATCTCTGTGTGGGCTATATGTAACCTCCTTCTATTTGTTTCCTCTTAAGTGGAGATTGAGTCTGCCCTTCACATATGAAAGATTTGGTGTAACAATATAATAAAATAATAGCCTTTGAAAATTCTTTTACCTCTAACCTCAGGAATGTGACTTCTAATAAGAAATCTGTACAAAATTACATCATAATGAGAAAACAGGTTAAACAAAGGTAAAAATCAATAATGCCCCAAATTCATCTGACATTCTTTATTTAACCTTTGAAAATAAAATAACAGTATTACTTATATAAGAGTATAATTAAATGCTGTATGTCACTTTATTTCAGATTGTAACTTTTGGTTATCAAGTTATGATTAAAATAGAATTCAGAACCTTAAAAATTTACTTTGAAAGTTTAAGATTGGAGACATGTACAGTATAGAAGTTTTATAAACCAAGACGTGTCTGTTAGGTAGTAAATGAAATATTTAATAACATGTAAAACAGTATTTTGAACTATATATTACTATAAGAAATAAAAATTCAAAAAGTTATCTTATAAAAGTGAGTAAAACTATAGCCTACAATAGATTTAAAGTATATATCTAATTAACTTATAATAAAATTTTCATAAGCTGCCTCTAAATATGAGAAAAACAGTTATCTAACTATTAATGGCTTAGTAAATAGTTCCTTTCAGCAGCTTAATATTTTGTGTCAATATTATGTGCCTCTCTCAAAGACATCCGACATATATCTTAGTTGATAAGGACTTAGAATCTGTCATATTAAAAAAACTAGAAAATATTAGAACTTAAAATACTTAAAGAAAAGAAACTAATTCTGTGCAAAAATTAATTTTCTTATAGTGATTGGTATTGGTATTAGAATGTATTGCTAAGGTAATATTTTCGGGAATATCCTATTTGGATATTTTTTATTTAATTAAAATAAAATTTTACAGTTTTCAATTACAGCTGACATTCAATATTATATTAGTTTCAGGTGTACACTATAGTGGTTAGACATTTATATAACTTACAAATTCATCCCTCCAGTAAGTCCAGTACCCACCTGGCACCATGTATATTTATTACAATATTATTAATTTTAATCTCTATTCTGTACTTTACATCCCCATTACTATTTCATAACTGACAAATTGTACTTCTTAATCTTTTCACCTTTTCCACCCAGCCTTCTAACTCCCCCCTCCAATCTGGCAACTATCAGTTTGTTCTCAGTATTTATGAGTTTGTTTCTGTTTTGATTGTTAATTCATTTTGTTTTTTAGATTCCATGTATTGGGGTGTCTTCTCAAGATAGATAGCTTTACCAATAGATTTATTGGTTCATTTGATGTCAGTCATCATGGGTGTGACAGGAAGTGAAAGGAATATATTACTACTTAAGGTCCTTTCTAGTGTACTTTTTAAATTTCAGATCCTGGGAATTTGAAATTTATTATTATTAAATCCAGGTTAGATCCTCTCAGCTGTCTCTTCTCATTACAATTATTTGGTCTTGACTTTTACTGTCATTTGATTCATGTGGAGATATATTCTATTTGGCTATGGTATATACACAGACTTCTTTATGATATTTTTTATGCTAGTCTGTTAAAGTAAAAATTTTTAATGTGATGTGTGAGAATATCTCAATTTCTGTGAAATTAGTTTTAATAAAAATAATTAAACAATTCTTATGTTTCCTTTAATAATCTTACTTTCAGTTTTCTAAATGTTTCTCATTTTCTTAATAGCTGACTTTGGAGTATCTGCACAGATAACAGCTACAATTGCCAAACGGAAGTCTTTCATTGGTACACCATATTGGTAATTGTATTTTAATTGATAATTTAACTTTTTTTCTGTCATTGCATATAGCATTTATTAAAAAATAGACTGAATGTTCAAAAATTTTAGGATGAACAGACCAAAAAGGTCATGTGTAGGTTAAGTAATTTAGGCATATAGTCTTATGGCCGAATTACACAGCCAAAGAATATTCTGCCATGTCAGTTTCCATTGACTGGAAAAGGCTCTAAAGAAAGATTGATATGTCTTTAGGGAACCTCGATATAGTTTCAGCTTTGTAGAACCTGACTCTTTGCTTTGCTAGGAGAGCCTGACTCTCAGCTTTGCCGGAAGAACCTGCACATAGCATGTGTCTTCACAGGTGTTTTTTTATATCTATCTCTACCCGTTTCCAGTCCATATTTTGACTAATATTTCAACATTACATTATCTCTTTCAATAGCAGTAACCCTTTTACTCACAAGTTTTTGCTATATCTTGGTTGCATACAAGATGAAATACATATTTCTTGGCATTTGGAGTCTTCCATGGTCTGGCCCCTCTCTACTTCATTAATCTTAAATCCTACTAGCTGCCTCCACAGGCATATTTGTCCGCTGTTGTCTGCTGTGTTCTTCAATTATTCTATAAAAATTATTCATTATTTATTTAATAAATGTTTTTGACTACTTACTATGTGTTAGATATGCTGTTAGTCATTGTAAATATAGTGGTGGACAGGTATAGAACTTTTTTGTTCACACCATTACTTTGAGTAACAGTACACTGGAAGTCTTAACATTCTTTCAGCTTAAGTGCCAGCACTTCTCCAATGCCCTCCTAGACTGCCTCATCAGCCATGGAGTAGCAATAATCTGGATGACTTATTCTCATATTTAGGATACAGTATATATCATTTTTTGGATTTTTTAAATGTAAAATATTTTTTAAGTTAAAGAATGCTAAGGGGATTTATAAAAACTCATCTAGTTTGTCTTCTACCATCTCTAATATTTTCTGTTATTATTTATAGTCTTTGTGCTCTGATAGGTGAAGGTTTTACCCCTCTTCATCATCCAAAATTTTATCCTTTCAAGATGTACTTGCTGAATCAGTTATTATACTATTATTACATTTGCTACCTTCAAAAAATTTTTTTCCTATATTTAATAATTTTATTTTTAATTTACTTTTTTTTTTAAATCTCTGGCTAAGACTTCTCTATCTTTTCACATTTTGCAGTTCTGTAAATGCCTGTATATCATTTCCCACATCATAAAGCCTATCAAATTATCTGTCAGTCCTGATTTTAGTTTAGTTTAGTTTTTTTCTAATAGCAATCCTTAGAGTCCTCTTTCTCTTCTATTTCAATCTGAATTGTCTGTTCTTTGGGTCTTTGCATAGCTTCTTCCTGAGAATGTTTCATCTTTCCCTTGGGAATTCACTTTGTGGAATCCAAGTCTTCCTCTTTCATGAATTACTCCCTCGTATATTTTGGTAACTTCCTGAGAGATTTGAAGAGTAAAGATTTTGAGACTCTGCTTGTTCTTCCTCACATTTGATTGATGATTTGGATGAATATAGAATTTTAGATTGGAATTTTTTAAGTATTGCTCTTAGTCTTCTTTTCTCTGATGCTGATGGGATGTGCGATGCCATGAGGATGCATGGTCTTTGTATGTAACTGCACTGAAGAGTCATTTGTAGCAGTCTGATAGTCCTTGATAATGTGCCTCAGAATCTGTTTTGGGGGTAATTTTTACTTTTATTTGTTGGACTTGGCATTTTTACTTTTTAATCAAGAGATCCATATCTTTCTGTTCTGGGAAGTATTCTTGTACTATTTCTTTGATAAATTTCTTCACTATACTTTTTCCTGTGCTCTCTTTCTGGATCTCATTAGTTATATCTCAGGCCACTTGTATTAATCCATTAATTTTCTTAAATTTTTTCTCACTTTTTAAAAATATTTTTTATTTTGTTTTTTATACGTTTTCTGTACTTTTCAGTCTCAAGCTTTCCTGATGGATGCTTTCTTTAGATGACTCATAATCCCTATCTTCTGGTTCACATTGAAGAGCAAGGCACTGCAAACTGATTCATAGTTCTGTATGCCTAGGAAGTAGCATGTAAACCTGGTGTTTACTAGAACTTAGCAAGTGAAAGAAGCTGGGGCATTCATTGTTATAGACATGGACTTCTACTGCCCCAACCTGCTCTCCTTTGTTCCTGGTACTATTGAGTCTGAAGCCTCTCTTGTTCAGTTTCTCACAATCTATATCCAGTGAGATGGGGAAGGAGCAATTGCTGAACTTTAATGGATGAGATGAGGAAACTGGGGGACTAACTTTATTTTTTAGATTTGACACTTTCTAATATACATGTTTTTAGCCCTAACTTCATCCCTACTTCTATAAGTTTGTAGCCCTGCTTGTCAGCCTTTCTGGGACTCTTATAGGCTAAAAACCAGCTAGCTGTAATCCAGCCATCAATAAAGTTAGAACTGACATACTTTGCAGTTCACTTTTCTTTTGATAACTTGAATATTCATAGAGCTACTTTAAGATTAACAAGATTTGAAGACCAAGCATATGAAAGAGGGATATTTCTGTTTTGTTTTTTTAATGTCACTGACTTCAAATGTATATATGTAAGACTACTTATTTAAATTGCTCTTTTGATATCTAACAGTTGAGATTTTTATCTTATTTTCAAAACTTTTTAAGGATTTAAAAATCTTGATACTTGAAAATCAATATCATTTAAATCAGTCAAATACAAATTTATGGAGGTATAACTAGAGTAAAACTATAAGAAAGTTAAAAGAAACAGAATACTGAGTTTGGACAACTTTCATCTGAATAAATATATTTTTAAAAGCAGACACTTTTATAACTTCTCCACCATTATAGTGAAACTTTAAAAAATGCTAATTAAGTTTATGATAAATATGAATTAAGTACTAAATGAAGATTACTGGTGCTCCAATAAATAGTTTTGGTCAAGTGAAAACAGTGAAAAGCTAGATTATATAGTTTATTGATCTCAGAAGGTAGAGCTAAAAATTATAGATTATTTATTACAAGATGTTATTTCTTTATAGAGTTTAGCTGTACAGAGGAAGAAAGATTGGGATGTGGGCAAATTTGGAATATAGTGCTGTTTCACAATTGTAAATTTTTATAAACCTTTATAGTAAATAGTATAACAAAATAACAACTCACCAGTAGGGGCTTGGGATGGAGGGTTTTATGAGATATTGAGATCTTAGGAGAGGTGGGCCTGTTAAGTACTGCAACCTTATTTTTTAGATATTAAGGCCTAAGTAGATCTCAACTTAGTGATAGTTCCCATGTGCCTCTGGTGGAAATATGGAAGAGACTATAATAAACATAAGATTTTTTCTTTTCTGGAATATTTTCTTCAGGATGGCTCCAGAAGTCGCAGCCGTTGAGAGGAAAGGGGGGTACAATCAGCTCTGTGATCTCTGGGCGGTGGGGATCACTGCCATAGAACTTGCTGAGCTTCAGCCTCCTATGTTTGACTTACACCCCATGAGGTCAGTGTGTCATGGTAGAACCCTATATTTAAATTAATAGCTCTCCCTTTCCTAGTATTATTTATGTCATGAACAAATAATATTCTTAGTATTGCTTTACCTTATTTGGGAATAATAATAATAATAGAATTTGTTGTTGATTTTTCAGAGCATTATTTCTAATGACAAAAAGCAATTTTCAGCCTCCTAAACTAAAGGATAAAATGAAGTGGTAAGTATTTTTGTGTTATTTACTTTTTAGTCATGAACAAAAAAAGAACTGAAATTTAAAAGTGTGATTTTTTAAAATTTCTTAGGTCAAATAGTTTTCATCATTTTGTGAAAATGGCACTTACCAAAAATCCCAAAAAAAGACCTAATGCTGAGAAGTTATTACAGGTATTTTTGCCCTTAACTATATCTTTTTTCAAAAGATAAAAATGTCATTCAGTGAGATTTTTAGTAACTATTCTGTACTATATTATTTTATTTTTATAGCACCCGTTTGTCACACAACCTTTGACACGATCTTTGGCAATTGAACTATTGGATAAAGTGAATAATCCAGATCATTCTACTTACCATGATTTTGATGATGATGATCCTGAGGTAGGAGCTGTTTTACCAACTTGTGTATATAACACATACATATATATGCATATACATCTCAAAGTTAATTTTTTAAAATTCTGGGTTTATTTAGAATAAAGCTAGTTTAAATAAACGGTTGAGGGAACAATGAACTCTTTTTAACTTTGTCTCTCCTAGGGAAGTCAATGTGCTGGATTTTTCTTATTAGCTATAGACGTATCTGAAAATGGCAGATAGAATCATCTAATCTACTTGTTGAAATTACTGCAGCTATTTTAAAGTAGTCATTTTAGATGAAGTTGCCAAATAAATTGTCCACCATAAAAGAGAATGCCAGTGAAAAGCACCTAAGATGTTAGGATATACTTAAAATTTCTATTTGGTTTTCTTAAAAAGTCACTGTACCACTTCATGAATTATTAGCAGTTAGTAGAAGTATAAGATTGACTTTTTGGTGACTAAAATCTTACTTGTCCACTCTGGAAATGTTTAAAAATGAGCTAGTGCAGTAGCTAGAGAATGAAATAATTCTAGTTCTGTGGAAGCATTGATGTTATTGGAACTCTCACTTCTGTTAGTGTGTTTAACATTCCTTGGTCAGCTAATAATTGTGGCACCTTACACTCTATTAGACATGGCAGAATTCTTTTATTGGATCTAAAACTGAGGTGGATAGTCTTGACTGGCTTTATGGAAGGTACTTAAAATGGAGTAAATTTTATTGACGATGTGTAGGAATGATAACTCAGTGGTCGCAGATTGTCATGAATCAGAGAGAAGCTTTCTATCAGTTCACCCTTGTTCTTGCTTGCCATCTTTATGCAACTGTAGTTAAAGGACAGTTATACAACTGTCCTTTTGTTAAAGGTCTAGAAAGGGGTTCGGAAACATAAAACTTAAGAAATACAAAGTATTATTAACCTTGTAATTATACTAGGAGAGAATTTTTTGTTTTGCTTAATTTTGTTGTTAAAAACTTATGTTTTTTAAAATCTTCTACAATAATTCAGTGTACAGGCAGTCTTCAATTTGTCTGGTAATGCAGGACCATAAAGATACCATGTAAGCTGAAAACCCTATAAAGCAATCTTAATAATCAATGGGGAAAATTATAATTGTTTTGTTTTAAGGTCAAATTATAATTGACCTTAAAAATGTCTGTTAAAACATTAAAACTCTCTTACTGTCAGTTTTAAATGTATAGAGAAATGAAAAAGTTTATTTTCTCATTTTTCATATTTGGGTAGTTTTGTGGACCAAACTGTGACTTAATTATGAAATGCCACATGTCACTGATTTTGTTCTTTCCAAGCCTCTTGTTGCCGTGCCACATAGAATTCATTCAACAAGTAGAAATGTGAGAGAAGAAAAAACACGCTCGGAGATAAACTGTAAGTGTATACTTACACAGTTCATAATTTAACATTGAAAAATAAGATTTCAAGTTGTAATTTTGTTACAGTATTTTTGCTTCATTTTCTTCAAAGTAGTTTTTCTTACTAAACCTTTTTAAAGGTAGAATTTAATTAAAGCAGCAAGAATTTCATTTTCCTTATTTCTAAGGAATTTTTGGTATTGGGACAGGGGTAGATTTATGTTACTGTTTGAGAGGAAGAAAAAAGTTCCTAGAATAGGCAGGAGAGAAGAAATCAAGGCAGTGCTGCTTACACTTGTATATGTGTATAACTCCAGAGAACTGTTAAAATGCAGTTTTTGATTCAGTAGATCTGGGGTGGAACCTGAGGTTCCTTACTTCTAACAAGCTTCCGAAATGTGTAGATGCTGATGAAGCAAGTGCCACACTTCAGATATGAAGGAGAGATAGAGGTCTATAAGCTGGCCTACCATCTGAGTGACCTGAGAACCTTTAAAATTGGATTCTCACTTTCCCACGGATCCTGATTTATTAGGTCTTGTGTCAACCCAGGAATCTACCTTCTAAAATCTCTCTCCATGTAATCCTTATGGGCAACCAAGTTATGGGCTCACTGACACAGACCATTTATTCACATGGGATCTGGTTCTGTCAACTTCTCAAAAGACAAACTCTGTCAACAAGAATCTCTGGAATAATAGTGCCTTAATAGTGCCTGATTCCTTATGTACTTAGAATACTATTCCAATGCAGTTAGGCTTGTGATAACACTTTTCTGAGAGGTGAAGATTTATCCTTAGGGAACTGAAATACAAAATGACCATAGTGAAATTAGGTAATAGGGTAACTTGAGATAACCACTGTTAAGAGACCATTCCCAATTTTTGGCTAGATTAGTGATGATAATAATAATACATTTCATACTTTAGATGAATCCATCTCTTTAACTTAAAAGCTAAGTGTGGTAAGTAGAATCAGATACTATTACCATTTAATAAAAAAACAAAAAGAAGTGCAGAGATGAATAGATTTGCCTGTGGGATGGAGTCATACACTAGGTTAACAGCAAGCCCTGGATCTCTTGATTTCCAGCCCAGTGGTCCTTCACAAACACTGCTCCATTTCAGGAACCACCTCAGCACACTTGTGTGGCCTTGAAACTGGAAGTCCTCTGTGAACTTTCCTTTGAAATTTTGGCTCGAGCAGGCACTGTATATTAAGTTCCTAGGTAGTTTTGTGCAGGTGCTACCTGGAAATGCTCTTAAAAGGAGGAAACTCTTGAAAGAAAGCATGATGCATTGTACAGAAAGCCCAAGACTGGGATCTGGTACTTGTTTGCCAGCTATTAGTTGTGTGACCATATAATCTTACCCTTAAAGCTCCTTCTGAAGCCACATGATTTAAACTTGCTAATTTCCCCCAAAAGTATTTTTCTGAAAGTGGCAACCTTAGTATATGAGCATTTCCCATTAGTTTTTTTAATATACAAAAAGTAATTGCAAGGTGTTTTTGTCAATTCTTTAGTAATACAAAAGATGATTAGAGATGTCTTTGTAGTTGATTTAGAAAACATCTATTCAGCACTATTGAAAATATAACTTAAAGCGCTTTTTATCATATTATCTGATTCTATTAAAAATTACATTTTCAGGCCCTTCATTGCAAGGTGCAGTTATTTTTGGATCATTCTTTACTAATTTATATCAGGGGTTCTCAACTCTTAACTGCATGTACCCATATGTGCTATTTGAAACTAGATGCCTATACCTCAGTTTTTCTGAAATGCTGATATTGCCCTCCTTTTAATGGGAGCAAGTGATATCTGAGAGACATCTTCTCTGCTCCTCTCTTTGCCAGCAAGAAAGTTGTCACATCCTCTAGTATGTGGAGGTACCAACAGAGTGAAAACCACTTTTAATAATGTGTGGGTGTGATTATTTGAGGCTTTTAAATCTCATGCAGTGTTCTAATACCTGCTTTCTTAGGACGTTTTGTGATTTCACGTATGATGCAATACATAGAATAGTTAGTAATGCTATTAACCAAAAAGACAGGCCTTGAAAAAATAATTTATTTTAATAATTGTGTATGTCTATTCCTCTTGATAATGTTTTACATTTATAATTACGTGGTGTCTCTCCATGTCTCTCTGTTAAACTAAATAGTGTTTAGGGAATAAACACTGACTCATTTGCAGAAAGGTTACTCTTTCCCTTTTAGGAAGTCCCTCTGCCTTCACTTAAGTGTGCTAAGCAAAGATTTGATTTCAGAAGAAATAATTCTGGGGCTTTTCTTGTCTGCAGAGTAGATTCAGTTTTGACCCAAAATGGCTAGTGAAGAGTCAGCAAATGATAATCTTGGAACTGTCTCAAAGAAACTAAAAAGGAGGTTTCATCTGGATAGTAAAATATAAATTTATGGTGTGTGGCCTGACATACTTACAAGGAGATGGTAGAGGAAACAGAGACCGATAGACAATTACAGATAAGTAGGGTTTTTTGACATTACTAAGAACATCATAAATAGTACTTCACTCTGGAATGATTGACTAACAATTATTTGAATGATGGTTGGAAGATCCTGTGGCAGAAACTGGTCATAATTTTAGGGAATTTGAAGAGAACAGAAAGTGATACCAGTGTAACACATGAAGAACGACTCCCCATAGGGACTTTGCTATATGAGCCCCCTTTCTGGGAAGGCATTCCCATAGAGTACAGGGGTATTGAATAGCTGCAGTTAGGATTCTGTCCTTGTTATGCAAGTTATTCTAAGACAACATCCCTGCAGCCCTGTACAGTCTGGTAAGGAAAACAGGCATGTTTACATGGGACAATAACACAAGGCAAGTGGATGCACAAAACTGTCCTCGTATATCTTTATTTAAGATTTATTTTTGTTATTTGATGACAAGAGTAGATAAAAGCTATTCATTAGGCCTCTATCAAGGTGTAATATATATTAGTTTTAATATCTTACTAAAAGTTATTTTGTAATCTTTGATGTGTGATCATATGTAAACAGGCACAAGGAACCCATTATTGAAAAGCGTACTTTTATATCTTTAAGGACCAAAAATTGGTATCTAGTCCATAACAGCTATAAAGGATATACGCACTCACACACAACTAGAAATCTTATACGGCTGTGTTTCTCAAACTTTTTTACTTTTGCCTCATATTACTGGATTGTCAAATCTCATGGTCTCCTATAATTGGTATTAGCATTCACAGTTAATCATCATACACTAAGATAAAATCTAAATATAAAAGTGATTATACTTTGAAACCTCACTCATTTCCCTACCTTGATAGAGAATTGCTGTTTTAGCTAAAGAGCTTACTAGTTGAACTGCAGTGTATTTGTGACTGTGGTTTTTTTTCTCTTTATTTTTTATATTTGTGGCTCTGCTTTTTATGTCAGTGGTCTTGAATGCTGTACCCAGGTTATAAAAGCAGATAATGATAATGAGAGGTAAAGGTTGTGAAACATTCAGTACATTAGAATAGCAAGGAAAAGATGAGTGTAATATAGTTCATTTATGTCTGCCCTAGCTAGTTTATACTTTAGCTATAGTAATGTATTAGTTATTTACTATTGTATGACAAATAATCCCAAAATTCATCAGCTTAAAACAATAAACATTTATTATTTTACACATATTTTGAGGATCAGGAATCCAGTACACCTTAGCTGAGTGGTTCTGGCTCAGAGTCTGTCGTGAAGTTACAGTCAGGATGTCAGCTATGACTGCAGTCTTCTGGAGGCTTGACGAGGCTGGAGGATTCGCTTCCAAGGCTGTTCACAAAGCTCTTGGTTCAAGGCTTCAGGGTCTTGCTGTACAGCCTCTACATCGGGCTGCTTGCAGCAGGACTTCCTCCAGAGCAAGTGATCTAATACAGAGAGTCCGCAGCAAAAGCCTTATTGTGAAAGTGATACCATCACTCTGCCTTGTTCGTTTGGTCACATAAACCAGGCCTGGGGATGTGGGAAGGGACTGCACAAAGTTTTGAACATGAGGAAACAGGAATCGCTACAGTCCATGTTGCATGCTGGCTTCCAAAAAAATATTCTGCCACAATTGCTGTCTGTCCACTTAAGTCTTTAGTTAAGCTTGTCTCTATTTTATGCTGGGTCACAATGAAGTAGCAAATTAAATACTGGCTTTAACAGACACCTCATTTTGCTAATTATTTGTTTTTTGAGTATGAAAAAGGTATATTATTAACATATTAAACTTTAACAGCTTAGGCTTTATTGGGCTTTTTCTGGCTAACAGATTTTTTAATTTAAATCTTTGGATTGTGATTAATGTGTGGTAGATAATAAAATTAAATGCTTTTTGTCATGTAGTAACTTTTTAAATGCTTACATCATTAAGAAAATAGAAACAGATCATGGCTTTACTTTTTTTTTAGTTGGCCAAGTAAAATTTGATCCACCCTTAAGGAAGGAGACAGAACCACATCATGAACTTGTAAGTAGGGTAGTCTTGGAACGTTAACACTCAAAACAAATGTCTTAATCAATCTTTATGATACATTTGAGCAGACATAAAAAGCTAGTTATTAATATTTTCAAAAACATTAGGGGAATAAAAAGGTAAGTAATTCTGAAATTCAGAATAAATAAATCTGTGTTGCTGAGATGGAATATTTGCAAAATTATTTTGAAGAAACTTGATAGTTTTATTATTCTCTGATTAAATGTTTTTAAATGCTGGCCCTTCAATTTTATTTATTTATTTAATTTTTCATTTTTGTTTTTTCGTTTTTGAGCAGCTTTTTGTGTATTTGTTAAAATAAATGCCATGGTTTTAAACTAAAATTTTGGACCAATAAAAGCATATCTCACTAAATATGAGCAGCTTTTTTTTAAGAGTATAAGCCAGATTTTTAAAAATCAGGATAGAGTCACATCTGTTTAGAGTACTAAAATTTAGGAGAGACTAGGCATACATAGTAGATAAAGTTTGTCCTTCATTTATTTAAGGCTTGCTAACTGAACATTCTTTTCATGATTCTTTTTTAATGTTTTATATACTCTTTTCTAGATATTTATTAATATATTAAATACAGTCTTAGAGGCAAAACACTTTGCAAATATTTGAGATACTAATATTCTATGAAAGAATAAATGAGACTATTACGGATAAGAATAAATGAGACTATTAAAAAGCAAACAATTTTAATAAAATTACCAAAGGTCCAGATTATGTTATATTTTTTTCTTTTCTACTTAATAATGAGCAGAAAATAACTGTTAATAAGTACTAAGGATTGGAGTGAGATCTTTCTTCTTAAATTTAATGCTTATTTTAACACACTCAACCCAAGGCATACAAAGGAAATCTTTAGCCTTTAATTTTTAGAGTAATTCTAATTCAGTATATACCAGCATGTAGGAAAGGAATATTAAAGCAAAATCCTTAAAATGATCATGTTATAATAATTAAAGCCTGACATTTAAGTAGAGGATGGATAAAGTTAAGAAGAAAAAGTTGTCGTGATGTTTATAGATGTTGATTGTATTTTATTAAGGCCGTTTGCGTTTATCTGCTGTTTCTCTTTTTAAGTTGGCGTTGCATGTATTTAAATTTCATACTAATTTATAGTAAGTGCACTATAGAGCAAAGTTGTTGCAATATTGCTTTTTAGAAGTGCCTTAATATGATTTGACTTTGCCTTCGTTTTAATAAAATTATGTTAACAGGACTTACTTCACTTATAAAAGTTTCCCTTTGTGAATTTGTGGCTTTTAGTCTAAGTGTAAATAACTTGGGTTTCTTGGTCTCTGCTAAACAGCCCGACAGTGATGGTTTTTTGGACAGTTCAGAAGAAATATACTACACTGCAAGATCTAATCTGGTATTTCTCATCTTCTGATTTTCTTTGTCAGCATTGTTTTAGTCTTGTTTGTTTTACTTTTTTAATCAAATATTTTGTCCAATTTTAATGAACCAATTTAAGTATTGTTTTATAAGTTCCTGCCATTTAGCAAGCTTCCATATAATAAGGGTTATAGCATAGTTTTTCCTAACAAGTTTAATAAGTATATCTACTCAAATATGTTAAATGTTGTAATAAAAAATAAAAATTTTTTTTTATGAAAAATGTTCAATTTTCTCATTCAAATGTTTTTTAAAAAACATAGTTTAATATAACTTGTTTAATGAACTAGAAACTGTTTATATTACATACCCATTCATATATAAAAACTATATATTGCCTATATAATATATATCATTTTAAGAAATAATTTACCCCTAATTAACAAAAAAATCAGTCTCAGATTAAATTTTAACTTTGTAACATGATGTAATATCTAGTTTTCTCAGGCCAGAATTTCAGCCTCCCTGAAATTATTAAGACTCTTTTACGATTATGTAAGAAAAGATGGGATATTAACCCTGGTAGATAATAAATAAATAATACTTTTAGCAATTGCTATTAAATAAATAGTTCTTTCTACTTTTGTAGCTGGCCAGGGCCCCACGTTGCTTCCATATTTACTCCTAGATGCCATTTTTCTGACTTTTCAGTGGAATTTTTCTTCTGTTTTCTTTCCTTTACTTTATAACATATCTCTTCCAATTCTGATTGATTTAAATGATTCTTTGCACAAAATTTTAAATCTCTGTCCTGTAACATTTGTTGAACAGAAAAGAGATTTTAGACATAATTTCTCTTTTAGTGAAGTTGCTGTCTTGATGGGCAAAAAATACTTGCACATATAAACTCTTAGCCATGCCAAAAAAAAAAAAAAATGTAGTGGGTTGCCAAAATAAAGGCAATGGTTGAAGAGAAGCTAATATACAGTAGTTACCATAGAAATCAGAGAAGAAAAGCTTTGGGTTAATGTAACTTCTGGGAGAGATTAAAACTGATTTTAGTATTGTGCAGGAGTCATTCTTCAGGAAAAGAATGGATATATACCTTATGTTTCATGGGAATTAATGTGGGAACATTCATTGGCACAGACCACAATTTTTAGAGATGTCAGATAAAAGAGCTGAAATTATGAAATGTTCACACTGCTGCTGGAATTATGGTATTAGCTCAGAAGAGGAAGATTGAAGTACTGAAAGAGAAATTGATGGGTGAAATTGATGGGTGAAACCATTCATATTACAGGTGTTACCCAGCAAGGTCTGAATAAAGAGAATATAGAAAACGTTTACTTCAGTGGGTGATGCCTGTGTTTTGCAGCCAAAGATAGAATCAACATCAGAGGCAGGGAAGAAGCATTAGAAAAGCTTGAATAGGTAGATGTATTGTCACATAGGAAAGAACGATGCATCAGATGACTCAGCAAAGCCAGAAAGTGAGGATTGAGAATTAACTGTCTGAGGAAGCAAGTGAGAAAGGAATGTTTGCAGAGAACACTAACAGTGATTTCTTGATTGAAAATTTCTTCAGATTTAGACATATGTAGGTTAGAATAACAATTAGTTAAATTTGTTGTGGAAATAAAAGATTGCAAGTCAGAAGTTTAAATTAATATTTTCTAGAAAAGACAACTATAACACCAGAAACATAATACTTTAGAGTTACAAATATTCTTTTCTGTATGGAACTAGCCTAGTAATTTGAATACTTTGTCACGGCTCTTTTCCCTAGAACTATATCCACTTCCAGCCCCAAATAATCAGGAGGGTCTTATGATAGAGCGAGCAGTTGACAAGAAGTCTTGTGACAAAGGAGGGCTTTAGGGAGAGTTGTGTATAGTTCTGGCAGAAGGGGAATGAATAAAATAGTTGTCAGATCCTATTTATAAAATCAATCTAAAAAAGCTCACTTCTAATGATGATAAAAATTAACGCTTAACTAGAAGTTTTTATATACCAGGTATTTCAAGCATTTTAATTGTATTAAATTATAATTCTTGTTTTACAAATGAGGGAAATTAAAGTACAGCAAAGCTGAAATTGGTTTTACCACCCAGCTAAATAACATTATAGAGCTGGGATTTGACCTAAGCAGCCTGGCTTAGGAATCCAAACCTAAACCACTGTGCTGTATTACCTCTACCCAATATTGTCAATATTTTGTTTTCCACCAGTGGTGGGCTTATGTTTATGTTCTCTCTCTTTTTAACCAACAAATATGCTCTTTTGTTTTTTATTGTGATAAAAACAACATAAAATTTAACATTGTAACCATTCTTAACTGGCATTAAGCCCAGTTACATTAAGTACATTTGTATTGTTGTGTGACCATCACCATGATCCACCTTCAGAATGTTTTCATCTTCCCAAACTGAAGCTCCATACCCATTAAATAATACCTCCCATTCCCCACACCCCAATCCTCTGGCAATCATCATTCTATTTTTTGTGTTTTTGAATTTTCTGTATTCTAGTTACCTCATATAATTGGAAACATACAGTCTTTGTTCTTTTATGACTGACTCACTTAGCATAATATAACATCTTCAAGATTCATCCATATTGTAGCACATGTCAGAATTTCCTTTTTAAGGATGAATTATGTTCCATTGTATATATAAATGACATTTGTTTATCCATTGATCTCCATCAATAGACACAAGTTGCTTTCACCTTTGGACTATTACGAGTAATAATGCTATGAACATGGAGGTACAAATATGGGTTCCAGTCTCTGCTTTCAATTCCTTTGGGCATATAATTAGAAAGGGAATTTGCTGGATCATATGATTATTTTACGTTTAATATTTTGGGGGACAGTTGTACTGTTTACCTTAACTGCTGCATCATTTTACAGTTTTACCAGCAATACACAATGGTTCCAATTTCTTCATATCTCAGTGAACACTTGTTATTTCTTGCCAGGGCTGGGGTGACCCAGGTTGAGGGTGCGTGTGATTGTTTATTTTTTAATAACAATGGCGTGACCTGTCCATAGTTATTTCAGCCCCCAAATTTCATTAGTCCTAAAACCTTGGCATTGTGAACAAGATTTCAACTCTTATAAATACTTGTTGCTGGCCACTAGAAACCACAGTGTCTGGCTGTCACCTTAGTAAGCAGTCACCACCAAGATGACAGTCTTGAATCTCTTAGGACCCAGAAAAAAAACCATTTACCTCACTGCCTAAAAGTTTCATGTCATCAGTGATTTCTGGTGGTTTTAAGTACTAAGTGTATTTTATGATTTTGTAAATTAATTTTGAATATTTAATTATTACAATAAAGTGATTTTTTTAAATCAAGTAATGATAATATATGAAACCGGAAGAACAGAGCTTGATTTTTGAGACTTTTAGTGAATAGAAAAAGGTGTTTAAGTTTTGAAAAGTACCTTAGTTAAAAATCAAACATCTGAAAGAGTAAGGATAAAATATTTAAATTGGAATTGAAAATATGTTAGGAAGATATATAACCAATTGATCATTTTCATTAAACAACAAAAGCACTTTAAGATTATCCCTGAATTAGGTCAAAATTGAATTGTCTATAAATAAAGTTAAATTTATTCTGGAAAAGAAACAGTAAATACTAACGTTTTAATTTTAAATCTGTTAAACTATTATAAAATTTATGTTATGTAGTCACTTTTACCTAGTACATATGAAGACAGTTTCTAAGAACTAATTTCAT
The DNA here is from genome assembly GCA_004027375.1 of Macroglossus sobrinus. Taxonomy (NCBI): domain Eukaryota; kingdom Metazoa; phylum Chordata; class Mammalia; order Chiroptera; family Pteropodidae; genus Macroglossus; species Macroglossus sobrinus. Next base: position 91,261 of record PVKZ01001826.1, on the reverse strand, counting down.
AGTTGTGCAAAGGACAGTCTCTAGAATATCAAACATAACTCAATGATACTCATTTTCAAACTTGTTGTGTAAGTCATGTTATTCAGTTTGAGATTCCTTAAGTCTTCTGTTTTTATTAGTCAAAATTCTTCTTGATAAGTTAGTATTCTGACCCTACTTGTTTTACTGACTTTTTAAGAAATAAAAAATCATTTTGAACTATCCAGTATTCAATCCCTTTTTACTTCGGTAAATTATCTACAACATTACAAGTTATCTGATGACCTTATTTGTTAGATAAGGTTATTAAATAATTTTCATATTTTTTGATGAGAAAAAAATTTCTGTTCTCTTTTTTTGGTTATAATATATTGCTAAGATCTTTTTTTTTCTTTTGTGTTTTTGTACCCAACTGTATCAATTCTACTGACTTCCTGCTATTTTCTTATCAGGTATAGACTTTGTACTCTTCTGAGGGGGTTTACAAAAAAAAAAAAATAAGATCTTAATCATATATTTTCCTTTTCTGGTGTTACGCATTATACCATTTTCTTTCAGTTCTTTCTGGCACCATAGAGGCTCTAGGTTTAGAACCACTGAAGTTAGGACTTTGTGACACAAAAATATTTTAATTGGGTTAGGTTGACTGTCTTAAATTTTTTAGTGTTTAGGTTAAATGTATACTAGTCTATTGCATGTTTTCAGTCCAGTTTTGTTACTTATTTGATTTTACTGTGTTGTTAAGTATTGTCATTTCACTAATAAGTTGATGCCTGATATATGCAGCTAATTTTTTATGTCCTGCATGTTCAAATATATCCTTATTTCACCATAAAGGATGGCCATGTCTAACTATTATTTAGGGTTTTTTTTTGGAGTGCTTTTCCAAGCATAGTTTGGTAGCATTTTTCTGTTACAGAGTAGCTTCCAAGTCCTTTTCAAAAAGCATTTGAGATCAGTCTTTCTTAGATTGCCCTAAAAATATCTAAATAACTACTACCTTTGCCCAGGTTTTATTTTTTTTATTCACCTTTTTATTTCTTCTCATTTTCATTGTCCAATTTACTGTCTGAATTCCTGTCATGAAATAATAGGTGCGTGGTAAATAATAGTTAAATAAAATGAGATTAGATATTTATTAGAAAGATTTAATATAATTCTTCTATTTGGTGACATGCCTGGCACATTGTTTTTGTTCCATGGTTGCTAAAACATAACTTGATTTACAGAAAAGGAATAAATAAAGAATAATTCCTTTTACATTTTAGCTTTTCTTCTAGGGCTTAACACATGGCACATTTAATCATCAGACTTGGATCTATCTACAACTTCTTCCTAGCCTAAATGTGATTCTATCTATGAACCTATGCCCAATTTTCTATTGAAATACTCAGTTATTTTAGACTCTTAGCTTCTTAAGTACACTGCTGATCTCAGTTGATTTTTTTTTTTAATCATTATCATCATTTCAGTAATTGTCATGTATCAGATGAGCTGGCTATTCTTGTGACACATCTGTGTTTATATAACAGAATCTTGGCCACTCTTCCCAAATGTATCCTTTTGGAAATCATTTGATTAAAGGCTTAAGAGATTATATTGGCTAAAGAGATTGCTGGTCTGGTAGAGCACCCAGTTATCTACAGCTGAAGAAAACAAACTTGAATTTAGAAGTGTATTCATTGAGATAGTACTTCTCTTTACTGAATACCAAAGTTTATAGATTCCTGTATAAAGTCATGACCAATTAAATTTTTCAGCATAATAATTGTGTGACACTCCTATAATAACAGTGATTTCATCCTATTAAGATATATCATAATTAAAGAGAACAGGTGTCCCTTTTCATTAGAATTTCATGTGATACCAATGTGGCACTTGACTCATCTTTTTGTTTATGATGTATTTTCTGTCACTGATAAGAACTTATGCATGGAAGAACACAAATATTGAAGAAAAAATTTGAGCCTTTTCTAAACCAGAATTTTTATTTTTACCAACTATTTTTTTGATAGGTCTTGTAATGTTTAAATGTTAAAATACTTTTCATTTAAATGTAAAGTATTGCTTGGAATCCTCTTATTCCTAGGCTTAATAGTTTTGTGATCTAGATTTATTTTTGTGTATGTTAATGAGGCTGAGTATTAGTTATTTATAGGAAAATAAACAAATGGCATTTGAACAAGCATTTATTTAGGTCCTAGTTAATGTGTGCCAAGTTTGCTAGTCCCTGAGCTGTGGGGAGGAAAGATAGATTTAACACATGAACAATCTCCTTTTGTTTGAGGACTCACAGCCTGGCTACTGTTTTTACATACTTGTAAATATATTTATTAAAATATAGTGTAAGTGCTAGAGGAGAACTGTGTGAAATGCTGTGGAGACATGGAGAAGGTTGCAGCTAAATTCCTAGATGGTCTTGGAAGGCTGCTGTTTCCAAGGAGGTCACTTTTTTGTTTAGTCCTGATTGTGCGTTTGACAATATCTTGTAAAATTAGAAAGCACACTATCTAAATACACTGTATTCTAATGAAAATAGAATTAATTTAAAGTGTTAAATATTGTCCCATTACTGTTAAAATAGTGCTTGAAATAGTGGCTTAGTAAAGGGGAGAAAGGGAAACTTACTTTTTTCCATGGTTATTGGAAAGCATATTCTTTGTCTCAAGAAGGCATTTGAGTTGAGCACATATATATCGTTTGTCCCTTTCAATTCTAATTCTTAATGCTCTACAATATGCAGGATTCAGTGGAAATGTTTAGTTGAGGAACTGCTTTAATAATGTTGAAGTTTTGCTACTTAACTCTTTAAAAAATAAAAATTCTAACATGTAATTTGTAACCTTTTGCAAACTCATATATATATTTACTTAAAAAGAGCACCCTATTTTATTTCTTTAAAAAATTATTATCTGCATAAAGCAGTAATAGAGATATGTGAGTTGTGTATATGCATAATTATTATAGATCTTACATATACAAAGTCAAACCAAGGTTTTTGTTGCTTGTTCTCTTCTGTAATCATTTTTGTTTCATTGTAATTTGAGAATAAATACCTTATTTGAGCTTTTTTCTTTCTAATAACAAACTTTTACAGATATTAACTACAGTGGCAATAACCATAAATGAAACTTGCTTATATTTAAAACAAGTTCCCAGAAAAATACCAAAGTTAAATAATAAAACATGTAAATCAAGACTACAGACTTCTGGAAATCTTTTATTGTTAGAAGTCCTACAATGCCTTTTTTAAAGGAATATAGCAATACAGATTTATTTGCAGTCTGGGGCTTTTAAAAAAATAATATATTAATGTATCATGATTTGTGGTATACTACTATTTTACCAAATATTTTCTTTTGTATTTATTAGGATCTACAACTAGAATATGGACAAGTACACCAAGGTAGTTACTTTTTAGGTGCAAACAAGTAAGTAAAGTTCATTTAAAATTTAATATAAATTCAAGAATAATTAAGTTGCCTTAAAATATTATATTTTAATATTTATGGTAGTAAATTGTATTAGTCTGACAGGTATATTTTATAATGTGCTTTTAACTTTTTTTTATTGCTTTCTTGTTCATCATTTAGTAATTGTAATAAGGACAGTCACCTTACATTTTTTATATCAAGCTACTTTGTAGACCTTACTTGTAAGAGAAAGCTAAGTACATTCCAACTGAAAATAATATGCTTTACAATTTATATCTTTAATTTGTAAAGTTGACCTGTTTATTTCTTAAAAACTTGCTTTGGTATGTGTCCCAGATGTGTTGGTCCTGAAAACAGCTGTAAATATTCACACTGTTTAGAAACCTTAATTTTTTAGCTAGTAAGAGTCTTTTAAAAAGTGAATAGTAGTTAAAATGTGTCTAAAGTTTTAAAAGTTATTGATTCATGCAAGAAATAAATCTAACAATGAATTTTAGGACCAGTCTACATCACACTGTCTATATGCTACAGCACAGTGGTGAAGAGGCAGCTTTACACGGTTTAATAATTTCAGCTGTTCATTAGCCTGAGTTAGCAAGATGTGGGGAAGACTGCTATTCCTCATAGTTTCTCATTTCCTGAATTCAGGGATGAATTATCATTAGATAAGCTAATTTATAAGGAAATATTATTTAAATAGGTAAAACCTTCCAGTATTGTTGATACTATTTTAATAATGAGAACAACTTAAAATTTCAAAATTTCAAATACATTAGAGAGTTGAGACATATACACACATATTTTAAGTTAAGCAGTTGAGAAATGGTGACTAAAGACAGGTAGCTTAGATTTGGTGATTATAATGCAAAATCATGTCTCTTTTTTTAATAAATGAAACATTTAATTTATTATACTATCTTTTCAACATAGAGAAGAGACTTTGAATATAACCTAGAGAAATGCATTAGTTTTGATTTAAACCAAACTTCAATTTAATACCAGAGGTGATTTTTTAAAATTATTATTACCTTTGTTTATGTTTTTGAAAATGGAAAATAAGTGTACAATTCCCATGGTGAAAATGAAATTCTATCTAAATAGTAACTGTTTGCTATATATAGTTTGTCTTAATGTTTTGATGGACAGCAATGTGAAGTCGGTCTCATAGTGGGTTAGCAAATAAAAACTTCTAAAGTGTTTTTTATGTTATTTTGTCTAAATTTGAAGTCTTTTTAAGGATTTCGTTAGCAAATTTTGGTGTGTTTTAAGAGACTGGATAATTTGGAAGATACTTCATTTACCTTTTATTGGTTCATTTAAAATATATTTTTAAATGACATACTTGCAAAAATACAAAAAAAAAAAATGGCCCATCACTAAATGTTTTTCCAGATTCCTTTGTTCCCATTGTCTAATTTCTGACTGTTAGAAATTTTCCTAATATATGGTTACTTTGGCTAGGTAAAATGTTAATAATTTCCCCAACTTCATTTTTTGATTAATTGGATCCCTGCTTAAGGAACTGTATTCTATATAACGAATCACTGGCAAGGTAGGTTGGCCAAAAGTTGGACCTTTGGCTGTGTTTCGTGTACAGGTATATACATACATGTGACATGAGCATGGATGTAGCACTTCTCTTACTGTACTGATATGTCTGCTTTATTCTTGTGACTAGGCAATGTTTTAAAACTCACAGGATTTCCTGCTTTCTCCATAGGTGATCAGGCAGACAGATTTCCATTTATGGGTGTCTACCTATTCCAGACCACACAGAAACTAAGATAGTTTGTTGTTTTGTTTTGTTTTGTTTTTAGTGAATGCATATGTATTTTGACTTACAGGGTGGTTTTCTTTTTCTTTTGAATTCTGTTATTGAGGTCACCCTTTCTGACCATATAAAACCAACAAAATATTATTTATAAAAGATAACAAATTATTTCTGATTTTGTTTTTAATGTAGAATAAAAATTCTAAAGACAAACTCTTTTTCAAAGACCTAAGTAATAGTGAAGAGTAAATTGAATTACACAATTCCTGATACAGTTGAGTATAGAAGTAGTAAATGCCAGAACTGTCTCTTTTTGTAAGCTATGAGACTTTGAGAAATTTACTTCAATTTCTCTAGTGAATTGGGGATTATAATAATACCTGCCTTCTAGGGTGTTAATGATGAAGTGGAATAATCATTGTAAAGCATTTAGCACCTTTAAGGTTTAGTAAATACTTACTGGTTGCCTTATTTGTAGTATTTACTCAGTAAATAATTGTTGATTGTAAGAGCAAGTAAATATCAGTGAATAAAACTGCTTGCTTTTTGGTATTAATGAAATAGAAAGGTTTTTGTTTTGTTTTCAGATATACTCAGGACAGTACTTACAGATTGTTTTGAACCAGTTAGGCGATTTCGAAAGATTTTAGTAACCAGCGGCACAAATTCCTTAGCTAATTCAAAAATGCTAAATATGTTGGCAGTGGTTTTTTATTTTGCTTCATATCAGTTTCTTCACTTCATCAGTTAAATCTGTGTTTGCATATTGTTTCATTTTTAAACTTTTCCAGATTTTCTAATCATTTTAGGTTGGCTTAGTAATTTAATGTCTGAGGACATCATTTTTATTTTGTTTTTGTATATTACTTTCTAAGAATTCCATAATAGAAGAATCCAAGTGGACTAGTGAATAGTGACTTCTTAAAAAATTGTATAGCACCCAATCTTTGTGATTAAATCATTATTGCATTCCCCCCCCCCCCAGTGCTCTCAAGATACAGTATTTACTATAAATGGACCTTCCAGTAAATTTAGCCATGTTTTATTTTCTCTTTTATAAAGCCTGAAAAGCAAATCATATATCCTATTTTTCACTAAGGCAATTAATTCTTTAACTTTATTAACAGAAAAAGCCTTAACACATAATAAGAGATTTACAGGTAAATAAACAAAACATATATATGAATCCCAAGTCATAGACAAGCTCATTTCCATGTTCTCTTACTCAGCCTTTCTCTGTTATTCTTAGAGAACCTAGTACTACTCCCAGGAAGACTGGTTTTTAAAAAATGGAATGCTATGTAAGTCCAATCAAGTACAGTAATCGAAGATAAACTACATTTAAATTCCCTTAATTATTTCCAAATTCTAATATTCCCAGCTGGAAAAAGAAATGCCTCAAAATATTATCATATGTTTGAGAACACTTTTTTTTCACATTTTGTAAGATGATATAAAAACCCAGTGTACAGTTCAGAAATATTATGTTTTGGTAAAATGGTTTAAAGCAGCACTTTTAACATTTTTGGTCTCAGGATCTCTTTACAGTCTTCAAAATTATTAAGGACTTCAATGAGTTTTTGTTTATATGGATTATAATATCACTATAATATTAGAAATTTAAACTAGAACTTTCAAAATATTTAGTATTTTATTTAAAATGATACATAATACTCCTGTTGTCATAAAGAAATTTTTATGTATTAAAATTTTTTTCATCAAGGACCAATTCAAATGCCACCTCTTTATTGTTTCTTCCTTGTAACACCCCTTAATTTCTCTCATGAGACTTAGAAGCAGCAAATAATTGCAAGAAGAGGCTTTATATATATAGGTCAGTGCATTACAGCAAACTTTGTGTTGAGTCCCACTACTAACATTTTTTTATGAAGAACAGCTCATTTTAGAAACAAAATAATATTAGTAAGGAAAGTACTTTGTTTTATTTTTTTTTCAAATCTCCTTAATATTTGGCTTAATAAAAGTAAGCTAGTTTTTCATCTCTGCTACTAGTCTGTTGTGATGTCATGTATCTTACAGTCCAGAAAACTCTAGAGTTCCATTCTCATTGAAAGAATAGGGCTGGAAAAGTAACTGCTTTAGTATTATGAAAATAGTTTTGACCTTGTAGACCTCTTTGTAGATTGGAGGCCAAGAGACCCCCAAGATCCTCAGATCACATTTTGAGAATACTAGTTTAAAAAATATTGCTTATTCAGTAATAATAAAGAATATATTAATCGAGTACTTAACTATGTTCTAAATTCTTTTTCTAAGCATTTTTACCTATATTAATTCATATCCAGATAAACACATTGACATAAGTACTATTATAATTCCCATTTTACTGATATGGAAGCTGAAGAATAGGGAAATCAAAGTAATTTATTGAAGGTCACATAGCTTACATTGGCAGAGTCAGGATTCAGATTCAAGCTGTCTTTGCTTCACAAGCTGTCATAATTTTGCTAAACCGTCTCAGTTTTTTTCATTGCAAAATAGGAATTACAATTAGTTTATGGTTTTTCTATGTCATTTACCACTCCAGATTTAGAACTTTGTCATTTTTAATATTTAGATTGTTATTAAACTGGCCTAATTAAATTTTGATGGCTAAAATCTATTAATTGCTTATACCAGCTAATCATACCTTTCAGTTTCTCTAGTTTTATGTGTTGATAATTCTAAAGACAGTTTTTTCCATTATATATAGGAGGGGGAAATGATTAGAAGATACTACCTTACAACTTTTGAGGAGAGAAAATTTTCTGCTGAATCACTTTTACCTCAGTAATCTATTAGTAACCACATTTCTCTATATCCCATTAACTTTAAGAAGCTATTGAGTTTTTATGCTTAAAGAGTATAATATAGGAAGTATGCTGTACAAACTTGCAGTGAAAAGAAGGGAAGTCAGGAATGCCATGAGTTCTCTCTCACATTCCTGAATATCAGAAGTTTTTTAAATTGCTCCTAATGATAAAATCCTCACACCTGGTCTAATACAGGCTTAGTCTCCCAAAAGTGTAAATGTGTTTGCCAGTACACCACTGGAGAACAGATACATCAGGTAAGTGAGTGTCTTCTGTGAAAGCAGAGTGCTCTACATTCATGTATTCACATCACATGCATGCATGCTTTGGCAGAGAGATCCAACATGTTGAGTTTCATCTTGTAGGATTGCCTGAGAGCATGATGTTTTTTTAAAGTGTGTCACCTTCCTTTTTTTAAGAAGATAGTATAATTTCAGGTGTCAGGTAAATATTCCAGGTAAAATCCCAATCCTGGAAACCCCTGACTATGACCCTGCAATTATTGTTTTGTCAGTCCTATTGTGACATTTCATAGTGAGTTGTCCTCTGTTTGAATTGGTATTTTTCAGTAAACATTGGGATTTATTTTGCTCATTTAAACAAAATATAGAAAAACATTAGTAACAGAAAATAGAGATAGCTCATTAAATATATCTTGATGTTTTATGGTATAGAGATGATCATTGTAGTAAAGTTTTAGTAAATAGTAAAAATAATTTATGCATTAGGTTAAAGTGATGAAAATATGTACTTACTGCTTATTCACTTTTTTTTTTCTTTTAGGAGTCTTCTGAAGTCTGTTGAAGAAGAATTACATCAGCGGTAATTCAAATTTTAATTAAGCTTAAAATACCTGTGTCACAGATGAGTAGTCTGTTTGCCCCCTTCTGTCATGTAGCCTAAAGTTGTTTTTTTGTTATTGTTGTCTTAATTCTGAATTTTGTGAAGATGTAGAAATAAAATCTTCCTTGCAGTAGCCCTTTCTGCATTTTCTAAAATTTCTTCAGCTGTTTGTGGTAAAGTTCATTTAGTAACAATGGAATTGTCTTCCTTTATCTTTAGAGGACATGTGGCACATTTAGATGATGATGAAGGGGATGATGATGAATCTAAACAGTAAGTTCTGTTTCTGTTTTGGGTAAAAGAAAATGTATCTTTTGACTTTATTTTATAAGTTTGACATTTTAAAATTGACCGTAATTTTAATATTAGTAGTAACAGTCTTATGAGTTCTAACACAGTTTCTTTCTTTTTTTTTATTCTAGTTGTATTAGTCAGCTCAGTCATTCTCAACAAAATACCATAGAATGATAGTTTCAACAACAGTATTTATTTCTCAAAGTTTTGGATGCTGGGAAGTTTGAGCTCAAGTCACTGGCCAATTTAGTTCCTGGTGCGAGCTCTCTTCCAAGCTTACAAACAGCTGCCTTCACACTGTGTCCTCAAATGGACTTTTCACAGTAGTACATGCAGAGAGAGAAATCTCTCTCGCTGTTCTTATAAAGCCACTAATTCTGTTTGATTAAGGCTTCACTCTTATGACCCAAGTTAACCTTCATTACCTCCCAAAAGCACTATCTCCAAATACAGTCACATTGGAATTAGGACTTTAACATACAGATTTTAAAGGAATACAATTTAGTTCATAGCATTTTGCCCCTGATTTCCCAGAATTTATATCCTTAACAAATGCAAAAGAGTCATTTTATCCCAGCAGCCCTAAAAATCTTAACTCTTTCAAATATCAAATCTAAAGTCAAAGACTTATGTAAATATAATAAAACAATCTGATTTAGATCTGATGATCTACGGTCACCTTTGGGATCATTTTTCCCTCTTGAAGAATAGCCCATGCTCAGATAGCTCTGTCATGCTGTCCTGTGGAATCTAGGGAGTCCGGCAGCCTTCCTTCGTTTTGTCTTGTCTCCATCCTCTTCAGTTCAGATGACCCGTGTTTGTTCTGGTATAATCCCATAAATTCTTTACTGAGAGCTAGTCCGGCCATACCCTTAGTGTTCTCTTCAGAACATGCTTCCTCCTGTGATCCATTTCTGAGCTAATATGGATAGGAGAAGAGTTTTTCAGATTTCAAGTTAAGTTCCTTTTTGCTTAACAACTCCTTCTTCAAGTTTTCTCTCTCTTCTCTCATTTTACTGTAAGCAATGAGAAAGAGCCAAGCTGCTCCTTCAGTACTTTTCTTAGAAGTCTTTTCAGCTAAATATCCAGTTTTATCACTTGCAAGTTTTACCTTCTACAAAACACTAGAACATGAACATAATTCAGCCAAGTTCTCTGCTACTTCATAACAGGGCTCACCTTTTCTCCAGTTTCCAGTGACATCCTTATTTCCATCTAAGACCTCATTTCTGCCTACATTCAGTTGATAAATATATTTTCTTTTAGAGGATGGAAACTCTCACAAGCTCTCTTCCTTCTGACCTGTCACCAGAATCTCTCTTAATATCCACATTTCTAGCATGTACTTTAAAACTGTTTCAGCTTCTACCCATTACCCATTTTTAGGAGTTTGTTACATCAACACTCCACTTTTTGGTACTGAAATCTGTCTTAGCTTAGGCTGCTATAACAAAATATTATAGATAGAGTGGCCTGGACAACAGAAATTTGTCACAGTTCTGGAGGATATGATGTTTGAGATAAGGCACCCCACTGATGGCCCTATTTCTGGTTTTTAGACAGCTGCCTTTTTGCTGTGTCCTCATGGCCTTTTCTCAATGTGTGCACATACATCTCTTCCTCTTCTTAGAAAGGCCACCTTTTCTATTGGATCAGGACTCCACCCTGTGACCTCATTTAACTCCAGTTACCTCCTAGAGGCCGGATGTTCAAACACAATCACACTGGGGGTTAGGGCTCCGATATAAAAATTTGGGGTACACACAATTTAGTCCATAGAACAAGTTGATAACAAGGAACTTTTGGGGAAAAAACCTAAAAGGTAATAAATATACCTTGTAGTTTAATATCATGAATTAGTCAATTGGTAGCTGCTGTACTTATTGCTACAACTACAAAGAGGCTTATCGTATAATTGATTAAATGTCGTCTGATTTATTTCAAGTAAAATACTTTGGATATAAATGTATTTTTAAAGAGAGAATATTTTCACTTATGTAAGTATTGATATTTCTTTTTTTTTTTTTTAAGGGAAGGATATAGTTTCATAGTAGAGTGACAACAGTACATGACTCTTTGGAAGCTTAGGTTTTCTTTCTACCTCAGTACTCTGTGACTTTGGATCAGGGCACTTAACCTCTCTGGGCCTCAGTTTCGTCATCCAAGAATTTATGTTCTCTCATTTAATTTGCTGTAAATTTTTTTTACAACTTCGATCCTAGATTGTAATGAATCTGGGCTTCAATAAATCAATTCTGCCTATAATTTCTTAGCAATGTATATAGTTTTTGATGAGCTTCATCAGAAATATTTTATATCTAACAATAAAAATACGTATTACATTGTAATATTTTTTATATTATATATATTATTTGTTGTTTTCCCCTAAACAATTGTTACTTAGGTTTTTACCTTAATTACTTTTCAGTTCGTATAAGTTGGAACTGTAGTTATCTTTTCCTGTTTTAATTACTATAGTTTTGAAATCAAAAAAGCATATCTAATTCATTACTTCTGAATAATTCTTCATTCAGCATAACTTGGAAGATTTCATGGAATATTTTGGAAAATACTTATAATTTTAGAAAAAGGAACTTGTTTATGCAAGTTTTTTCTCTATAACTTTGTAAAATTAATTGTATTTCTAATATATTTACAAATTGTATAATATAATTTGTAAAATAAATTATATTTGCAAAATGAAGAGTTCTAATTCTAAACTTTTATATTTTTATAGTTCGACCATGAAAGCAAAAGTTCCACCTCCTTTGCCACCAAAGGTAGACAGATTAATTTTTCAATTCAAATTATGTGTATGTGTGATTCTTCTCCTACTTTAATACTGTATTAATAGTTACTCTGTGGCTTATTTTCACTTATGATCTACAAAGAAACATGAAGAAGTTACTAATCATGATATAAATAGATGATTGTGATTATTTTTGTCTTTTTTTAATTATCCAACTTGTCATTTATTGTTTATTCTAAGTAAGGTCTAAAAATTTGTACGAGAAATTATATTAATGGATTAGTTTCATTTCACTTGGCTTAGAAAACTCAGATTTTTTAATAAGATTTTGTTCCTCCAAATCTACAATCTACTAATAACTGATTTTCTGAGAATGGGTAAAGAATAGTGATTTATCATAACATATATTCAATTTTCAGAAGGTACTTTTAAATTAAAAATACAAAATAAGTCAATAATTATTAAAATTTTTTTATCAGTGAAATCCTTCTGCCAAACAAAAGCATCATAAAATTATTCCAACAAATTAATTTTTTTCTTTTTAAGGTAAAACAAATTAATATGTTTGTGGTAATACAAATTTATTCTGTAAGCTTGTATGCATAACATATTTTAATTATAAAATAAACTGTTTTAAAAATGAGCTGATATAAGATTTGAAATCAGGGGTTATAAATGCAAATTGGTGTCTGACCAGTCTTGACATCCAATATATTACTATATTTTATTTACATTTTATATTTTTGAGAAAACTGTAATTCACACAGGTAAAAAATAATGTATTTGCTTGTTTAGTTTTATATTAGCAAAAATATAGAGACCTGAATTTCAAAGCAATAGTGCTGAGTAACTTCCTAATAAGGAACATGTTATGAATTTATACATTCTCCAAACCTTCTGTAGATTAGAGGTTTGTTTTTCCATTGTCTGAACAGAAACTTTCTCAGGCATTGTCTATTGCTGTGTTAGTACTCTCCACGATGATAAAATGGATAATTGGTATCTTCTCCTGTCCCCAGTAGGAAAGATTAAGCATTAATATAAAAGACACTGAATCATCTAACAGAAACAGTTTAGATTAGCTGAATTAGGAGCTGAATTTCGATTAGCATGAATCTTTAAAATAAAAAGAGACTCGTTTACACTGGAGATCAGAAAAATGAGAATGTTTTTATTTGGCAAGTCTCAGTGGGGAGGTTTATGAGGAATTAATAGAAAGAGGCCTTTTTTTCTCCTGAGAAATCGGGGTACAATTTTAGGATACTAAGATAATCTGAATCAGATAATTGAATAACCTGGAAACTCTGCTAATAAACACAGTTTGAAAACCTCTGATACGTACTAAAATTTACTTCAGGAAAAATATTTAATATTTTTTATGCTTTATGGAAACATGAATAATTTTATGTTTAATCATTGGTCTCCTTTTCTGTATTGTTTCAGCCTAAATCCATATTCATACCGCAGGAAACTCATTCTACTGAGGATGATAATCAAGGAACAATCAAGAGATGTCCCATGTCAGAGAGCCCAGCAAAACCATCCCAAGTCCCACCTAGACCACCACCTCCCAGATTACCTCCACAAAAGCCTATTGCTTTAGGTAATGGGGGAAAAGAGGCTGAAATAAGAGTGTTATCAGCTTTTCATACTGTGTGGAAAAAATGGAGGGAATCTTTTAAGATTATTGAAATTCCTTTGAGGAGGAAAGTAGAACAGCAATGGCTATAGAGATGTTTTCTGCTTTTGCCTCGTAGTTTGAAGTATTTTTATAATAGGATTACCTTTGACCCAGTCTGGGATATTTTACCCCTTGTTTCTTATTTAATATCTAGCCCTCCCTCTTTTGAAGAATCGTTTATGCTCAGTTCATTGTTTATCTATAGTTTGGCAACAAAAGAAATTAAACTCTAAACAAACAAAATATGTTTTAGTTCTAGACCACTGTTTTAGAAAAAGAAGAAGATACTTTGTCTAATTTCTTTAATGTATTTCATTTAATCATTTAAAAAATAATTGTTACTATTTGTTATGTTATTTGCCCCCAAGATAATAATAGAGGATGCTGTTTTATACTGTAAAATTTCTGTGTATTATGCAAAAGAAGCAATTAAAAAAAAAGAGCAACTAAAGTTTCTTTGATAACATACTATTAACTGGATAACATACTATTATTTCCTGAAAATAGGTATATATTCAGTTTAACACAAATATATGTACTTAAATACAACCTGAATTTGAACTTGCCTATATGAATAAAATAGAGATATAAGTAGAATATATGTGTAATTATGACTTCTTACTTCAGTAGTAAATATTTTGATTAGGTAATACTGAATAAAGGTTGAAACTATCTCAGGGATAATATTTTTCTTTCTTTCTTGATAATTTCTGAATAAAAATCTTTGAGAATTAATTTTTTAAATCTATTTAAATATATCTTATTGAAGGAAATGGACTGAGTTCCTTCCAGTTAAATGGCGAACGAGATGGTTCATTATATCAACAACAGAATGAACATAGAGGCACAAACCTTTCAAGGAAAGAAAAGAAAGATGTACCAGTAGGTATTTCTATTCATAAGGTCTACATATATTTGTTTCTCTTTTCACTTTTAGGTTAGTTTTGCAATTATAATTAGTGAAACTATAGCAATTGTATATCTTATGATTAGCATATTGCTATTTGGTGTATTGTTATGGTAATGGATTGTTTAAATCTTGAAAAAAGTAACTTAACTATGGCAAATTTGAATGATGGTTTTCTGTTGCAATCATTTAAGCCAATTTGTTATATAGTGTAATGTAAAACGTGACCTGCATACAGAAAAACTCTATTCTTATGATTGTTCATAAAATAATAATGTTCTCATTGATGAGAATTGATGCTTAAAACTTCCCTTTACAGCCTCAAAAAGTTTAGGAAGGAAGTACATGGACAAATGAGGAAAGCTATAGCTTCTACCCTAGGACACATTTCTGTAAAGTATATAATTTGTGATATTACTGCTCTTGCTCAGAATAGCTAACAATAAGGAAAAATTAAGATTCTTTTCTAATGGATATAAGATACCACTTCAAGAAAGATGAAATTAGCCATAGCAGCTATTTCTGTTACAAATGTTAGATAAAACACTATTATGTAACTATAAAATAGTTATAAATAGAATTTGTCAGGGAGATTAAAAATTTCTTAACATTTATAAAGAATTTACTCTGGATCATCAGAAGACATTTGTTTGTAGAACTTAAAAAAGCTTAAAATCCCAATTCGGCAGATGTCAATGAGATCGTGAGATGAGGCAATATTTTTTAAGTTTTTGTTGCTAATATTTATTGTTTTATAGAAATGTATAGAGTACATTTAGTATGTTTATGTGCATATAGCTATGATTTTCCACAGTAAACATTGTTAGCTTTTGTACTATAACTGTAAAGCTGTTAGGATTTTACTATAGAATATGACATACTGTTTTTTATAATTCAATTATGGAATTTCATGGGGGTTATCCATTACAATTTTTGAAATTTATGACATTTTTAACAAGTGTAAAATGTCCTTCAGAAATGGATTCTATGAAGTCTGTTCAGCTGAGCAGTGCCTTTATGCTTTCAGCAGTTTAAATTTTATCTGTGCTGCTAATGTAGTAAGACAAAAATGCAGCTCAATGACTTTGTAACACATAATAATAACCTAGGAGAGATATGCATTTTTTGTATATGCATTTTTAAGTACTTTTTCTCTTATTTCATTATGATAGTGATCTACTAGTTAAATTACAGTCTTAATAATTCTGAAATATGTCCTTTACTATATCATAAGATAAACAGTATTCATGGTATACTAAAACACAATTACAGTTTGTGCAGCTTCTTAAAATTATAAGCACATAAATTATTTGCCAAATGGAAAAAATTATCAGAAATTGAGGGCAGTAATAGGCTCATAAACCTATCTACAAAATAAAATTTTATAAGTCAATTTCAGAAGCATCTAAGGTACTCATATAAGTATCATGTATATGAAATCAATTAACAGTAACTTTTTAGTTAATTTTTGTCACATCACTTAATCTGATTTATAGCAGATAGAGAAAAAATTATGTCATTTCTTAAAAAGCTGTTAAGATTAACCTCAAAATAAATGTAGACTTTCATAAACTTTCTATTTAAAGTATAATCTCTCCCAAGGAGATTCCATCTCCAGGGGATAAATTATATATCCCAGGAATGTAGCTCTTTGAAGAAATATCTGGTATTCTTGAGAATATTGTAGGTGAGCATATGTGCTTTTTTTTTGCTCTCCTTATAATTATCAATGTATTTTCCCTATGAGTAATATATTTGAATCCATGAAAATTTAAAACTTCAATTGATGAAACAGTGTAAACAGGTTAAGATAATTGCAGACTTAGAAAACATATGTAATATATTTAACAGAACAGTAGTCAAATCTAGATTCTATAAAGAACTCCAACAAATAGATAAGAAAAAGATAACAGTAAAAAAGTATGAAAAAGCAATTTATAGAAGAGAAAATACAGATAGCCAACAAACATTTCTGAAAAAAGATTCTCAGCCTTCCTAGGTTTCAGAGGCGTTCAGATTTATGAGAAACACATGGAAAAAAAACATTTTTTACTCAGATAACATGAAGTATGTGTGTAACTGTAAGGACTGAGGACTCTCATACATGACTGGTGGGTGTAATGTGATGTGGAAGATAGTGACTCTATCTTTTATGCTTAAGCCACCAAAGCATTAAAGGTGCAGACCTCCTTATTCCATTATCTTCGCTTCTCCCAGTGTACCCTAAAAAACCACAGATTGCACAATAAAATATATGCACGTGTGGTCATTTTCACATTGTTGTTACAATAAAAAAAAAAAATAACCTAAATATTTAATACCAATGAGGGAATAAAGAATTTTATATGCATACAGTGCTGCAATTAAATGAACCAGATCTGTATTATGTACTGTTATGAAATATTGTCCAAGACCCAGAATTAAGGCAAAGAACAAGTTGTGCAATAATGCATAACTATTATGTTCTAAATATACACAAAAACAGTATTTTATGTGGGGAGATATATATAAACATATACTAAAAGGTCTGGAAGGATACACAAATACATGAGACCTAATTGCCTAGAGAAAGATGTGGAAGGCCACACACTAAACAAGTTTTGGGGGGCAGTATACTAAGAATAAGTGGACTGTGGAAGAGTTCTAGGGAACTTCAGCCTTATCTACAATGTTTTGTTTTACAAAAAGAAAGTATCCCTATTTTATTCCAATACATGTGTTTGAAATACAGTATTGTTATATCAAACAGCAAGAAGTATAATCATGCATGTGTTCTTTTCTAGAAGCCTATTAGTAATGGTCTACCCCCAACGCCTAAAGTGCATGTAAGTATGACTACAATGATTAATTGCTTTCCTGTATACATATGGTTAGATATTTTTTTTGCCTATTTGAAAGAATCCTCATTATTATGAAAAAACCTATAAGATTGCTAATTAAAATAATAATTACATCTGCAAAGTAGCTTTTCAAAATAAAATTGATAAATTACACATTTTAAATCTCTTTTATTCCAAATTTGTTAATATCTTTCTTACTGATACTCTTAAAGAAGTGTGAAAGAAAAGGACATGGATATAATAGGAAGTAAAAAATGTAGCTAGGACATGTTTTTTCCTAACATGTTATCAGTTATCAAAAACAGAATTTTAGAACTAGAAGAAACATTGAAAGAGCATGTATGTGGCCGAAACTCTTTATTTTGCCCATGAGTAAAACTGAGACCCAAATATCTTAGTCATCAAGATTACATAACTTTACCTAACTGTAACCAGACCTACAGCTAGAACTTATTGAAGTCCCATGTTATAATCCATTGTAGGTTGTGTTTTTTTTTTTTAGATCATGCTGTCTTTCTTAAGATTAAAATTATGTCAACTCAATGTAATTTTAGGTTACTGTAGATTGAACTGCATTTTCATTGCTATAAATCTAATCTAAAACCTGTGTAAGACTAGAATATGTCTACAGTCTTTCTCATTTTTAACTCCCCATCTCTACTTTTTAGCTTTTCTACTTTTTATTGTACTTTTTAATTAATACAAAGATCTATATAGTTATATTTTATCTTACAAAATAACAAAAAGTTATATTTTATTTTACAAATCATATACCCCAGGAATGTAGCTCCTTGGGAAAATATCTGGTATTCTGAGAATAGTATAGTGTAAAGGGCTCCCAAGTCTGTCAGAGATATATATATACAATAGGGATGAAATTTCCTATTTGGGTGGAAGATAAAACTCTTATAGCAGGTATATATATGATCTACAGGAAAGAGCCAATAACTGGAATGCCAGATAGGACAACTATACAAATTAGCTTAAGGTCAGGACCCATTTGTTTTGTACCCCATTTTGTCATTGGGATATTTTGGGGTTTAACAGTAACTTAACATCTTAATTTTGGTAGCAATCTTAAAAGATAATTTTCAAATTTTAGTGAAGTGATAGAATTTCTGCCCTATACCATAAAAACATTTTTTTATCAGTTTCCTGCAACCTGATTGTATTGCCAGGCTGTTGTTCCTTTTTTGGTACTAAAATCTTCAAAATACTGGTTGGTGGGTTTCTATGAGTATAGAAAAAATCTTAAGGTTTAATTTTATGTCAATATTTTTAATCCATTATAGTCAACTAGTGATGTGCTCTCGGAGTATTATCTCCATGTTTGTGGAGGACGTTCCTGCTATAAAGTGATGCACAGTGCTGCTCTTCCAAACAAATATTTTTGTGTTCTTTTCCCCCTAAAGTTGTTGGTAGTAAAAGCAATTAAATGAACAAGGTTTCTTGTTATTGGCTTATTCCAATTTGAACAGTAATTTCAAAGTTAATGTTTTATTCTTTGACAATCAAAAAAAGTTTAAATGAAAATGATACTGTATTTCATTGTTATCTGAAAGATTTGTAAGTGGTTTTGATAAATATTAACATGAAAGAATTAAGCTTTTTATTGAATCTTCCCAAAGAAAATAATCAATTTAAAAAAATGGGTTTATATGATTTGAGATTGATGTACATATATGAATTTAAATCAACCATAACTCTTGTACTTTGTAATATGAAATTGAATGATTGTTACCATTTTTAGGCTCATGAAACCAAATAAAAATTTGCACCTTTATTATAGAGATTATGATTCCTTCTTACCAGGGAATATTATATTGCTCTTGATTTGGGACATATAAGTAGTACATCTGTAAACAAATTATTCTGCAGAATTGATTCCTATTACTGCTTTGTTATGACCCTTGGAACCTTAGTTGTGCCATGTAAAGTGAATGAATATGACTTGGTATATTTATTTGGTTATTCTTTGTTTTTTCAGATGGGTGCATGTTTTTCAAAAGTTTTTAATGGATGTCCTTTAAAAATTCACTGTGCAACATCATGGATAAACCCAGATACCAGAGGTAGTACTGTATATTTTTATCTGTTATCTTTCTAATTGTTCTTTAAACTGAGACCATGAAAGCATTTGATTTTATTCATTTTCCAAATCTTTCCGAAAAAATTTTTGTTATAATTTCAAAATTGTTTAAGGTAAATGTCTGTTATTAACAGCATTTGAGGTGACAAATGACATTAAAATTTCACTGTGTAGTTACCATATCAGTATAGTGAAACCATATACTCTATGCCACCCTAATTTCCTCCAGAAAAGTTTATTTGCTGCAGCACAGTCATTCAGTATCTTTGTGTTATAGACACAGCCATTGCTAAAGGAATTTAACTACCGAGGACATTTGGGTTCTAGTGACTACTTTAGAGGATCTCCCACCTTAAAAGGGATCATAATTAGAATAATTGCCATTAGGCACTGACTGAAGACTGTTTGCATTCTCTCACTATATATCTATATGTATCTTAAGATCTATATAAGATATAAGAGATTTATACACACACTTATTCTCTCTAAATCTTAAAAATCCAAGGCATAGGTACTTTTGTTCCACAGGTAGGAAAATGACACTCAGAGACGTCCATAGACATTTGTTGGTAGAGCAGCAGTTTGAAGGCAGTTCAGTTCTGTCTGACCACAAAGCCTGTACCTTTGATCTACCAGTACTAATTCTAAATGCTGGAAGCGTGGGCATGGTCTTGGCACACTAAGTTGTTCTCAGCATACTTCATTTTAGTCTGGAGAAGTTCTTGACCTATTGTTTTATATTAAAAACAGATTGAACAGGGCCATGGCCAAACTTCTAATATCTTCAATAAGATGTTGGGTACCCTAGCAGGTATCCAAGTTTTAGTTAACTTTTTAAATAGACACTAGTCAGGTCCTCTTTTTTTGATGTTAGTACTTAAAATAATAGCTCATTTACAATTTTTTAAAATTTGTATCAGCTGTTCTTGATTTATATCCTCTATGTCAGTTGTACATGATCCTGTCTTAAAGGAATTTTAGAAAAGGGGCTAAAGATTTTCTGTCAGTCCTTAGCACCTACTGTTGAATGAGAAGTCCTAGCATGCCACTTCTCAAAACATTTTTTATTTAAAAATTTCTTCACTGCTCTGAGGGTAATATTTACATATAACTCAATTTATTAAGCTAGTGTGTCTTAACCACTTATTTGTGTTAAAATAAAAAATATTTACTGATTTTAAGTCATAGTAATTTTTATATGTTATACCTGTTTACTTAATTTTAAACTATATAAATCCTTTTAAAAAGTTTTTTTATATATCAAAATCAGTGGGTTACTTTTGTTATTTCAGATCAGTACTTGATATTTGGTGCCGAAGAAGGGATTTATACCTTGAATCTTAATGAACTTCATGAAACATCCATGGAACAGGTATGTTATGTTATATTATCCTTGTTTTTAATTTTTAAGTTATTATATGTAAACACTAGACAAGAAATAAATTTTAATTCTATGATTTACTGCCTCTTTTATTTATATAGATCTTCATAGAGCATGTTCTGTTTACCAGGTACTGAAGACACATTCACAGAACTAGTTCTTACTTTTATGGTGCTCATGATCTAATAGAGGGAAAAGACACATAAACCAGTAAATGCAGCATTCAGGGTTAGATGTCACACTAGGAATGGGTACAAAGTATAGGCCACAGAGGCAGAAGTCACTAGCACCTTCTGTGGGAAAAAGAGTAGAGACATTTGAAACAGACCATGAATGATGATGAGTTGAAGGTTGCCAGACAGAAAGAAAAAGGATAACATGGAGGCATGTAGTTGTGAAACATCATGGGGACCCGTGAATGGACAGTCTGACTAGAGCATAGAGTGAGTATAGAGTAGTAATGATAGATGGAGCTAGGTGGGCGGGCGGGTGTCAAAACCCAGAGCTTTGTGTAGAGTGTTGGTAATTAGATCTGTGTTTTAGGAATATCTGTTTGCAGTGTGGTAAGAGATGAAACTGGAAATTTTGGTTGAAGGGTAAAGAAGTGTTGGGACGGGGCAAAAGTGGAGAGGACAGAGAAGAGAAATGGGGTTTGGAATGTTATGGGAACATTTTTGATTGCCACAGTGACTGGAGGAAGCTTTTGGCTTTAGTACCCAGAGGCCAGGAACACTAACTTGCAAAAATGGTAATAACGATGATGCTATTAACAGCTAATACCCATATAAAGCTTACTGTGCTCTAGGAACTGTTTTTAAATGCTTTACATATATAACTTATTTAATCTTCGTAATTCTCAGAGATTGATACCAGTATTATTCTCATATCAGATGAGAAATCTGAGGCACAGAAAGGATTAATAACTTTTCAGAGATCTCACAGCTTTTAAGTGGCTGAACTGAGATATGAACCCAGGCAAGCTGGCTCCTAAGTCCATGTGTCCTTAGCTACTTCACTGCACTGCCTCTCCCACTTGTATTGCTCCTGTAGAGGAAGATAAATGAGCTCGAATTGGCCAAATTGAAGACCAGTTCAACATGGAGGTTAAGGAGAAGTCTAGGTTGACTTCAGGTTTCCAACTTGAGTGACTGGGTGAATGTCAGTATCAGTAAGCCGGGTGTAATATACAGGAGAAGTCAATTTGAAAGGAATGACAATGCATTCAGTTTGGTCACATTGAGTTTTGGGTGCCTGTGGGTTGTATAACTAATTCTCTGTGATCAATATAAATTGGTTGCAAATACATTGAAGAGAAAAAAATCCATAAGTAACAATATTTTCTTCATAACCAAACATTTCCATCTTCTCTCATCACAACATTTTTAAATCATTTTCTAATAAGAATCCTAAACTGTATGTATGATATACTATAAATCCTTTAATCTGGAAGGGGAGTATACAATGAAGTGGCTGAAAAATACACAACTAGGGAAAAAAGAAAAAGATCTCATTATTTATAATAATTACTAAATAATTCAAAGATGGTAATATTGTTCTTGGATCAATAAGATATATAAAAATTGTATTACTGGTATTAATATTAGTTGTGAGGAACGAGACCAACTTTTGCATAGGTAGGTAGCATTTATCAGCTTAA
Source organism: Macroglossus sobrinus (assembly GCA_004027375.1). Taxonomy (NCBI): domain Eukaryota; kingdom Metazoa; phylum Chordata; class Mammalia; order Chiroptera; family Pteropodidae; genus Macroglossus; species Macroglossus sobrinus. The sequence continues at coordinate 68,823 of PVKZ01001826.1, read as the reverse complement.
TTTAAGGGACTGTTTTATGAAGGCACCATCAACTCCACTCAGCCCATCAGCAATAAGTTCACTTCTTAGGTACTTCAGCGTTTGAGATTACAGTTATAGTAATATTATTTTAGCTAAACGTGCCCTTTACAGTGAAACATTTTTCCTCCTAGGGGAACCCTATGAGTAGAGAACAAGTGTATGTGAGACCCTGAATTTTTTTCTTCTTCTATGAAATTTATTGTTAGGTTAGTTTTCTCTGTACTTTAGGGGGAAAAAAATGGGTCGCATGAGTCTCAAAGATAGGGGAAAATGCAGAAAGGTGAAAAAATAACAAAAAACAGGGTCATGATTTAAATTTTTTTAACTGCTGTTAATGTTGTTATAGCTATCATTTATTGTGTGCTCAGTGTGCATCAGTCTTCTAATCACTTTTTGAGGAATATCTGGTTGAATCACCACAATAACTCAGTTAGGTACAGGTGTTCCATTTTACAAATAAGAAAGAACTCTTAAGACACAGCGATTAAATAAATTACCCAAGGTCATATAGTTATTGAGAAAGTAGCTCTCTGAACCTAGGCAAACTGAAGAACCTACTCTTCTTAACTACTATATACTTTTATTAAACTGATGATTTCACCCAGAGTCTAATTTGCTAAGGGAAGTAGACATTAGTAATCCAGAAAAGTCTTAGAATTTTATTAAATGTGGTTAAAAATGAAAATCCAATGTGAAATCCAACACTTAATAAAACTTTGCATAAATACTTTTCCATTGTCCCTATGTTGATAATATGGAAGGAATTTGTCTTTCCTTGGTGCTTGTATTAAGTAAGCTAACTCATTTATACTACAAATATAAATATATATATATATATATATATATATATACACATATATATATATACACACACACACACATATAATCTTATAATAAGCGATAGGTTTGGTACTAGAAAAATGCTTAAGTTATGTATTTTTATGAAAATAAACCCAGTTCAAATAAAAATTTGTTTCTTGCTACTTCAGCCATATGTACTGCTATGTGGCCTGGATAAGTCATCACCCCTTTCTCTAATTTTCTTATTATAGCCAAAGAATTTTCAATTCTATTGTGAAATTTTTATGAAGAGTACAAAGGAGGAAATGTTTTTGTCCTTTCAGTCTGAGATAGAGCTATAGGCACATTTTTCAAAATTAAAACCAATATGACAGTGCCACATTTTACTTGTTTATAGAAATTAGGTATTTTATGTGAATGCATTTTGCAAATAAATAATCATGTTTTATTTAAAATAGATTTTACTTTGTTTCTCCGCTTTTATTATCTTCTCTTAATTATTCAGAGCCGTCTTTATGACTGTGCTTTAATGTAATACTGTTGCAGAAGCCTTCTTGATATGTTTTATCATTTATTTCTTTATTCTCTCCATTCCCTACCCTCATCCAGTCTGTTTTGAAGTAACCTAGTAGGACTTGCCAGAGCAAACCCAGCAGCCAAGTGTGTTAAATCACAATGCTTAATTATATTCATCACTGGTTTTCAAACTTTAGTATGCATCAGAATCACGTAGAGGGCTGATTAAAACAGAGATTGCTGGGCCTACCTCCAGAACTTCTACTTCCTTTTAAGTCTAGGGTGAGGCCCAAGAATCTACATTTCTATCAAATGTTCAGGTGATATTGATGATGTTGGTGCCAAGGACCACTTTGAGAAACTCTGAGCTGAGATTCATAATGAAATATCTTAATAAGAGCAGTTTTTTTTTATTCTTCACAATATACAGAGTGTATTCCATGAAATTCCCTTTTCTTTGTCTTAAATACTAATCAAAAAGTACAGAGATGCCTCTCATTCTTATGTATGAGATTTCAGTAATGAGTTATGTATGTATATGTGTGTATATGTATATATCCTTTATGATTTTTAAATTTTATCATGTTCTCTCTCAGCCATTTTTTCCTTCCAATTCTAGTGTTTCCATACCCCATGTTCCACTACACCATATATGCCTACATAAGAGCCATTTTTCTCTCTTCTGCTCCTAGAGCAGTGCATGTACATTTATTTTTCTAGATAAGAATATTTTGAGGGAAGTGCACAGGAGAATCTAACCTCAAATGCAAAATAAAGGAATAGATATTGTTTGAAAATGTCCTTTTCCTGCGTAGTTTGGGATTGCATAGTCCTTACCATAAAGGAGGCTCAAGCTAATCATATCATGTTGAGACTTAGATAATGAAATTGCATTGCTAATTTATTTTTTCCCTCCCATAAAATGTGTATGCATGTATGTCATCTTGTCTTAAATGCCTTATAAAATGAATTTCTGTTTTAAAAAGTTTTTTTAAGAACTGGCCTACTGATATGATAGCTTAGGTTACTATGTATATATTTATGTTGCTGTTTGTTATCTATTATCCTCCGTAAGTTTTGTGCTTTTTTTTTTTTTTATCAGCTATTCCCCCGAAGGTGTACATGGTTGTATGTCATGAACAATTGCTTACTATCAATATCTGGTAAGTCTTTTAATTTTTAAATACCTTATAATTGTTCCTGTTTATATTATTAGTTTTTATATCATATTTATTTTTCTTAACAGGTAAAGCTTCTCAGCTTTATTCCCATAATTTACCAGGGCTTTTTGATTATGCAAGACAAATGCAAAAGTTACCTGTTTCTATTCCAGCACACAAACTCCCTGACAGAATACTGCCAAGGTAACTGCACATTTAATTATGTTTTCATTATTAGACATAATATGTTAATTCATTCTAATAAAGTTATACCATAGAAGTTGAAAAAGCACTCAGTTTGGGTTAGTAGAAGTCATGTATAATGAAAAAATGGTAAGAAGTAATATTTCACAAGTGTTTATCACGTTCTTTTAAAATTTCCATGTTATATTTTCCAGTTACATCAAACATTTTCTTTCCAACTTTTTAATTCCATTTTCTACAAGGTTAAAACTAATTTTTTCCTATAATTTGCTGGTAATTTTACATCACATTTATTTTATTAGTTTGAATAAAATGAATTTTTCTGAAAGTAGAGTTTCTAAACTTAGAAAATTAAAATGATTTATTAAATAAAGGTTTTTACATTAAGATAGTTACACTTTCTTATATTTGGTTATTGGACCTCATTTATGACTAAAAGGTCTTCTGGGTCTGGTATAAATTATATTTTACAAAAACTTTATTTTAGCCATTCTTTCATTACAATATTAGTTGTAAAGCAACTAATGTAAAAAAGCTTAACTTGCAAGTACCTTAAAAATCTGATCTTAATTGCTGAGTTTATAGGATAGCTAAGATTACTCCTTTGTGCACAAAAACTTTTAAAAAAACCTTTTTTAGTGAAAATTGTTTAAAATTATACTACATGCTCTTTTGTCTTCTTGAAGTAAATTACATTGAGTTTAATTGGATCTTTTTAGATGACTCAGAGTTGTAATTATGAACTTGATAGTTATACTTGTGCTATAATATCTATAGTTGGATTTAGGGGTATTGCCTCTCTAACCAGCCCCAAGAATGGGATTGGGGAGTTTCTTTCTTCTCACATAGTTTATTCTGTTCTTCTTTCCCTCCCAGCTGCCACTTTGTGCTATTGTTTTTCTGCCTACTTATAGCACTTCTCCATCCAACTTTCTTTTTTTCTTTTATTTATATATATACACACACACACACACACATTTTATATATATATATAAAATGTGGTTTTTTTTTTTTAGTTTCAAGTATATAGTACATTGGTTAGATATCTATATAGTTCATAAAACAATCCCTCCTCTGACCCTCTACCTAGCCAGTGTATTAATGTTAACTGCATTCTCTGTGCTGTGCTCCGCATTCCCGTGACCATCCATCAGCTACTAATTTGTATTTAGCCCTTCACCCCATTCTCCCAGCCCCACAAACTCCCCTCCCCTTTGTCCAACATGAAATTATTCACTATATTTGTGAGTCTGTTTTTGATTAGTTCCTTTTATTCCTTAAATTTCACATACAAGTAAAAACATAGTGTTTATCTTTCTCTGTCTGACTTAAATACCTCCAATGTCCATCAAAGTAATATCTTTTTCCATCCTCTTCCTTTTCATATGTAGGAATCTTCTTAATCTCTTCAGCCACTCTGTCTTTTGGTTGGAGCACTTAATTCTTTTCCATTTAAGGTACTTATTGATAGGAATGTAGTTGTTACCATTCTTTATTCTTGTTTTTGATACATGTTTGTTCTTCTTAAAGAAGTCATTCCAACATTTCCTATAATACTGGCTTGGTGATATTAAATTCCTGTAGCTTATTTTTGTCTGGGAAGCTCTTTATTTGTCCTTCAACTCTAAATGATAGCTTTGCTGGATAAATTATTCTTGGTTGTACATCCTTGGTCTTCATCCTGTTGAATATGTTTTGTCAAGCCCTTCTGTTCTGCATAGTTTCTTTTGAGAAATAGATGTTCCCTTATAAGTAATTATTTGTTTTTCTCTTGCTGTTTTAATATTCTTTCATTGTATTTAAAATTTGGCATTTTAATTATGTGTCTTGGTGTGAGCCCCTTTGGATCCCTGATTTTTGTAATTCTCTGAGCTTCCCTAGGTTTTATGTCTATTTCCTTCACCAGATTAGGGAAGTTTTCCATCATTATTTCTTCAAACAGCTGTTCAACATCTTGATTTTCTTCAGTTACACAGATCAGATGAATATTTGGAGCCTTAATAATGTCCCGTATCCTCCTTAAATTATTCATATAGTCTTGGCATCCTTTTTCTTGCCAAGGAATCCCTGAAAGCCGTCCTCCTGATTGGCTTTCCTGTCCTCTAGATAGGGCATTTGATCCTCTTCTTTATTCACTTTGTTTATTCCTTTGTTCATTCCATTTAGTATACTTCTCATCTCAGATAATGTGTTCTTCATTTCAGACTGGTTCCCTTTTATAATTTCCATTTTCATTTTTATGTTTTTCATGTCTTTGTTGAAGTTCTCACTGAATTTATCTACACTTCCCAAAAGTTCATTGAGCATCTTTACAACCAGTGTTTTGAACTCTGCATCTGTTAGATTACTCGATTCCATTATATCTGGATCTCTGTTCTTTTCTCTCATATGGTTTTTGCTTCTTTGTCTACTCATTTTGGCGGCCTTTCCATATCTGTATTTATGTACTAAGCAAAGCTCCTAAGTCTCCCAGTCTTATTAGTGTGGATTTGTGAAGTAGGTGACCAGTGACACAGTCCTGAGAGGGGTTCAGCTGCTGGCCAAATTTATCCTCAGCCTGTGCCCCTCTGGGGCCACCTGTTAAGATATTAGCAAGCAGTTCACAGATACTGTGCTTATAGTTGCCTCAAAAGGCCACACCAGAAACCGAGGCCAGCTGCCTCCAGTGTGAGTCTAGGCACTGCTCAGCAAGGAGCACCTGACTTGCTGAGGGTATACCTGTATGTGGCTTGGGTGGGGCTGCAAGTTGGGAGAGGTGGGTTTCGGGGAATCCTCTGGACAGAGCAACCTCTGTTATCCAGTTTGATGATGTCACAGCTATGGTGGCACTGTGTCCATGCACTGGAAGGGAGTAGGGCTTAACAGGGAACAATGGATACTGCCAGCACTTCTGTGCAGAGCTAGTCTCGCCTTAGCCCTCACTCCAACAGTGTCTTTCCATAAGTCCCTGCTGCATTGCACATAGCCAATTGGCACTGATGCTCAGAGCAAGCAGGTCCATCACTGTGAAAATCCACTTGTGGATGTGGCCCCTTTAAGAAGGGTCTGCCACTGCTGCAGCCTAAGCAGCTGGAGACCAGGCAGCCCCGCATCCTTGCCCTGCTCTATCTTCTGCCATTGCAGGGTGATTTTCTGGACTTCTCTGAACAAGTTGTATGGCTTGTTCATCTAGATAACAGGCGATTTTTTCTTGCTGCTGCTGCTTATTACTGTCACAACTTTGATTTGGTTGCTAGAGGGATGAATATAGCCTCTTTCATCTACGCCATTTTTTTTCTCCCCCTCCATCCAACTTTCTAACTTGATAATCCTAAATTACTATGGGCATGGAAACTGACCATCAAACTTTAAAAGTATATGTAAAGTTCAGGTAAACCCCTGAGGAATGAAAGGCACATAAACTTTAGTGCATTTACTTTTTGATACTGTTTTGTCAGAATAGAGAACTTTGTGTTCAGTTCTTCAGAATATTACTGAATACACCAAAGATACCAAAAATGTCTTAGTATATATATAACTAAAACAGAATGGAATAAAGTATCACCTCTTCCTTTTAGGAATTACTTGTCCAGTAAAATTGTACCTCTAAGAATATTTACCTCTAAGCTATTATCTCAGGTTATTTTAGAGTCAATCTTTAGTATTAGTGGCACTCACCATGTGTCCTTCCCACTTTCTTTAGTCTCATTATCCAGAAATCGATCACTGTAAAATCTACTCACTCTTTTCTTACTTATTGATAAGAAATCTGAAAAACTTTTTGCATGATAATATTTTACATATGTACCATTTTTTTCTACCATGTCATGAGCACAAATTAAACTTCCTTTGGCTGACATCTTTTAATGTTTCATGATTCTCATTATAAACATAGGTACTTACTATATTATATTATATACTTTAATAAAGCATAGGCTTTGGAGTCCAGGTAGACATGAACTTAAATCTTGCATCGTTCACTTACTAGGTCCTTAGTTAAATTATACAACCTAGCAACATATTCATTTGTAAAATGGAATGGAACCAATCTACCCATCTTGCAGAGTTGTTTTAAAAATGATAAACTATGTATATGAGGTACCTCTCATAGATTCTGTCACCTAGTAGGCTCTCAATAAATAAACCTATAATCATCATTATTAGGCATGGTAAATTTACCTGTGTAATGTACCCTAAAGTATGCTGTATTAAATCTATTGATAATGTTATATAACTTAGATTTCTAGTTAATTGGGTGCTGGTAAAATAAGTTTTACTGTATTTTTATAAAATCATGACTAAAGCTAAGTTTATAGGTGCCTATAGAAATGATAAGTTTTTATAACATTTCAGTATGTTCTGTACAGCTCAATTTTGAATAATTTCGTTATTATTAACTTGAAGCTATACTTTGTGGTTGATATTTTTTCTTGTTTGTGTAGTGTTCTTTTCTATGAGTTTTCAGAACCTGGCAGTCAGTTAATCCTCCTGGGTTTCAACTGAGTCAGTATATTAACCCCTTAGTTAAATTTAGGAGCCAGGGGCAAGTTCACAAGTGTGGACCAGGAACATTAAATTTGTTGCCAGGAGTTTGGTTCACATTTTTAAAAACTCTAAAAAGTACTTGAGTTCAAGCAGTTTGCTTAGGGTGTTGGGAATTTTTGTTTCGCTTTTTAGCTGTATGAAATTCCAACATATATGAAAGGGGCATTTTTATAATTATGAATCTAATTTATGATTGATAAATTAGATTATTTAATGAATGTAAAACCTCAATATTGTTAGTCAAATGGAACAATAGGTACTTTAACCAGAAATTTGAAATCCAGATACTCTAGATTGCCACTGTGGCCATTCAGTGCCACAGCATCTAATTTCTGTATTGTTTAGGCATCATAATATAAAAAAATTCTAATTCAAACACATAAGTACTTAGGAGTGGTAGCAGTTTTTAACAGTTTACCTTGCAAACTCAGAATATTCTTCAAATAAATTGATCCAGAATCGTAAAGAGAAGTATTAGATTTTTTTCAAAATTGAATCAGTATGAACACTGCAGTCAGATGAAGACACTAGATTAGAGTTCTTTTTCTTAAATTGCTAACTGTGTCACCTTGAGGAAATTACTAAATCTAAGCCTCCAATTGTGCTGTGACCTACCTGATGGCATTATCAAAGGAACTAAGGACAATACGTGAAAACCAGGGCATATAGTAAGGATAAACATACATAAAGCTAAAATTATGATACTTCAATATTATGTGCTTGGTTATACCTTCGCTGTCAATTGTACAGTGACAAGAACATCTATCAAGAAATTATTCTGAGCTTGTTCGGAATGATATTGAGTATCACATGCATGCTCTGCAGTTTTGTTACCAGCAAAGTACAACTCCCATAAAAAAAATTTTTTTAAAAAGACTAGTGCAGAGCAATCCATGGCACATTTACATGTGTGAAAAAAATTTAAAGATGCGAACAGAAATGGAGGAGTATAATTTGAGGTTTTCACAACTTGCTACATTAGCAGTGTTGTTATATTAACATTCATTGTAAAAGACGTTTCAGTGTATGTGGTTTTTTAATTGTAGTTTTATCATTTTAAGTGGGTTTTTACATATTAAGTTTGAATCAGATGTTTGCAGGTTGATCTAACATACCTTGTCAGAAAATCTATGTTTTGCTTTCCCGAGTAAAGAAATTAAAATGTCTAAATAAAAAAAAATTATAAATTGTTTTACTGATAAGACAGCTTTTTTCGTAGCTTAAAATCATTATGTGTGCTAAAAATATCTTTTCCCAGTTTGTGGCTTATCTTTTCATTTTCTCTATGGTACCTTTTGGTAAACCAAAGTTATTAATATATTTAACAAATTCATTTCACAGATTGCCATCTATAGCTTGAGGTGCTAGGGATGTGTCAGCAGAAAAAAAATTTCAAAGTTTATCAGTATTTTCCTGTATGAATTGTTCTTTGCATTTTTAAAAGAAACTCTTAAGGTCATATTTTTCTATAATCTAAATATTTTATGGTTGTTTTTCATGTTTAAACCCTTAATCCTTTGGAATTGATTGGAGGGGAGGATGATACCTATTATTCCTAATAGGTATCTTCTTATGTCAGCCCCAATTTTTGAACAACTCATTCTTTCTCCACTGATCTGTAACAGTTCCATTATTTATACTCCCTTTACTTACGTCTATTATGTAATTAATTTTCATTTACATTTAGGAAATTTGCTGTATCAGCAAAAATCCCTGAAACCAAGTGGTGTCAGAAATGTTGTGTTGGTGAGTAAATTGTCTGGTAAACATGTGGCTCTCTTGCTTTACACATTAGTTGTGAAAATGCTGTGAGGCTCATTTTTAAATCCAGTGTAAAATAGTGCCGCTCTAGGGCTTTCTGCCAGTAATAGTTTTTTCTCCCCTTTAGTAAAACAAATGTATTGATTATTGTCTTTATATGAACTAAACCTAATATAGTACCTTGCATATAACAGTTGTTTGGCAAATAATATTGACTAGATAAATAGAGAAGAAAGTAGGGTGACTTTTGATTAAAGTACCTTATCACACCCTGTTCTATAGGGGCCAGTTACTGTTCACCATTCTGCTTAGTAATAGCTTATGAGACTCCATTTTTTCATTCAGCATGTATTTTAATGTCTTTACTATGTGAAAGCTTATCCTTGTGATGTGAAGATTAGAGCCTTCCTGTTCATATACTACTAACCTACATTCCTCCCTCACCCTGATAACGGCTGTTTTATTTGCATATAACAAAAACAAAAAATAGTTTCTTTCCCTTAAAACACTCTGAGGCAGTTCACTTTTATTATTTGTAAATATGTATTTCAGGGTTTGATTAATGTCATCCTGTTGTTAAGACCAAAGCATTTCTGCCTCTGAACATTACTACCAAAAGCACACTGAATCACCTGTCCCTAAATGCGTTAATAGCCTCTCAGTTTAGCAACTTCTCCCCAAGTCTATTCTGACCTTTCCGCAGGAGATTGCTGCCTCAGCTAATCTGTCTGCTACGTTAAGACCTAAAGTTCTTCATCTCACCTCCATGCTTCATAACAACCAGCAATTTTATTTGTGCATACAAAAAAAAAAAATCCTTCAAGTGATGAGGGAGTTTCATGCTGTTACCTGAAACAGTATTTTTCACCCTGTAATCTAATTAAGAAATTGAGCTGGCAGCCAGCTTTTGTTTGGTCGGGGGGTTTTTGGAGTATTGCAACTATTATTGTAAGGACTTTATATTACAAGAGAACTTATTGTACTTTTTTTGCCTTGACAGTGAGAAATCCTTACACAGGCCATAAATACCTATGTGGGGCACTTCAGACTAGCATTGTTCTATTAGAATGGGTTGAACCAATGCAGAAATTCATGTTAATTAAGGTAAGCATGAAAGTCATCCTAAGTCATTCTTAGTATAAAAACTTAGTCTGTTTTTCTGTTCTTTTATAAAAACATTTTTTCAGTTAATTCTCAAGTTAATTTAATGATTTTAGATTATGTGGCAGGATAGTGAAAATCTGCCCAATTTTAAGGAACTCAGTTGGCCTGAAATAAGTTTTGAAAAGGACTAGAGAAATAGCTCGAGAATATGGCAGTAGGCGCTAGAAAGTATCTTCCATACCAAGAACAGAGGTGCTCAAAGAGCAGTGAAATGCTTGAATATGTTCTCTGGTTGACCTGCTCCATCACAGCAGAGAAACAACCTACAAGGTGGCATCTGGCCTAAGAGGACAAAGGATAACCATAAAGAGGGGGAAATTATTTGTTTTGGTTATATGCCTACCTGTTAATTTGCCCAGGCTTTCCAACTTGATAGTTTTTTTGTGTGTGTGCCTTAATTTATTTCTCTAAGATCTTTAATTAATAAACATTCTTTAAATATTTAATATTATTCAGCTATAACTTAAATTTTGAGGAAAAACTAACTGGAACTGTGTTAAGTGCAGGCTCAGTCACACCAAGGAAATTCCAAAGGAATGTTTAAAGCTGTTTTCTTTGCTATTTCATTTAGATTAAGTGGGATTATCAAGCATTTCTTTTTGAATACTGGTAATAGGCCCCATTAGTCAGGACCAAGCTTGCTGGTACCGTCCACCTAGAAGAGAGGAAACAAGGATATGTAATTTTTAAGCTTCCCATGTCTTCTTTTATTTCTCATTATTCTAAGATACTAGACTTATAGTACAATTCTACTTGCCAGATCTCCCTCAAGATTTATTGCTCTTTGCACCTTGCTTAGCTTCCCTGAGATATAGATCCTTACCTGCCTTCTTTATTCTTAACCCAGCTCTTTGTCTGTCTGCTCAAAATCTGTCTCCATTTCTTTTCTATATTTGATATTAATCTGATTAGTATTTATGATGTTTCTATACTACAGTTCTTATCAGATATGCTCAGAAATATTCTTATGGTTTTTATAGTCTTAATGACAGTTCTGACAAAGTTTTTGCTTTACTAGACATTTTCATCATAAATAAAAGTGATAGATTAAAGACTTTCCCAACAAACATTTTTGTGCTTAATACAAACCAGATACAGTACTCTTTAACTAGAGAGACAAAAATGAGTGAGATATAGTCACTGCACTCAAGGACCATCGCCAGAAGCAGCTGGATTTAAAACTATTACACAGGAATCCTCTTCTGTTAATGCCTTACACACATTGCTTAGTTATTGGAAGCTAAGTAAAAGTATTCAAAAGCTGCTGGTTTTCTTATTTGCTGACCAAAAAAAATTAACAGAAGCATTGGTTTCTATATGCTTTACTGTTTGACCACATTTTAAAGAGAATTATTTAAAATGTTTTAACTTATTAAAAATATGAAAGATTGTATTCAAAGCATATCCCCAGGTAATGGGCAAGCTCCTATAGAGGGGTTTGGAGAGTGTTGATGAAGATGTCCATACCTGTGGGATGGCTGTGCCCCGGCAGTCACAGGGAAAGAAGGCCTATGAGCATTAGAAGATACAGCCACACTGTACCTTCTAATGCTCGAAGACCAGTAGTTGCAATAGCCCTGTTTCACCTAGAATTTCCTCTAGAATTTTTTTTCTTTAGCATTTAAAGTGAGTTGCCAGATTGAAAAAGAAATTCAGTTACTTTGTTAAATACTAGCAATAGCACTTTTGGAAATATAAAAACATGGCCCATTTATAAGAGCAATAAAATATAAACTGTATTAAGAGTAGACTTTCCTTATGCTTCATTTTTACTAAATAAACATGTACCCATAAACATCAGAATTAGTTTTACCTGATTTTTTTAACAGTATGGGAGTGGAATCATACAATACATATTCATTTGTGTCTGGTTTCTTTTGTGTAACATATTCATGTAGTTGTCTGATGTAGGTATAATTTGTTCATTTTCATTGCTCTATCTGTAATTCTTCATTGTGTGAATATGCCATAATTTTATCCATTCTACTGTTGATACACATTGGGGTTACTTCAGCTTTTTGTTATTCATAACAATGCTACTGTGAGTATTTTACATTTTACATATGTCCCCTGTACATGTGTGTACTCATGTTCTCTGGAATATATAACTAGGAGTGTTATTACAGGGTCCTAAGGGATGCACATCTTCATCATTAATGAATAATATAGTTAATCATTGTGGTCATAACAATTTATACTCCACTGTCAGCATATGAGCATTCGTTTGCTCCTCTCTGAGTAATGCTCTCGTTATTGTTTTTTTTTTTAATTTTAGTTATTCTAGTGAGTATATACTTTATCTCATGGTTTTATTTCCTGATTATTAATGAAGCTAGTGATTTCCATTTATTTTTCCAGACTTTCAAAATATGAACTTATTTAGTCTCTTTGTAGCAATATAATAAAATATTAAAAGTTAATGTAAAATTAAAATGGTTTCATTATAACTAAGTTAATTTATTAAATAGAATCACTTGCGATATAGGGCTAAATTTCTCTTATTTGTGTTTTTTTCTGTCCACATTTATAAGAGGAGTGTCTCCTGCTAATTCGCATTTCAGTTTTCTCATCCATGTTTGCTCAGTTGGATAAGAAGGCAGAGAAGTGTTACTGACGCAGCATCATATTGGGAGGCAAGAGACTCTGGCCACAAAGGGCTGGGGAACCCTGGGCCAGTCACCCAGTTTCTGCGTCTCAGCTTTCAACTCTGAAAAGAGAGGGTTGGACAAATGATTTCTAAGTTCCCTTCCAGCCCTGATATCCTAAAATTTTGTCATTTCTAACTTGAAAATATTTACAGCGCTAAATTTAAAATATTTATAAAGATACCTTATAATTTGGATTTTTCTATATACCCCAAGTTTCTGTGACAAGAAGCAGTCTTCATGGTAGTCTGTTTTATATATTTCATAAAACTTAAAGTTCTTAATAGTGTTCTCGTGAAATTATTTGGCTTTTGTTTTCCTTTGTTTAATATATTTTTGTTTCTTTCTCTAGCACATAGATTTTCCTATACCATGTCCACTTAGAATGTTTGAAATGCTGGTGGTTCCTGAGCAGGAGTACCCTTTGGTTTGTGTTGGTGTCAGCAGAGGGAGAGACTTCAATCAGGTGGTTCGATTTGAAACAGTCAATCCAAATTCTACCTCTTCGTGGTTTACAGAAACAGGTTTGTGATTTATATTGAATTATAGGCCGATACATGTATTTGGTTTATAAGTAATACATTTATTATGTCGTTAGGCAAAAACGGTGCATAAAAATCCAATCTCGAACAACTTAATAAAACTGGAAAAAGTAAGATGACATGCTTAAAGATAGTTCATTTGTTTGACACATTTAAAACATACCAGTGGCTCTCAAACTTGAATATGCATCAGAATCAACTGGAGGCTTGTTAAAACACATTGCTGGGCCCCACACTCAGAGTTTTCATTCAGTCGATCTAGAGTGGGGCCAGAGAATTTTTGTTTCTGTAAGTTACCAAGAGATGCTGATGATATTAATATAAGGACCACACTTTGCGAACCACACATATACACACACCTCAGGCTAATAGAAAAGCCAATTTAAATAAAAGGAAAATTTTATTAAATATAGTTTATTTTCCAGTATAGTCTTATAATTGATATACAGGTACAATCCAGTAACTTTAATTAAAAATTTTTAATGATATGCTACTAGGATACAAATTATAAATAAATAGCTACTTCCAAAGTATTTGAAGTTCTTGAAAATAATTCTTTAAAATGATTTATTTTCCTAAAATTTGACCCACATTGCCCAGTTACGTAGTTTATCCTTCCTTCATAGCTAGTATCTTAGGAAATATTATTTCCAATTAATGAGCTTTTATAGAAAGTTGCTTATTGTTTGAAATCTTCAATTATGTTCTCTCAATCAGTACACATTGGCAAGACTTGAGTTTCATGGCAAAGAAATCTGATTAAACTTTCACACTTAAAAAAACATGACCTTAAAGGTCTTTTTATCTTTATTTTTAAACTTTTTGTTATGAAGCTCCTTTTGCTTTTTTTATCTTTAAAAATGACTTTGTGTGATGTTTTGCTATAAATCAGACAATGGCCATTTTAGAAAGCAATTTTTACCATGGCCTGTTAGTCTTTGACTACTTGGGAAAATGGTAAGGAGCCTATTTGCCAATAGATATTGATTACTTAGGAGTTTGTTGGAAGCCTGAAAGTGTTTACAAAAGGAAAAAAATTAAGAGACTGAGGTATTTTTGGCATTGAAAAATAATGATCACAAACAAATTCACAAAAGCTCACAGACAATTTCATGGCTTGCTAATGCCCAAGAAATTTAAAAGCACTTTCCTTTAAGGACACATTGTTGAAGGAAAACACAGCAGGTCCTTGGCAACGTTATATGGCTTTTCTTTGCACTGCCCCCCCCCACCCCCCCAATTCTCTGTACTACATTCTCGCTTAAACATCCATGTTCCCTTTCAGACTCCTGCTTTCTAATCTCTTTCTCCCTATTTCACAGGAAGGGGTTGTTGGTTGATTAATATTTTATTGTCATTTAATTTTCGTTAATGTCCTACTTCTACCAAGTGTTTTAATTTTTAAATCTGTTTCTACTAATTGTTGAATGGAGGGCCTCATTCCTTACTAGAATTTCATACAGCTGTGGGAACTATGCTTCTAAGGAACTTCTGATTACATTCTCACTGTAATTCTCTTTAGTAAAAGTTAAATACAACAAATATAATTCATCTCTAGTTTTGAGATGATGAGATAAAGACAGAGAGTAAGAGAGAGAAAAAGTATGGTTAGGGTTTTACATCAGATGAAATTGTAAGCCAGACACAATTCTGCTGCACATTAGAATCTACTTGGGAAGCTGTTAAAACTCCTGAAACCTCAAGTCATATGCACCCTCTGTTAAATAAGAATATTTGGGGGTGGCAGCTGGGCATTAAAGATCTCTAGATGATTCTAATGCTTGGGAACTAATTCTTGGAAGCAATTGATAAAACCTTTTTTTCTGACTTTCTATTACTGGACTGGCTTCTTGAACAGAGGTGGATTGTACAGACCTGTTCTGATTCTTAATTTTTACCATGTGTATAACAGCTACAAAGATCTAATTGACCTGTTTTGCAGAAGGCCTGTTGCATATCCTTCCAACCTTGGTTACTTAACAGAAGTACCAGGTCTAAAAACATTAAAAAGTCTGAAATATGGCAGTCCTTGAATGTCCTGAAATTCTAACTACTATCGGAAATAGAAGAGAAGAGAAGCAGGGTAGACTATAGATCAAACCCACTCTCCAGGAAATACAAGACCAGAAACAAAGGCCTGTAGCTCAGCAATTTCAGTTTGATGTTCAGACAAAGCTTGAGATATCCTGCTTTTCACCTGATGGAAAATCAAGTCATTTCAATATTTTCAGTTTGTAAGAACTTTGATAAATCATTATAATAAAAATAAGGCCTCTGCATTTTGGTAGTACGTCATACTTCTCAAAGTACTTCAGTTTTTTTTAACTTACTTGTACTCAAAGTAATATATTTGACTCACAGATTCATTCACTTAAATAATTATTTGCTAGGCACTGCCATATAATATACAAAGCACAGTCCCTGACCTTTTGAACTTAAAATCAAAAATTAATCATAACAGTAACATAGAAAATTAGACTCCTAATTTCGCATAACAATAAAAATAATGGCATCACCAGTAGTAATGACTGTAGTTAATACTCTGTTGAGTGCTCACATAGTTTAGCTCTTGCATCAGAACTTGAACCCAAGCAGCCTGGTTCAACCACCATACATACAGCTAAAAATTTATATCCATTTCAAATTCAGTGGTATTTAGAATTTTTTTTTTTTAAATATCCTATGCTCTGATATTTTTTTCTTAAGTATTGAGTTTGTGTGTGTTACAGATACCCCACAGACAAGTGTTACTCATGTAACCCAACTGGAGCGAGATACCATTCTTGTGTGCTTGGACTGTAAGTTTTTACTTATGTACATCTTATTTTTAATAATATTTCTTTATTTTGTAGTTTTCAAGTGACTTTTTTTCCTCTCTCTAGGTTGTATAAAAATAGTAAATCTCCAAGGAAGATTAAAATCTAGCAGAAAATTATCATCAGAACTCACCTTTGATTTCCAGATCGAATCAATAGGTAAGTCAAAGTTTTGTGTGATTACATTATGAGCTGCTTAAAATAATTTATCTGATAGTTATCCAAAATTATAAAAATATATTACTAAGGACTCATTTTTTAGAATATAAGATGAATATGAGATTAACATCATTCTTTTAAACAGTCTCTAAAAAAGCTTAACTATGATATAATCTAATGTGATCTTTACAGACTTGGCACTTTCAAAAGAAATAATTAAATATTATTCATAACATAGTTATGAATTTCCATTTCCTCCAGGTTCCTGTAGTTTATAAGTACTTTAAAATTTAGTACTTAGTATATTCTGTTGTATTTTTGCTCTTATATATGCTGATCAGAGAGTTTTAAATAGTATATGGAATTTTCTTCTTGCCATTCTTGCATTTTGTTGCAGAAGTTTTTTCTGCAAAAAAAAATTTTTTTATAAAAGAGGATTCTAAGATGATTGCATTCAGGAAAAATAAAGTGAAGTGATCATACATGAGATAGTACTAGGGAAGATGAATGATAATTAATTTACTATTTAACTATACACGGTTTTTCTGGTGTCCTTTATCAGTAAAATAAAGATATGTGCATGTATATATGTTAGCAGAGGGAAAAGCAAAAGATAGTTCATCTGTCTTGTTCCTGGTTCTGTTTTTAGTCCTTCCGCCAAGTCGAACATCTCTCTCCCACCAAGCAGATGCTGATGTTAATAAGTTAAAGTCAGTTTTGAGGGACATCTGCTCAAGATCTTAAAATGAAATCCATGTTTAAAAACACATAGTTAGCCAGGGTCAAAAACTACATAAACAGAACAGAAACTCAAAAGTAGTAATTAGCCTTGAAGCAAGCAGACCTGCTGGGCTCCTGAGTGATAAAGGAGACTCAACATGTCCCACGAGAGGTAGGGGACCAGAGCTGGGCCTGTTGTTTTAGGTACCTACTAATCAGGACTCTGCCCACATAGGTCCTAATGGTTTTAGATGTGATTTTTACCTGCTCTTAAGATATCATCCCAATGCTATACCAACGATTTTAGATTGTAGACAGAGAAGGAATGCTGAACAAATCAATGTTTAACACTGATCCTAAAATTAAACAAGATTAGATTAGTACAGAAAACAAAATTATCCAGTTTCATAAATACAAATTTTGAAAAATCTAAATAAAATACAAGCAAATAGAATTTCACATCATCAAGTAGTGGACTTTATCCCAGGAAAACAAGGATGATTCAGCATCAGAAAATTTATTTGTGTATATATGGCACATAAAAGTTAAAAAGTTATGTAAATCCTCAGTGGATACACAAAAAACATTCGGTAAAATCAAATCATCATGATTTTTAAAAAGTAACTTTTTAGCAAATTAGGAATACAAGGAAATGTTCACCTAGGAAAACTTTTTAAAATATCATGTTTAATGGTCAAACTAATTCCATTAAGTGGAAAATGAGATAAGGGTCATTGCTATCACATTTCAACACTTGTCTTATTAGACAAGAAAAGGAAACTAAGAGGATTAGAAAGAAGAATGTAAAAGATCCTTTTTTATGGATTTTGATTATCTGTATAGAGAATACAACTAATAGAACCAATAAGAGAAATCAGAGTTGCTAGATATGAGCAACACAATGAATAGCTTTCTGATTCGTAATCTCTAAAATTTTGAATAGGAGAAAAGGTCTCTGACAATGATAATAAAATATCTGTTAGGAATAGATGTAATCAAAACACATTTAAGACCATTACCTAGAAAATTCCAAATTATTCTTTAAAAGCATAAAAGAAGATTTAAATAAACTACATTGTGTCCATGGATAGAAAGACTATGAGAAAGATATCAGTTCTTTGCAAATAATGCACAAATTCATTACATTTATAATAAAGGTCCCAATAAGGTATTTTGTACCACTTGATACGTGACCTTAAAATTCATGTGAAAGAGCCAAAGGCCAAGAATAGTAAAGAAATTTTGACAAATACTTGCCATACTCAGTTTTTAAACATACTGTAAAGCTATAGTAATTAAGATGGTGTGGGATCACCACAGGGATAAATAAATAGAAGAGTGGAACAGAAGAGAAGGCACAGAAATACACCTAAATGAAAATTTATGCCACTATATGTCAGTGGGAAAATGATGTGTACTATTCAACAGATGATGCTGGTACAATTCGTCATCTGCAGGAAACAAAATTTGATTTCTTGCTCATGGAATACTCTAGAAATATCTATTAAATATGTAAATATAAAAAGCAAAACTAAAATTTTTACAAGGTACATACATCTGTGTCCTATTAGTTCTGTTTCTAAGTACCCCAGAGAAAATTTTGCACATGTATTCAAGAGGTACAAGAATGTTTATTACAGAATCGTTTGTAATAAAAAATTAGAAACATTATTTGGTTCATCATACCACATGTGTAAAAGTTGAAAACATTCAATATAAAGTTTACACTGACAATGTAAACTTACTGTGTAGTAATAGTAAAAACATGCATGACAGTGATAAATACCAAATTTATAAGAGTAGTTTTCTCAGAGGAAGGAAAGGCTGGAATGAGACTAGAGGATGGGGTGTACAGGGTTGCCAGCTGTATTCGTTTTTATTTAAAACAAGCAAATAAGGCAAAATATTAGTATTTGAGAGTTGAATGGTGGATACATATGTTTTTTTAATGCTGCTATTATATTTTTCTATATATTTGAAATATTTTTAAATACTGTCATTTTATCAATACAAAATTTCTATAGCAAACATGTCAGAGAAATTTAATGTCTCTTTGCCAAAAAGATGAATAAATTCTACATTGTTTTTTTTTTTCTTTCGAAGGTAAAGATACCATATAAACAAGGAGTGACTGACATTATTTATTAATTTAAATATTGCTATGCAAGATAGAGAGAGGGATGAAATGATGCTTATCAGTTGAACTTTTGTACTATTAACAGTAACTGAGCTGTTCTTGCCTGCTAGTTTGCCTTCAAGACAGTGTGCTAGCTTTCTGGAAACATGGAATGCAAGGTAGAAGTTTTAGATCTAATGAGGTAAGTCATCTAAAATTATGTCCATTAAATACTCATGAAATAGTATCAAACATTCTACATCAAACAATTTTCTTTAACTTTGGAAAATTCCTAATTGATACAAGGACTACTTGATTTGCTAACTTTATTAATTTCAACTGTATTCAGTCTAGTGGTAAACTGATAACACATACTTCATAGCCACTTTTCTCTCTCTTCACTCAGACAGTTTTAGTGCATATTTTGAGTGCTCCCAGATAATTCTTCTATTCAGTATAAGAACTTTCTAATACTGCTAAAAGTGAGCCCACTCTGATTTTCTTTCAATTTTCCCAGACCATCTCCTGGAACAAGAATGCTGATGCTGGCTTTCCATGTCTTGAGGCACTTTTTCTACTTTGTATTTTAGAAATAATGACCAATGCAGGTTATAAATAAAGGATCCTGCATTGCTTTTGAAGCCACTTTGCCTCGTATTTCCATTACCCTTATTCACTTGACATAAGATTCTTTGTCCCTTTTTCTTTTATTAATTACCTTATTACCTTTGTTTAACCTTTCACTATATCTTCTGAGTCCTTCCTATCTTAATTTAACTCCAGGTGCTATGACATACTCAGTTTAGTTCAACATTTACACCAGGAAGTGCTGGGGTTATAAACATGAATAAGTCATGGTACTTGCCTCTTGGAATATTGTAGGCAAGTAAAATCATAAATTCTTCAGTATAGTCTCAATAGGATGACTTTTATTTGAACATTGGATGAAAAGAAAACCTTAAGTTATTCAAGCAAGAAAATAGCCCATTTGTGTCCTAAACTATCATTCATTAAGCTCAGAGCATGTCTTCTGATGAAGTAAATGATATAGCAGTGATTATGAGCATGGGTTCCAGGGTCAGGACACCTGGGTTCAAGTCTCAGCTCCGCTTTTTAGTAATTGTGTGACCTTGACATATCACTTAACTTCTCTTTGCTTATATTTTTTTTATCTGTGAATTAAGGATGACAAAATAGTACTTACTTTGTAGGTTTGTTAAGATTAAATGAAAGGAAGCATATAATGTGCTCAGCACAATGCCTGGCCTATATATAGCAGGTATTCAAGAAAGGTAGCTGTTAATGTTTCTAGTAGTAATTCCCACAAGAGGGTCACTTCTCAGGAAGATGTTTTAAAATGACCTGAGGGAATTCAGCAGGGAGGTAAGAATAGTCAACAGCTAATAAACGCTAGGCAGAGAAAAGCATCATAGGCAGGATATAAGAGGATGGTTTAAAAGAAAGAAAGAAAAGTTTGCCCCCCAAAAAATCATCTGAGGGGCTTTTTCAAACTACACGGGCAGCCTTTAACTGAATACAACCCCTCCAGAAATGTTAGGCCCTTCTAGTAGGCAAACCTCTGAATGCCCGTGAAGATTAGCACAATGAGCCACTATTACTGGAGTGAGCACTTTGTATCACATGCAGGTGTGCTGGGTTGCAAAAGAAGTGTTTCTAGAATAACTAGTTGCTGAGTTACTAATGGAGTAAATTTAGTTTCAAAATCAAATTGTTTTTTCAGCCTACCAAATTTGGGGGAGAAGTTACTGCCATTTTAATTTGGCATGTTTTGCATTCAGTTACCAGCCAATAAACAGTGGATTATTCTTTCTCCTGTAGACTTATTTCTAACTCCCCAACTGGTAATTAGTCACACGGAGGACTTCTTGGCAGATACATGTCATGAGAAAATGTTTCAGAAGACTGGAGAAGAAATGGGCAGAGAATTATCTATTTAGTACTTCCTTAGCTAGGCGTTAGACCCACTATTACTTATAAAAACAATACTGCTGCAAGGTAGATATTTTCTATCCTGTTTTGCAGAAGGCAAAACCACTTGCAACCAATACATGCCTTGTGCAGTATCACAGCTATTAAGTGAGAACTGGGGTTCAAACTCAAGTCATAAGTGTGTCTCATCATACCTAACTTTGCTATTAGCATTAACATAACTGACAGAAGATTTCTGATAAATGGACTGAGTGTTTTGTTTTTAAATTTATTCCTTGAGTTCTATAATTTAACAAGTGAATGGTTTTCCTACTCATGTTTTATAATTCAAAACTAGCCACATTTTTCCTAGGCTAACAAATTGGAGTACCAAATATGCCAGCTTAACAAATTCACAGTCACGCAGGGACCTATTTTCATCTTAAGAATTACCTTTCTTTTCCATAGAGTTATAAATTGAATGCCCAAGTAAAATTTGATGCTTTTAATTTCAGAAATTATATTTTAATTGAACAGGTAACACAAGAAATTTCAGATAGCACAAGAATTTTCAGACTGCTTGGATCTGACAGGTATGAAGGGGGTTATATATTAAATACATAGTACTAAACATAGTGTTTTATAAATCCAGCATGAAACTGGTTTCTTTTTCAAGAAAATTGAAATTTCGTTAGCAAAATATCCAACATTATATTTTTCACACAATAAGAATTCACAATTCACAGTTTTAAAGCCTTTGAGAATGTGCCTGATCTTCTAAGTACCAGGAATATATAGATCTGTCAGTAATAACTTTGTATTAAAAATACTATCTAAAGTATGATTTATACTGCAAGAGGAAATACTATATGCTAACAAACAGAAACTTTTTGATTTTAGTGCTAAATAGAACTTTGAAGTTCTATGCTGATATACTTTCTGATTCTTGAAATACAAATTGTTTTCAGAATTTAGAATAAGAATTAAGTTCCCCCAAATTATTTCTAATACAGGTTCTCTCCCCACTCCCACTCGTAGAACACTGGCTTAGAGGTAGGAGGTAGTGGGCAGCAAAATTACTTCCCAGAGCTGGAACTGGCTTTTTAATTATAGTGATTAAATGATTGCTGTCCACAAATCAAATAAGCAGCAATTATAGAGTCCTATAATAAAGAAGCAATGAAAAATTTTTCTAGCATTAGTTTACAAGAATAACTGTTACATGTTTTGTTTGTTTGTTACTTTCAGGGTCGTGGTTTTGGAAAGTAGGCCAACTGATAACCCCACAGCAAATAGCAATCTGTACATCCTGGCGGGTCATGAAAACAGTTACTAAGAAAAGTTGTGCTTTGACACTTCACTATAGAAAGAAAGAACACTACCGCTGCAACATTAATGGATGCTTGATGCTGTACAAAAGCTGCAGTGACTTGGCTTCAGTTACTTGTAATTTATTGTGGCATGAGACAAGATGGGGAAAATTTTCGTTTTAAGTGGTATGGATATATTTAGCATATTGAACCACACAAGTGCTTAATTCATTGTTATGTAATCTTTGTACATATAGGCAGTATTTTTCTGTGAAACTTCATATTGCTGAAGACATACACTAAGAATTTATGTAGATAATGTACTTTTATGAGATGTACAAGTAAGTGTCTTATCTGTACAAATGTAAATGTTGATGAAAAATGCGATTGGGTTAATATTTTAAGAATTCTTTGGTATATCCTTGGGTGTAGCTATATTACAAAATGGGATGCCGGCAATGAAACAGTACATTTAACACTATTGTATTTTTATTATATGTAATTTAGTAATATGAATATAAATCTTGTAACTTTTAAAATTGTAATGGAGGCTGTAATCATTTTATAATCTTGTTTTTAATTTTAATGCAAGTACACTGGTGTTTATATTTGCACAAAGTATTGATATGTGATGTATTAAGTCACAAAAGTAAGCTGTGACCTTGTCGATACACATTTGGCTCCAGAACATCTTTTTAAAATGTATTTGGATTGTTTACTATGTGAAACAAACCAATTAACCACCTGTTGTAGTAACTGGTCTTTTTATATTTAAGCAGAATTCTGTAAGATTGCTTGTCTATGCTTAAAAATATCTTTGAAAAAATTTTGAATCACAGAATAGCGGTACCGTGATGTAATACTGCAGTTGTCTGAATTACAGTATGCACAAAGAATAAATTAGCATTATTAAAGAGTCCACACTAAACATTTCATATAATCACATTGAAGAACTATAACATTCCATAGAGTGAAGTGGTTCAAATTTCTAGTGGAATTTTTACTTTTGTTGGCCTTATGATCATTTTCATATTTCTTTTGATTTAGAGTATTAACACATGGCCAAAATAATTTAGTTACTACCTCATGTAAACAATACAATGGTTACTACACATCACAAGAACTTAGTTTTGGTTAAAGTCATTTTTGATTGCTTTTTTTTCCCCAATGGAATATGTATATACCAAGTTTTAGCAAAATGCACACTTTTGGCTCTTTTGGTATATGTTCTTTCTATTTAATGTGAATATATACATTAAGAACAAACTACATTGTGATTTATGGTCTTCATTTATTTTAATTGATAATGCTTTTAAATATATTTCTGATTGTACATAGTGTAAAATAAACATGTTTTTTAACATGCTGTTGTATAGTAGCTTGTCATCTGGCTTAATCTATATATAGTAAAGCTGAAATATAGCTAGGAAAAAACTTTTCTTAATTACTGTGAATTAAATTCTTAAATACTCATTCTGATCCCTCAGATCATGATTTTTTTTTTTTTTTTGGAACTGTCATCTTCATAAGAGAGTAATATCCCCACATTTGAGAAAGGGACGTCTTAATAGACTACTTCAACTTCCTGATCAGGAAAATCAATTAAACATTCATATAGTCTTTTCGTTAAAAAAGGTGTCGGCAAACTATATTCTTCGGTCCAATCCCATTCACCACCTATTTTTGCAAATAAAGTTTTATTGGAACACACTAGTATTTAGGTGTTGCCTATGACTGCTTTGGCACACAATTTGGCAGAATTGAGTGATTGCAAAAAAAATTTGTATGGCCCACAGAGCCTAAAATATGTACTCTCTGACCCTTTATAGGAAAAAGTTTGCAGACTCCTGAGTAAAAGAGAAGAAGGGAGACTGTTGGGGAATGTAATTCTGGAAGTGAGGAAGGGGAAGGTTAGGAGAGAAGAACTGGAATGGGGGTGAAGAGGCACCATTTCTACTCGCTGATGCCACTTGCCTATTGTGAATTTGGATAATTTACTTGACTCTAGAACTGTTATCTAGAATTGTGACTTTTCAGTCATACATATGTTTAAATCATAGCAGTTGTATACATTTATCCTTTTCTCAACAAATACATTGTGACCAGTCTTAACATTAATGACTGAATAATGACTTCCAAAAACATATCTTTTCCAATATAACATTTTCATCAATTTGTTGAAAAACAGACTCATGGAAAAAGTTTTCAAGAAATCAAGATTGTGTTTTGGGCATTTTTTGACAAAGTTGTTAGTCCTTTCTCTGGGCCACTGCGTTTTCTAGTTTCTAAGTTCTATAAGTTATAGAAAGGGTCACAGCTCAAAAAAAAAAATCACAGTTCATTGACAAGCCCTTAGAAATATTTCTAGAAAACAAGGTATATACCTTATTTTATATTACCCATGGGCATTTTAAAAATACTGCTGGAATCAGGCTTTGGGGGTGAGGCCCAGAAACCTATATTTTTACAAAGTTGTACAACTAAATGTGATGTACATCCCTGTGTGAGAACCACTGGCCAATACTGAATTTAAATCAGTGTTGGTCCAAGGATCACATGCCTCAGAAAAATAA
This sequence comes from Macroglossus sobrinus, assembly GCA_004027375.1. Classification (NCBI taxonomy): domain Eukaryota; kingdom Metazoa; phylum Chordata; class Mammalia; order Chiroptera; family Pteropodidae; genus Macroglossus; species Macroglossus sobrinus. Next base: position 43,862 of record PVKZ01001826.1, on the reverse strand, counting down.
TCTGGTCAACACTGAATTTAAATGAGTGTGGTCCAAGGATCATGTGCCTCAGAAAAATAAGCTTTAATGACACTTAAAAATATAAATTTTAGCCTCTACCCAATAACTTCTGATTAAGGATTTTTATTCATTCAAAGGGAAGACAGCCGCTCAAACGTTTAAAACAATATTTTATCTTCATTGAAGTTCAAGCAGTCTTGTTAGCTACTTTCTTAGACATTGGTATTGAGAAGAATGAGAACAGCTGTTTTCTGGGCCTATTGGCATTCATCTTGCAAGTGTATTACTGATTTCATTAGAGAAATAACAGGTAGATACTAATTTTTAGTATTAATAGAAAAAAGAGGAAAGTGTGCTTTCTAAAATAATGAGTAAACATTAAGTATTAAGAGAATAATTAAGTGCCCAATGCATGTTTATGTGTGCCAGGTGCTATTCTACATGGCTCACAGATTTTCCTACTGAAGCCCTGGAACAGCCCCAGTGAGGTAGGTATTGTTGGTACAGATTTACAAATGAAGAAATAGGCACAGAAAGGTTAAGAAACTTGCCTAAGAATATGGCTGGTAAGTGGTAGGACTAGGATTTGAACCTAGGTGCTTAACGACTCTGAAACTATCACACACAATGCATGCAGTATATCTACTACCCTCTAAAATCCACTCCAGCATTTTCCCTCCTGAAGTTATATTTATTTTCTCCAGGAGGGAGTTGGATTTCAAATTCTAATTTTCACTACCTCTTTGCAACAAGAGAAGTAATTTCCTGTCTTATTTTTTGCTTTACCAGAAAGTATTTTCCTTATTGAGAGCGTTTTATATAAAAGGCTTTGCATAAAATCAACTTTACAGTTAAGCGTATTAAGTATGGTTAAAACTCATTACAAAGACTTTTTACTTTTGTGAGATAATTGTTTAACCAGTATATATTATTTACAGTGTATCCAGAAACTTTTCAGCACTGGAGAAAATACAGAAAAGGCATCATTCCCAGTATGCAATAGGCACACTTGGATAAAGAGAAGATTTTAAGAGGTACAAAGGCTGTGCCTACTTCTGCTCTGGGAAGAGGAAAGCCTATATAAACTGGTTGTTGATAGATAAATAGGAGGTTATCATAAAGTGCAGGGGAAGTCGGGGTAGGGAACTGTAGGCTAGGCTAAGGTGTATGCAGAAATGCATGTTCAAGGATTAGTGATGTTAAATGCCGCTGAGTTTAGGGTGCCTGGAGCAGAGTAACAATGTGAAGCAAGAGAACGAGGAGGAGCCCAACTTTGAAGAGCCACCTTAGGAGAAAAGTAGCGCTAGTAGTCAATGGTTTTGTAAACTGCAGAGATCAAATACTGCATGAAGGTGAAAGTAGGCAGTTGGGTTCATAAATAAGGTGATCACTGGTACCCTTCTGGAAATTTTTTTATAGTATGATAAGGGCAGAAATGTTCTAGAAATGTGTAGATATGACATTTTGTAGATTTGAGTATATCAGGAAGTTATATACTGGTTTTGTTTTCTAAAGATGGGAGATTTGGGTGTATTTCTAAGGAAATGGAGAATCAAAGATAGATGAGAAAACAGGAGTCACCTCTGAGGTAAGAAGGGAAGTATGAGTATCATAAATCTAGGTGTGATGGAGAGCATTTTACTGATGCTAAACAAGATATGTACATGCTCATTAACAGCATATAGTATGTTTAAGTTCGTCCTGGGAACAAGAAGAGTAAACTTTGTCAAAAAATTATCTTTTCCAACTTACCCCGCACAGCATTCATTACATTGCTTGACCTGCTTGCCCACTGGGTAACAAATATGTCTTTTAGTTTAAATCAGCCCCAGACACTAGTACGATGCTTGCTGAATTATGAAAATGGCAGCAAAGTACCACACCGCTAATAACATTCTATCACAGAAAAGCCTACAAAAGTTTGCTGAAAGGTATTTTAGCAACAAGGCGGTAAGAGTAATTACTAATAATAGGATCTGACAATATTCAGAGGGTTTCCCAGGCAGGAAAACGGACTAATATTCAAATTGACATGTTTTTTAGTGCCTTTGAGGCCTTGGAAAGGAACAGAATTAGTATAATCACAGTGTTAATGGCAAAGTTTGTTTTCTGAGCGCCGCCTTTAGGGCATCTTAAAAGATTCTCGGAGGAGAAACTGCCGCTGCGTCCACACTGACGTTCTAGGCTCCGCCTGGGTTATCCGCCTGGGTGATGAACCCGGGACGCGGGCGACTGCGGCGCGCGCCGGGGGACCGCGCTCCCGAAGCCGCTGCCCCGCGCGGCGCGAGCGTCCGGTTGCCCGGGCGACGCCGCGGCGGTTCCGCTCGGGAGCTGCGCGGGCGGTTGTCTGCGCAGAGCGACTCGCGCCGGAGCCGGGGCTGCTCGGGCCGCTCGGGACTGCATCGCTGTCGCTTCCATCCGCGTCGTACGTGCGGGTCCCCGCGAGGGGCCGGGTGGAATGCGGTTCGCGCGTGAGGTTGATGGAGAGAGATGTGGTGTCTGGATGGGGGCTCGCAGTTAAGGGTAAGCAGGTTGGCCTCTGGACAGTCAGAAAGGGGTGGGGGACTAGAGGTGACAAATGGCTCCTGTCGGCCACACCACCGCGCCGGTGGTGCTCCCTGGTGGCTGGAGGTAGGTGCGGCCCTGGGGACGAGACTACGGTGGCAGCAGAGGAGGGTGCGAGCGGCGCTTATGCGCTTTCGGAGACTCTTGTGTGGCGAAGCTAGACTACCATTAAATGAAGGGTCGAGACTAGTTTAGAGACCTGGAAATACAGTGATTTATGTGCTATGTGTACACATGAAATGTGATGTTGATGTTTTTAAACAAAATTAATTTATTGAATTATGTAAATTACGTGGTCTTCTGGTTTTTCTGGGGATGCTTTTAATTAATTCGATTGTACTGTCACCAAGATAAGTTTATACACAGTTGTATGTAATTTTGAAGTTCCGTTAATTCCATATTAAACACGGATGCAGAATGGGTTTTTAGCCCATTTTCCTGGTCAATTTTATTATAAATACATTTGGTTGCATTGGAAACAGTAACAACAACGTAGCAAGCCTGTAGAGTCGTTGTTATTGGTCTAGCCTGGTCTTGAAAAAGTCTCCCCCTACCTCACCCCCATTCGTAATGCCACTGTTTACACGAGTTTCCTAGAAACTTTTAGATTAGGAAATTGTTTTTTCACCCATTTCCCCTCCTTTTCTTAGTTTTTTTTTTCTGTCAATGTATTTGTTAGGCTTGCTTGAGCCCCCAGGATCTGGTTGTGATACAATCTTTGAAAATAATCTGTCTCCAAGTGTTTTCTCTTTTTTTATGTGGATCCTTTTGCAAATTTTTAAAGACTAAGGAAATTAAACAGAAAAATTTCAAAGAATTTAATGATCCACTCAAGTATCTATTTCTGACTTTCTATGTTCAACAATGGGCCCAAGGCTATACCTGTTTTTGCTTTTGAACACAAAACTTCATGAACCTAATAAACATCTGGTAAATTCTGAAGTGAGGAGGCCTGTAGCCAAGATGTGTGTGTGTGTGTGTACACACACACAGACACACACACACACACAGCTTCAAACTGAAGGTCACTAATGACCATGGAAATATTTTCAACCAACTGCATCTATACCTATATCACTGTTGAATCTTGATCTCCTGCCCAAGTACTGTATTAACAATCAAAATGTAATTATTACCTTTGCTTAAAAAAGAAAGTTGTTATATATATTTAGTGAAAAGGTTAAAGGATAAAATTATGGTAGATTGAGCACCTACTATGTGCCAGACAATGGACTAACGATATTAGTCAGGTATAAAAAAATTATATATAAAAGGAATGGGGAAAGTTGTTAACACTGTATGTGTGCAGAGAATGAGCCTGTCTTTGGGGAGAGCTAAGCAGAAAAGACATTTGAGTTGAACTGTAAAGAGGAAGAGGATTTCTGGATCATACCTTCCAAGCAGTGGTATAAGCAGAAACTTTGAGAACTGAAAATGTTTAGGGAAGGATCTGAGAAGCAATGCAGGAAAGGTACAGTGGGAGCAGGGTGCAAAGGACTGTAAATATCATATACAGTTGGAACTTTATTCTTTGGCATTAGAGTCCCTAAGACATTTTTGAGGAAGGATGATATTTGAGAAAAAAATGTTTTTGGTGTAAAGAAGCAAACATGCAGGGGGAAAAAAGTTAAGACACTTTAGTCCAACTGTGTATGGCTTTTGAGAGTTAAGTTGCAGACATCAGTCATGTCTCTTTACCTTTAAATAGTTCAATATATATTTTTTAAGAACGAGGATATTTTCTTACATAACCACAGTACAGATTACCAAAATCAGGAAATTTAATATGTCAATATTTAGGTTTCACCAATTACCACAGAATTATTTCTTACAGGTCCCTCCACCCCCCACCCCCTCCCCACCCCTCCACCCATTTAAAGGTCATACACTGCATTTCATTTTTCATTTCTTTAGTCTCTTTCTGTCTGGAATAGTGTTCTGACCTTTGTCTTTCATGGCCTTGACATTTTTTTTTAAGAACACAGGCCAGTTGTTTGTAGGAATGCTCCTGTTTGGTTTTGTCAGCTGTCTCATGATTACATTCAGATTTTGCATTTGGGGCAGAAATATCACAGAGGAGATGCAGCATCCTTCTCGGTGTCTCATTTGCCTTTTCTAAACTTTTCATGCAAATGAAATCACAGTATGTGGGATTTTTGTGTTCGGCTTCTTTCACATAGCATTATGTTTTTAGGTTTTGGGTTATTTTTTCTGTTCATCACATTATAGCATGTATCAGTAGTTTGTTCCTGAATAGTATTTCATTTCATGGACATTCACTCATCAATCGATGGATATTTAAAGGCTGTTAAAAATAATGGTACCGTGAACATTTGCATACATGTCTTTGTGTAGACATATTTTTAAAAATTTTTTCTGGGTAGATACCAAAGAGTTACTATTTATGTTTAACTTTTATGTTACATTTATGTTTAACTTTTAAGGAATCGACAAACTTCTCCTTTGGGGCCATGCCATTTTACATTCCCACCATTAATGTTGAATTTCTGTATAACCTTATCAACACTACATCTTGTCAAGCTTTTGGATTTTAGCCATTCTAGTGCATTGTGGTTTTAATTTACATTTCCCTAAGGACTAATAGCATTCTTTCATGTGCTTATTAGACATTTGTATATCTTCTTTAGTGAAATGTCTATTCAAATCTTTTGTTTGTTATTAAATTAGGTTGCTTGATTTTATGTACTTTATGTTATAAGAGTGCTTTATGTATGCGCTGGATACAAACCCTTTCTCAGGTATATAATTTCCTAATATTTTTCTTTAGTCTGTGGCTCATCTTTTCTTTTTCGTAATGGAACAAATTTTTTTTGAGGAGCAAAACATTTTAATTTTTATGAATTTCATTTTATCCATTTTTTTCTTTTATGGATTATGCTTTTGGTATCATGTCTTAGAAATACTTGCCTGAGGTTTCAAAGATTTTTGTTTTTACTATGTTTATTTCTAGAAGCTTTAGCTCTTATATTTTGGTTGGTGATTCATTTTGAATTATTTTTGATATAGTGTGTGAGGTAAGTATCTGAATTTTTTGTTTTGTGTGGGTAGGTAGGTGGGCTTTTTTTTTTTTTTTTGCCTAAGGATACTCAATTGCCCTTGCATTGTTTTTTGAAAACAATATTCTTTCCTCATTGAATTGTCTTGGCATCTTTGTCAAAATCAACTGACCATAAATAAGAGAGTTTATATCTTGACTATCTATTCTCCTCCATTGATATATATAAAATATAATATATATTATATAATATATGATATAATAATATTATAATGGTGAGTTATAATTATATGTAAATTATATATCTGATAAAGGATGTGTATCTAGAGTATACATAAAGCATTTTTATGACATAAAGTACATAAAGTCAAACAACTCAATTTAATGTATATAGTATTATATGTATACATATATATGCCAATATCATACTTTCTTGATTTACTATAACTTTATAGTAAAATTCAAAGTCAGGTAATATAAGGCTTCCAAGTTGGTTCTTACTCCAAGTCGTTTTGGCTGTTCTGAATCCTGTGCATTTCCATGTGAATCTTAGGTTTATCTTGTCTGTTTCTACCCCTAAGAAAGTCTATAGGGATATTAATAAGGACTGACTTTAATCTATAGATGAATTTACTGAGAACTGACATCGTACAGAGTTTTCCAGTCCATGACCATGGCATTTCTCTCTTTCTTTTAGATCTTCTTTAATTTCTCTGAGCAGCGTTTTGAATTATGAGTACACTACTTCACTTGTTAAATTCACTCCTACATATTTTTTTTTGATGTTATTGGGAGTGGAATTGTTTTCTTAATTTCATTTTCAAATTGATTGTTACCAATATATAGAAATAAAATTTATTATTGTATGTTGATCTTGTATTCTGCCTCATTACAAACTTGTTCATTAGTTTTAGAAGCTTTTTTACAGATTCATTAGGATTTTCTACATACAGTAGTAGCATGCCATTTCCAAATAATGAGAGTTTTTCTTTTCATTTCCAAACTATACTTTCAGTTTCTTTTACTTGGCCTATTACACTGGCAAAACTTTCCAATAGAGTATTATGTATAAATGGCTAAATAGAACATTTTCCCAGTCTTAGAGGGAAGTGTTCAGTCTTTCACCATTAAGCATGAGGTTAACTGTAGGTTTTCAGATTCCCTCAAGAAAGTACCCTTCTACTCAGAGTTTGGAAATTTTATCACGAATACACATGTTGGATTTTAAGTGCTTTTTAAATATACAACTACTGACATGATTGTGTAGTTTCATTTTTTATTCTATTAATATGTTGTTTTACATTATTGGTTTTCAGATATTAAATCAACCTTGCATTTCTCAGAAAAAGCTCTATTAATCAAGGTATATAGTTCATTTTAAGTTTTTGCTGATTATTTGGTTATGGATTCTTGTGTCTGTATTTATGAGAATAATGATCTGTGGTTTTCTTGTGATTTCTTTGTCTGACTTGTATCAGGGTCATATTGGCCTTATAGAATGAGCTGAGAGATGTTTCCTCCTCTTCTGTTTTTTAGAACAGGTTATGAAGGATTGGTATTAATTCTTCTCTGAACCTGTGGTAAAATTCACCTGTGAAGCTATCCGAACCCAGGCTTTTCTTTATGGGTAGATTTTAAATTACTAATTCATTTTTTTTATTGTTATAGGTATAATCAGGTTTTCTGTTTCTTCTTGAATAAGTTTGTTACTTTGATTCTTATTAGGCATTTGTTCAAATTGTCTGATTTGGTCACATGAAGTTCTCTTTTAATCTTTTTAAATTCTATAGGGTGGTCCTGATTTTGGTAATTTTTATTTCTGTCTATTTTCTTAGTCTAGCTAAAGGTTCATCAATTTTGTTGATCCTTTTAAGAACCAATTTTTTGTTCTAATGATTTTTGTATTGTTTTTTTCTGATGAGGAGTCAGTCATTAAGTATGTTGTTTCTTTTGTGTGTGTGAATGGTGCTCTCTCACTGTTTTCAGGATTTTGTCTTTAATTTTCAGGAGTTTGGTTATGATATATCTAAGTATGAATGTCTTTATGTTTTTCTACCTGGGGTTTATTGAGCTTCTTTGTTATATGGATTAATGTTTTATATTAAATTTAGAAAGATTTTGGCCATTATTTCTTCAAATATTTTTTTTTTTTTTGCCTCTTCCTCACTACTGTCTTTCTGAGAATCTTGTTACATATATTTTAACATTGTTTGTTTTTGTCCCACAGGTCTCTGAGGCTGTGTTCATCTTCAGTTTTTTTCTCTTTCGTATTGGTCCTTTTCTGTTTATTCTCAGATTCATTGATTGATTCTGGATTCTGATTTTCTTCCTGGATTGTTGTGTGTGTGTGTGTTTTTTTTTAATGGATTGGTTTTTGTTTTAGCAACCTACCTATGTTCCAGAATCTATCTTCTCCCAAGTGTGCAGTTGCTATCTCTGTACAGTTTTTTTTTTAATTATTATTACTTAATTATTTTGGCCTGGCTTTCTGAAAGTCACCACTGTCTGCATAGCTTGGTAGTCAATAATTTGGGCACTGGCGGCACTCAGACACATCTAGCCATAAGTGTTTCGCCCTCTGCCAGTAGATTGTGAGTTGGAGGGTGCATTCAGAATTCAGTTAGTCCTCAAATCTGCCTCAGCTTTAACTTTCCACTAGACCTTCTCAGGTCTTGCCCATAATTAATAGAATTTTCCAAACTTAATCTGTGATGGATTTTCCATGTGTTACTTGAGTGTATATGCTTTAGTTCCTTCCTTTAAAAACAGAGAAAATAGGATCTACTAAAAAATTGCATTGTAAAATAGTATGTTAATAGTCATTTATCCAGGTAAACACTTTTCCATTTGTGCATTATTATGGTGGCAGGTGAAAGTACATGATTTCTTACTTCATTGAGATAATCAGTGGATGGAAAAGATTGAATATTAGTGAAGTTAAAAAAAAAAGGGATACTCATTTGAAACGTGAGAAGTTTTTTAAGTGGTCATCTCTTTACTTGACATTTATTAATACCAAGACCTAGAGAAAGTGGTTCTTCTGATTGTGCATTCTTTTGAATTAACTGAGCGGCAATATAGTGTAGTGATTAAAATTGTTATCTTCGAAATGCAATGATGACGTAGGTTCTAATTCCACACTAACTTCACTGTGACTGTTTTCTCATCTGCTTGGTTGGATAAAAATAACACCTACTTCATGGAGTACTTGTGTAGATTATCTATAATTTGCATAAACAGTGTTATTTAAGTGCTAGCTATTATTACTATTAGAGTATATTATATTAATAAGATACTGCTGAATAAAGTGGGGTGGGATTTTTTAAACTAATTAAAGTTTTTATATTTTTAATTCCTAGACTGATTTATTTAATTATGCTGGCCTTATTTGCTATTTAACATGTAAACCAGTCATTGCAAAATTTACAAATGGGTGATGCAAGACAATAATTAAACCCAACATTTCCATAGAAATCACTATGGATATGAAAGCATTAATGAATTAAAGAAATCTGCTTTCTTTTTTGTGCTTCATTATTATTTTCTTTGAGAGCTACGAATTTAAGGATTTGTTCCTTTACATGTCAAAGCTAAGCACAATAAAAGATGCTCTAAAAAGGTTTTATTATTTTTTTAGCTGCTTTGTTCAACAGCCCATATTTTCTCTCTCTTCTCTCCAGCAGGTGGAAGTATAGTGCTTTGTACCATGTCTTGTTCTCAACTCTTCTAGTTTCTCTGGTATTCAAATAGCTTAGGAAGGAAAAGATAAACACCATATTCAAGAGTGTAAAATATTCTTTTAGCTGGATTTTATAGCATTATATTTTAATCATTTACTTGAAGATAATTAAAATAGATTGGATAATGTCCCTTTACACAAATTTTTTTAATTCAGCTAAAGTCAACACAGACCCATTATAAGAAATAGCATATGAAATTTTTGCAATAGCTGGAAGAACTGCATAAGACCTAACTAAACTAACAAAATAACATCCAAATATTTTAAGTGTATTTTAAAAGTAATTAGTAGAAATAAACCTTTGGCATCCTGAGCAAATTGGTTTTGTATAATTGTGAGAACATTGTCCTCAATAATTTCATTAAGTTGAATTATCTTATTTTCCAGGTACAACACTATACTTCGAGTCAATCAATACAGTAATTTAAGTCACTTCTACTATAATGGAAAAGTATGAAAAATTAGCTAAGATTGGAGAAGGGTCTTATGGGGTTGTATTTAAATGCAGAAACAAAACCTCTGGACAAGTGGTAGCTATTAAAAAGTTTGTGGAATCTGAAGATGATCCTGTTGTTAAGAAAATAGCACTAAGAGAAATACGAATGTTGAAGGTAGGTTAACTTTATGTGTCTGTAATATCATAGTATTGGATGAAATATGTATACTAAAATTACAAAGAATTTTAAAGTTGATATTTTTTCCCATTGGACTTAAATTCCTCTGTATCAACAACTTTGGGAAATCAATTGATCATCACCACTTGGGACTTTGGCCACTCTGATGCTTAGCTGATACTGAGTACAGCTATAGGTTGTTAAAATATTAAAGTACTTACCTTCTGATTAGTAAATATTCACCGTCTTGAGTCCCCCCTCATTCCCACTAGACCTGGCCTCCCTCTGCCCCACTCCCACTAAAAGAGCATCTCCTGGCAGAAGGGTTCACAGGGCTGTGCCAGTGCGCCTATAGGCATCAATATGGATTGGTCCTGCCTGTCTCCACTGGTTCTTACATGTACTGAATATCACCCCCAGCTATGTATACACATTTTACACAAAGGTTTTGTTATGGTGTTTTCTACTCTGATAGGATTCGATATATAAGATTCATAAGTTCTCAATGTAAATGTTTCCTATCCTAAAAGACCTTAGTTTTAGAACTGTAAGAGACCTTAGAGGTGCTTCTCATCCAGCACCCTTCTTTCATCAGAGAGAAAACTGAAACAAAGGGCAGCTTTTCAGACATTGATGTGTGTTGGAATGTCCTGGGAACCTTAATGCAAATTATGAGCAGGGTGGGGTGGTTTAGATAAGACCTGAGATTCTGCATTTCTAACAAACTCTCCAAAGGCACAGAAGCTCTTTTTCGTGGACAACACTTTGAGTAACAAAACACTTGTGATTTCCTCAGCAACACACAGTGGAACTTTACATTTGACATATGTCATATCTTTTTAGGAAATCCGTAAAAATCCAATTTTTAGAGGGAGTGTTTAGTTACCGTATTATCTTCTCAAGTATGATATGTATTAGGTTTCCTCAACCAGTATGTTCTATTGATTTGTTTAAAATACAATTTGATATCTGGGGATATGAAATCTTGAAAAATCCAGGGAGTTTTCAAGAACACATCCATCATGATAGAAACAAACAAAAAAACAGTTCACCGTTACCCTGAAGCCAGTAGAGGGCGCTGGTCAGACAGCCAGCTCCGTCACAGAGCTCAGCTACAGGGTGTGTCTGAACTGGACAGTGGTTGCTTTCTAATAAAAATAATGATTTTTATCCGCCACCACCCCAAAAGTCTTCAACTAAGATTAATGCTCAGATATTACCTCCTGCATTATAGATGTCCCAATTGGAGACTGAACTTTAAGGTAAAAAGTAGCCAGATTCCAACTTAGTCTCTGGTGATGATGACTCTCAGAGGGTACATCTTTCTTGGTTTTGGTAGTTATATCCATTTATGCCCTGAACAGATTCCTTCCAGGATAAGTCTACCTTACCTTCTTCATATACACCTATTATTTAAATTCGATTGATTTTCCTTCTCCTTACTATCTTTTTTACTTTAGACAAGTCACTGTTTTTCTGGGCCAAGTTAATCTCATTTGCAAAGGAGTTATAAATTGCTGATCTACCCAAAGACAGATTTGACCAGGTTGAACCTTGAGGTTGCATCTAGCTATTGCGTCTGTGAATTCTTTGGTCTCCTGGTAGAGACATTTCCCTTCAATTCTACAGATTTTACTGCAGCACAAAGGAGCTGACCTACCTGTGTGACCTGTTTCCTCCACTATTTGCCTTTCTGCTCTTTTTGACAGTGGAGCACATAGAAAATAAAATTGACTTGAAGAAATATAGTCAGGGTGATTTTTTTTTTTTTGGTCAAGCCATGCTTATGGCAACTGAGGTAGATAATGGTATCCACTTCTAAGACTCATTACTGGGCCTACAAAATATTTATTGAGCTTTACTATATACAAAATACTGTGTTCTATTTATTTACATACCTTTCTGAGTAAATAGTATGAGGTTTGGAAAGGTGATTTGTCTACTAAACTGGGGAAACAACAAGAACGATGACTTATAAGGAGTGATCAGATGTCTTGGTCTATAGCTTTTGTCCCAGAGTCTGTCTGGTTAGTATCTTCTTTCAAAACTATCCCGATTTATAAGCTAAATTATACAGTCACCCTAGCTATGGGCAGAGTGACCATATATGCCAGTTTGCCTGGGACAGTTCTAGCTTATACTTGTTACCCTGATTGGATGATAAATTATATAGTTGCTCTAGTGATGGATTATTTTAATCAGGATTTTTCCTTTGGTTTACAACCTTAAACAGAGGCTGTCTTGTGAAATGCTTCAATTTGGGGCTAGAATTTAACACATGAAACATCTAAGCATAAGAGAGAACAACAAAATCAAAGAACAGAGTTGAAAAATGAAAAATAAGTTAAAATCACAGACTAACTGTGGGGACTCCTCGAATAAGTGGTCTATCGAAACTGAAGGTTGGGATCTAGTATTTCTGAGAGCCAACACAAATATCCAGACTGAGTTTAAGTCCAGCTAACATTTACATTAACTCCATGGCAATATATAAGCTAAAGAGAGTACTGATAATTTTTATAGTCTTTTATTCAATAATTCCATTTCCTCATTTTTTTATTCAGGTTATTTAATACAAAATGCATTAAATATTTTTTGGTTTTAGTGCTTATATTGTAAGTTGTATAACTTTATTTGTTATCTCCAGAGAGATTCAAGCAGCTTAGTTACCATTTATTATGGGTATATTAGACATATTCTTAAATTTTTCTTCCAGTGTTAACAGTCCATGATTCTTACTAAGAGTACTTTCTGTTGTAAGTATAATAAATTCTCCACAAAATATGCATAGAGAATGATAAACGAGGTCTTCTGTTCTTAAAATTATAAGGGATCTAGGGAGAAATTCTTATAAGAAAACAAATCACCAAACTTTGTATTTCAATTCCCTTGCAGCAATTAAAACATCCAAACCTTGTGAACCTCATTGAGGTGTTCAGGAGGAAAAGGAAAATGCATTTAGTTTTTGAATACTGTGATCATACACTTTTAAATGAGCTGGAAAGAAAGCCAAATGGGTAAGTCATCTAGAAACTGAGGGTCTCTATGGCCATTATATATATGGGATTAACTATAGCACATTTCAAATCTGAGCCACAGTGCCCCTTTCTACCCAGATGCATCTACTGGCTACCCCTTTCCAATCTCAGGATGTGCTCAAAAGGCAACTGAATATTAACCTAGGTAAAAATAATTAAGAAGACAAATCTACTGCAGATATAAATCACAATGCATTTTGAGGCTAAATTATATTTTGGATTGTCTGAATTCAAGAAATTAGCTATGATTCAATACTAGGAAATCTATTCATGTAATTCACTAATAGGATAAAGGAGAAAATATATATATGGTTGATGAAATTTGAAAAGGCAGTTGATAAATTTAGCATCCTTTCCTGATTATTTAAAAAAAAAAACCTTAGCAAACTAGGATTAAAATATGCTCTAAGCATATACACACACAAACACAAATCCTCTTTGAATCAACAGCTGATTTTATGCTCAGCACTAAAAGGAACCACCATTAAAGTAAGAAACAAGATAAGGACATCAATTGTCACTACTATTATGCAACATTGTTCTGAGAGGCCTAGCCAATGTAAGAACAAAAACAAATAGAATATAGAACTTTTGGAAACAAGATTAAATTGTCATTATTTGAGTGATATTATTCTATAAAAATCTAAGAGAACTATCTATTTATTGCACAAAAATCTAATCAGAATACTAATGGGTTTTTTTTAAGTTGAAAGAGACTAAATCAAGAAATTCTTTTAAAAGAGGAAAGTGTAACTGCCAAATGTTAAATCATATTATTTTCAGAGATTCCTTTTGACAAAAAGTACCATAAACAAAACTAAAAAGAAATGGCAAATTGGGTAAATTATTTGCCATATGGTAAATTCATATTTCATATCTACATATGCAGATTTTGCAAATCGCATTTTTAAAAAGATTAACACCCAGTTTGAAAATATATTCATTCAAAACAAAAAATTAGTAAACTTCTACTGTGGTGCCAGGCTTGGTGCAAAGGATACAGCAGTGAAGAGAATATAGAAAAAAGTTGCCTAACTTTATGGAACTAGGAACCAGTGGACATAAAAAAGCAAATCATAAAAAGGGGGCAGAAAGTGACCAATACACTATGAAAACATGTTTATCCTTCCTATTTATCAAAGAAACTTAAAATTTTTAAATAAGTTACTATTTCTCACCTATAGGAAAAGATTTTTAAAAAATCAGTGTACTCTTTTGTGCAAGTCAGGGAATCAGGCATTCTCATTTAGAGCTGGAGAGAGAGAGAGAGAGAGAGAGAGAGAGAGAGAGAGAGAGAGAGAGAGTGTGTGTGTGTGTGTGTGTGTGTGTGTGTGTGTGTAATTAGGAGGGCAATTTGGCAATACCTATGAATGAAAATCTGTTTTCATCCTTTGACCAAGAAATTCCATTTAGAGAAATTTATATTAAGAAAAGATAGGTCAAAAGTTCTATATAAGAATGTTCAACATGTGAATATTTACACCAAAAACAACATTGGGACTGACCTAATTTTTCAATAATAAAGATTTAGTTAAATGTACTTTGGTATATCCACACAGTGGAACACTAGGCTTCCAGCCCATTAAAAGCAAGCTGTAGAAGAATAATTAATATTCCTAAGAAAATATTCATGAAATGATATGTGAAAAAAATGAGGTTAAAAAGGATGTTTAGTGTAATTGAGGGTGGTGAGAGAGGAGCCTTGAGAATTGATATTTCCACGGAACGAAAATACTTCAGGTGAGATCATCGGAAGGTCCTCAAGGCAAAACCAGTCTCGTTACACAAGTTTGGGAGCTACTTCTCATGAGAAGGAACATTTGGTAGGTATTCTTAGTTATATGGATACACACAAGTGTCACATTTCAATTTTGAAGGTGGTTTTTCTCAGTTAATTAACTGAAAAATTAATTAGCCCTACATAAATTTATTTTATATTGTCAATTAACACCCTGCAAGATGATTCTGTGTCTGATTTTTTAGTCATTTCATGGTAGTCCCAATGGGTCCATGGAGTAAATCCTACAGATAATAGAAATAAGGGGTTATTTTAGAGCAATCATTGAAACTCTTGGTTTCCTGATTGCCTTAAACCAAGATATTAAGCCCCTCAACAGCCTTTTTTTCCTTCATTTTTTCCCCCAGTGAATCGAGACACAGCCAGCTCATTCCCATTCTTCTTATATTACTTTCCTTTATGTTCTCATATTCGATCACATTCAGTACAGCCAAGCCTTGCCTTGAATAGGCACTTTATTCCAGATAACCAAAAGTGATTATTTAAATAATTGTTTCATTACTGGATTCCCACTTGGTAGTGTTCTAGCCACTAATGGTAATTAGATCCTCCTGCCTTCAGACCCAACTAAGTTAGATAGCCAATCCTGGATTCCCAAGGCCTGAGTCTGTTTGCCATATCCACTTCTGGTGTCATATTCTGAACTGAACAGGATTCAATGACAGAATTCACTCTAGCTAGTTTAAGCAAAAAGGGGTTTATTACAGGGTATTAATTTATGAAATTTCTGAGAGTGCCAGAGAAACCAGCTTAATTGAGCATCTATTAGGTAGCAGATACTGTTCTAGGCCCCAGAGCTACAATGATGGACAAGATAAAGTCCTTGCCGAGTTACAGGTCTTTGAAGAAAAATCTACCACACTGAGGAATTAGAGAATTCCCAAGGAGAGAAGTAGGAGAAACAATAACTACAACAATTTGGAGGTGTAAACAGCATGGCATGTTCAGGGAATAGCTGAAACCTTTGGAGCTAGAGTGGAGTGTCTGCGGGAAAGTAAAGAGAGAAGGGTGGGGAGGTGAACAAACGAAGTCATTACTGGGCTGGTAGGCCATAGGATTGGTTGGATATTATTCTAGGATAAGCAAAGGCTTCCTGAGAATGACTCAGTTCATCTTGAGTACTGATAAAGAAATCAAGTTTTTCATGTTAAGTTGCAGAACAGACTAAAAGATGGTGAGCACTGACGTCAGCGTCAGGATCCCCTGAGTAACTAGGAGAGCAGTCTTGGAGCAATCCAGTCTGAATTCCCTGGACGCATTACCCTTATTAACCCATTCAGCCTTGAATTATAACGTCTAGTTTTTGCTCTCAGGCCTTCATTATTACTTTCTGTATTTGTTTTTGCATTCACCCAAAGTGTAATATTTAAAGATAAGTATCAGTTGATTTCTACAGAAGGTTTTATTTTACTCGAAAATGCTTCAAAAACTGTTGTCTGCAGCTAAATACTATTTCAATGCTCTTTCTGGAATGAGCACTGTGTGAATCTGTATTCTCTTTGATAACTATCTTCTGTTTGTAAGATTGGTGGTATTCGTTTGTAGTTGTTACTCTGTGTGTATGTTGTTTTGCCTAAGAAAGAATCTGCCTTCTTGGAATCTGAGCCTACGGATTCTGTTTTGACACTTCCTATGAGGTGCAGTTTATACACCCCTCTTCCGCAACAACAGCTAGGGACTTTCTTATGACATCACTCTGTGCTAGTTCCATGTTACCGACACTAGTAACCAGGGTTCCGCCGGTTTCTGAACCTTTGTCCTTTCCTTGTTTTCAGATTCCAGTTCTTGGTCCTCTGTTCCTGTAATCCTCAGATCCCACCAAGCCTTCCATTTCTACATAAGGGCCAAGTGCTACTCTTGCCAGTCTTGAAATCCATTTCCCTCCCCTCTACCATTACCACTCTATTCTAAATCACCAAATCTCACCTGGATTATTAAATTAGCCTTCCCATTAACCTCTCTGTATCCACTTTGCCCCCAGAAATCTATTCTCTATATTATGTCATTTGCCTTCTTGAGTATTCAATGACTTCCCTTTAAACTTAGAATAAAATCCAAATTACTTACCAAGATTTATAAGGCCCTCGCGGTTTGGCTCCTGCCAGCCTCACCGATTCCCTTGTACTCTCGCCACACTGGCCTTCTTATTCTTCCCACACTCTCATTCTTTCACGTCAGCCTCAGTCTGCTGTTCTCATCTGACCTCAGACCCTCATTTCTTGAACCTATGTAGATATTAAAAATCCAGACTCTTAGGGGATAGACTTCTCAATAAACTTATGGGGGATTATTCCATTCTTGCACACGAGGAAAACTGAAGACACATATAACTTGCCCAAGGATGTAAAAGTAGGTAGCAGCACAGCTGGGATTTGAACTGTCTCGCAGTGCTCAAAATGGCCATAGTATTCTTTCTCTTATTAAAAATTGTAAACAATATTGTCTCAGGTTTGGCTGTGAAGCAAAGCAGGGAGAAGGATAAAGTTATATTAGAGTTAGGTATAGGAAGTAGAAACCACTCCAGAAATTTCAAGTAGAAAGGGATTTAATGCCGAGAATTAGGTGCTTTCACAATATAAATAATCGGAAGAGCTGGAGTCAGAGGGCTGCCACGAGACCGCTGATGTCGACAGCACGTTACCATAATTATGATCTGAGATCGGGAAACTGCTCTGAGAAAAATACCTCCATATACTTGCTGCCGTTTCTCGGCACGTACCCCAGCCTCACATGGTGATGTCTTGTAACTAGTACCATACCTAAGATACATAGGCCATGCTGCTGTTCTGTAAGGCCAGCTGCGTGATGAATTCAGTTTTTAAAAAGTGATCTAAACACAAGATTTAAATATCCAAATATTATAAAACTGGGTGATGGGTGTGTTTGGAATAGTAGATAATTTTCAAATTTACTTAAAAATCTAATAGATATTTAATAAAACTTGTTTTAGATTTTTTTTTAATTTGCAAACAACAGTCCCATCTTATGAATAGGATTGAAAAACAACACATCAAGAAAAATATTCACAGCATATCTGCAGACTTTAATATATGCTGAGTCTTTATAAATCAATTTTAAAATATGTAGAGACCAATCAAAAAAAGCAATAAAGGCTATGAACAGGAATACACAAAAGAAATGTAATGGCCAATAATCATGTGAAAATTAACTTCACTAATAATGAAATGCAAATGAAAACCAAAGTGAGATATTTTAACCACAGATAGGCAAACGATTTGGCAAAACCAACGGAAGAGATAAGGACTTTAATGCCCATATATGTGGTGAGGGTGTGAATGGGTATAACCTTCCTTAGGGTAATTTGGCAGTATGTAACTGTGATGGCGTCATTCATGAGGCAGTGATATAAGCATTGAAAAGGCATCAACAGAAAAGTCAAAGGGACTGTAGTTGCTATAATTTATAGAGTTGATTACACAAAGTAACTACTCCCAACCAAAATACAAGTTACTCACATCCTCCATTCTCCAATGGAAAATACACCCGTCCATGGTACTTTTCCAATATTTTCCACACAGAGTAAGGATTCTGCAGGGACAAAAACTCCCAGCTTCCCATTCTCCTGGGCCCTTTATTCTCTCTGGCCTCCCATAGCTGTGTACCTGCCTACTTACCAGGTGTTAGTCACTGTTACAAAACAACTCCACCACTTGCTTCAGTGTTTACCACCAACACAAATTGGATGAATTGAAAGTCAGTCTTCAAGCATAACTTTTTCCTGCAAAGGCAGGTGTTGGGTCTACCTTAAGTTCATCCCTGCAAGATCAAAATATTATATGTGCTGACTACTGGTCCCGGAAATGCCACTTCTAGAACTTACCTTAAGAAGATAATTGCACAATTGCAATAAGATGGATTATTACATATATTCATTGAAAAGTTGTTCTAGAGAAAAAATTGGGGGCAACCTAATTGTTCATTAGTGAGCATAAGTAAATTATGATAGAACCGTATAATGAGGTCCTGTATAGCTACTAAGAGATCTGTATACATGTTAGTATTCATATCTACGAACAGGTCTACAATGTTTCTGAAAGAGGCAGGAGAGCTGCAGAGGGTGAACCGAGTACTAGGCAGGTATGAGAGAACTCTCCATAGATAAACTAATATACTTTTTAAATTTTGAACCATATGAATGTACTTATTTAAAATTAAAGTTGAAAAGTAAGTGCAGAGACATACAGAGAGGGGAGAGAAAGAGATGCCTGAAAGTACAGTCACCATTAGGTTACAGCAATTATTTTGAGTTAGCAAGATTTGAGTCAATACTTTTTAATTCCTTTGCTTTTCTATATTGTTTGAGTTTTCATAAGCATTTATCATTTTTACAGAGGTAAAAATTTCAAATTTCAAAAGGAAATTATATAATTGCAATAAAAAAAAACAGTAAAGCAATTCTTATTAAAATATTTAAAAAGAAAAATTTCCAAGACAGCCTTTCCACTGTATTCATTGGCCATTTCATTTTTATTCCCAGTTCTTCTCTTGTAACCCCATCCTAGGAGTTTTCATTTTCTGTTTTATTTTTTTTCCCCAGAGTTGCAGAAGGAGTGATCAAAAGTGTATTGTGGCAAACACTTCAAGCTCTTAATTTCTGTCATAAACATAATGTAAGTATCATTTTCTAATATGTTTGTTAATTCTTCATGATGACTCTTCTAACTAGCTCTGGGGTGCCTTTGAAGAACTAAAAATGGAGGGGAAGTGAGAACTAGAAGAGCAAAACAACGTTACAAAATATGAGGCAATCAGTGCCTTACTCATGACCCTTTTCTAATTTCTGTAAGAAATTACTAATTCCTTATGAATTAGAAGTCTTAATGTCTCCTTTTGCCTCCGTACTAATGATTCCTATGATTATTTTTAAATTGGGTTAAAATAAGTTTTCAGGATATCACTAGTGCAATCCACTGTAGTTTTTATGTCTCTAGTGTCATTTATTCTATAACAGTCTCTCTACCCCCACCTTTTAAAAAAAAATTCATCATTGATTTTTTTAGAGCCATAGTTCTTACAGTTGAGCATGCATGGAAATCCCCTGAAGGTCTTAAGACAGTTTGCTGGGCCCACGCCCAGAGAAGCTCATTCTATAGGTTTCAGGTGGTTCCTGAGACTTTACACTTCTGTCATTTTCCTGGTTGATACTGAAGCAGCTGGTCCAAAAACCAGACTTTGAATACTTTTGTGTTGTAGAAATCATGTTGGCTGATTGCTTCCTGTGTGTAATTGAACTTGTTCTTTCACCTGTATTTCCTGTAAGTTTGTATGTCTATATAGAGCTTGTTCATTTTCAGGTTCAGTTTTCTAGGCAAGAATGCTTCATATATAGTGCTATATACCTCTCATTGCATCAGTATCATGAGGCATCTAATGTCTGGTTGTCCCCCTTTTGGTAATCTTAAAATAGACTCGTGAGTTCAGGCAGTACTTGATTGATCACCTCCTTTATTAATTTCCCTTGTCAACATTTTACTTGATGGTTTTAGCATCCATTGATGATCGTTGCCTATATCCAGTGTTTCTTTAGGGTTAAAAGTTGGTGATTTTCTAATTCTGTTATTCCTTCTGCATTTATTAATTGGAATTCAATAGAGAACTTACCCCCATGGACTCTGGCTACTGTGAAATACAATAGAATAAATATATGATGATTTCCTTTATTTGTGAATACTCAGGGTGATGAATTGGTGTCTTAGCAACCCCCAAGAGTGACAATGAAGGGATTTTATGGTGTGTAAGGCGTCACTATAAATATGAGGATTTTATATATTTAGTATGTTTTAATCCTTTGCTACCATTGCTCTTTTTGGTGTTCAAATTGTCCCATCTTAGGTCAGTGAGAGCTTCTTTAAGTTGGCTCCTGGGTACTTTCGCTATAATGATAGTTTAAAAAAAAATAACCTAGACCTTTTTAGTTGGTGCGATGAGGCAAGGATACAGACTACCATATGGTCCATTTTGATGCCAGCAGAATGTCTATCACAGTAGTAAAGATTGCCAAAAAAGAGTACAAGATCACAGAACTAAATTTCAGTGCTTAGGAGAAACTGAGACAGTCAGTGAAGACAATTAGTGAAGATTTTGTTAGGATAAATCAGAAGCTTTTATTTGCTATTAATAAAGTATAAAGAGACATTGTTCACAGAATACATAAACCTGTCTTTCATGATGCAAACTGTGCTTTCAAATACTGAAGAATACACTGAATTGAATCCATATCTCTGTTGCTTCCACCATGATAGGAGAAGTATTAAAGTTCACCTAAGGTAACTAAACTAGTGTTATGGTAGTTAAGATGATTCTTTTTAAGTTCTATTAACCAAAATATTTGCACTTTATCCCTATATAAACAGACACTTTGCTGTGTACAGGATTATAAGCTTGAATGCAATGTCTGAGGCTGATTTATCTTTGTATCTCTTCAGTGCTTAGCATGGATCTTTTTATATAAAAGATGCTCAATAAATATTTATTGAATAACTGGATGAATAAATGAGTCAGTCAGTCAATCAACCTACTTACCTGACTTTGACTTAGTATTTCCAGCAGACACAAACATTGTCGTAGCTCAATGCAACGGCCATCATTTCCCTGCTTGGAACAACACATTCTATACCTTAAGCTTTAAAATATTGGAAACCTCCAATTGATCATCTATAATCTCTATTAAAAATGGATAATTTTCTCCAACATGGTAATTACTTCTGAACTCGAGTTATCTAATTTTTCTTTCTTATGGTAAGCCTTTGTGTGTCTATCTTTTTATTTTACCTATTAAATAAAATGCATGTGAAGGAAAAAAATCTAAGTCTTATATAAACTGTTACAATACTACATCTAAAATCTTTATACTCTCCTTGTCTTTAGAGGAACCCTCATGATACCCTCAAAGACTAGAAAAGTCTAACCCTACCTTATTATCTCCAGAGCAGAGATCGTAACCAAGACCAGAAAGGTTTAAGTAGTGGGGGATTAAGGCCTTGCTACTCAAAATGTGCTTCGTAGAGATCACCAGAGAGCTCATTAGAAATTCAGAATCTCAGGCCCATTCCAGATCTGCTGAATCAGAATCTGCATTTTAACATTGTGCACATCAGATTTTGAGAAGCACTGTACTTAAGAAAATACGTACTCATTTTGTTCTTTTTTTTTTTTTACCCTGTAATATTGCTAAGTGAGGTAAACAGTAACCCTTTTAGCATCATTTTGAACTCATGGATTTCTAGGTATTGGATGTATTGATTAGAGAAAAAGAACTTACATCTCAAAATGACAAAACCACATTGACTTCCAATATATGAATGTATCATGCTGCAAATCTGTCATCATTTTTGTTGATATTCATGCTCTGGTTGTATCAAAAAGGGAGGTCTCTTTCCTCTTTTATTGCTGATTGAGTACCCATCAATAAAGCTCAAAGAGAACAGCCTTCTCAGGTAATAGAAAACTATTGTTCGGTCAGGCTAAAAAGAAGCAATTTCTGGTGTGGAAGTTTCTGGAGATGATTGTTTAGGGTCAGGTTTAAAATACCATGGCTGCTACTTCTTGCTTGCTTGTGAGCCAGTAGACATGAGATTGTTCAGCAGCCACAGTAACGCAATTTGAGCAGTGTTTGCTAAAAGCTGTATATGAAACCAAAGCTTATTAAAATTCTTCTGGTACACTGATTTGTAAGTTTCTTGTTCTTTGGTGAAAAATAAACTGATTGCAAGAGGTAATGCGGAATTTGCACTGAATGTTGCTTTGCAGTGGAGAGACTTAATGCTTTGCATCTAAGCGTCTTCTGTCCTCCATTCTGTTTCTTACTGTTTTGGTGGTTTATTACTTTTTCTTCTATATCTTATCCCTCTTTATTAGTAGCTCCTCTTACCTGCACCTACACCAATAAATTTTTCTGTGTTTTTGGAATATATTAATACTTCATTTGCCTTTATAGTTTTCAGTTGGAAAATAAATTGCTGTAGATTTGCAGTAGATCCAAAAAACCTATTTAAATAGGCCAGTAAACAGGTATCAGTATAAGTCCACTTACTTAGTAATATCTCATGTAGTCCAGAAATTTTAGAATTTGATGCAGACTCATTTGAGGGACATAACCTGCTCTTATTAAATCACCAACTATTATGAAAGAGTATGACTCAGAATGCTAATCCAAGTTTCATAAATGTGTTACCTAAAAGGTAGGAAGCTATCAAAATTAAGTTGGTTTATACTGTAATTTTTAAAAATTAATCTCTAAGGCCTTAGGACATTTAAGAGGCTTGCAAAGGTTTCCTCTAACTGCTGGTTTTACGAATAATGAAACAGTTGACAGTGGCTAAATTGAGACTAGCTTGAAACAAGCTTCTATTACCAGTGCCATTTTTGTGACCAAAAATGATTTAGGACTCAATATTTTCTCTTCCCAGACAGCTATTTTAGAAGCAAAGATAAATTATTTCAGAATTGTCAATTTGACAGGATTACTTAAAGGGACTGACAGCATAGCAGAGAAGCAAACGAGGAGCTGATTACTGTACCACTTAATCTGGACATTGTCAGTGGCCACCTGTGAACACAGTGTTGTGAGGATGAGCTAAGTCACGTGATGGCGCTTTGAGAAGTGCAGAGCTCTATATGAGGACTGAGTTGTAGAAGAAGAGCAACATCATTTTTATCACTTTGCTTGTTTGGAGTGAAGACAAACTGGAAATCCAAAGTTCTGAAGAACAGGGCTTAAGCTGTTTTCTCCTGGGACCTCCACAACATGGAATAGCCACTTGTAGAAAAGTGATGAGGAGTGAGGCTCATTCGGCCTGCCTTCATCAAGCCCCCCACTTAGCCTTCTCATGTCCAGCAAGGAGCGTCTGCTTTTTTCAGGGTCATTATGAGGATTCCGCAAACTATAAGGTCTCTACATGTAGGAGGCTAGCAGGAGCTTCTTCGAGGTGACAGTGCCTCACAGTGGTGTCCTGCTCTCCGATGAGGGGCTCTAGCAGCATTACGTGGTCTTCTCTCTGGAGGCTGCTAATCAGTCTAGGTCAGCTAACTGTTGAGGATATAGAAGTGATTCTCATCCCTTGAGACCAAATGCTTTGGTATCTCTTGGTAAGGAGGGGACTATACACCCCACCTTACCTGTGACAGTTGTGATTTGTGCTTGTTGTCCTGGCATAATTATTTTCACACATTTTTTAAATGATAATATGATCATTCTAATTGTGACTTTTGTTTGTTATCATTCATGTGTTTTTCCAGTTTCACAAATCTGTAATACTTATTCAACTTGACTTATGATCTTGAATGGCAGCAGTTCTTAGTAGAAGTACAATGAGTCTAAGCTCATCCAGAGTTTTACCTCTTACAGTTTAAGTAGGACTCAGTAAAAAGTGTAAGAAATGATCATATGATATTCTCTTCTTTCTCGCCCCTAAAATTAGTTTTCATATCCAGTGATTGTAATTTCACTGACATGGCAACATTTTGATTTTTTTTCTTTTGCATGATAAGATATACAAATGAAAAATTACCAATATAAGTTTCTTCAGAAGAATGAAGAAAAAACATATTTGCTTTTATCTGACAGATTATTAGCTATTAACTAATAGTTAATGTTTGTTATGCTTTGTCATTTCTATGGCTCAGAGAAATAATGAAATATTATCTTACAGTGTATTCACAGAGATGTAAAACCTGAAAATATTTTAATAACTAAGCAAGGAATAATCAAGATCTGTGACTTTGGGTTTGCACGAATTTTGAGTAAGTAGCAACTTTTTATTAACATCCAATTCAGATAATTATGAAATAATCGAGTTTAAATTCTTACTTTAAATATTGAATGCATGCTAAGTGTTATGTTATTATTTAAGGCGAACAATCTCACTTTAACTTCTAGTCACTACATTAGTTTGCACTTCAGCTCCACTCCATTCAACTAGAATTTATTGGATGTCACATTTACATGCTTTGCCCCATTGAAGAGGAAAAGAATTATAAGATGTATTTCTGCTCTTTATACACTTATAAACTTAAATAAAAGAGACAAAAGAATAATACAAGATGATTGGTAGCAAAGTACAAACATGAAGGTGCAGATGGTTCCCTGGAGGGGGTGTTCATGTGGGCTAGAGTAGTGTAAAAATCTTCATAGAGCTGGTGAGACTAGAGTAACAAAGAGAGGATTCAGAGACAGTGCCAAGGAAAGGAAATCATCCCAGACAGGGAGGAACCAAAGGGAAAGAGGGACAAATCAGTATTTCTTCCTGAATCTAGAATCATGCAGATTGTTTTAGCAACATACACGTTGCAAGATGGCTATGTACATAGTCAATATCTTGATAGGACCCAGACACAGGTGACTTAACAGTGCATTTAGAAGTTGGCTTAGACTTGAAGTTATTTGACAGAAATTCTCGATCCCCACGCCCTCTGCTGGGATTTTATAGATGTTAACCAGCTCCAGTGGCTTTGGAAGTTGAATTTACTGTCTGAGTGCACAGTGTAACTATTTACTCAATTAGTGCCTCACTGTATTAACTGTTAGGAATGTGTGGCCTCTGAGAGTTTTTGAAGCTTACTTGAATGCCTGACCTGCTCTTGGGACTAGATAACATGTTTGGAGAATGTGACCTGCCTAATATGCTTGATGCATTTGCAGTTCCAGGAGATGCCTACACTGATTATGTTGCTACAAGGTGGTACCGAGCTCCTGAACTTCTTGTGGGAGATACTCAGTATGGTTCTTCAGTCGACGTATGGGCTACTGGTTGTGTTTTTGCAGAGCTCCTGACAGGCCAGCCACTCTGGCCTGGAAAATCAGATGTGGATCAACTTTATCTGATAATCAGAACACTGGGTAGGGGTTGCATTTTATGACTTTCAGAATTGCTAAATTGTTATGGTAATGCATGTCATAATGAACAACAGGAGCTTTCTTGCCTCTCCAATGTGCTACTAAGAATGGTTGTTCTGGGTTGTAGCCAAAGCCCAACCCTTTCTTTAATATGTATAGCCATTACTCTCTCACTGAGGAATTTTCAGCTGCCTTTCCAAGTAAGCCACTTAGCCATGGAGTAAGCTATACATTTACTTTCCGTACTGGGCTAAGATAGGGCGAAAGATATATGTCAGCTGCATAGAGCTTGCTCTTAAGTGATACTTGATCAAATATAGTTTCTTTCCACTGTGAAAGAGAGTTTTCCTTCTTTAGAGAAGAAATCAGTAAACTTTCTATAAAGGGCCAGATGGTAAATATTTTAGGTTTTACAGACTATTCAGTCTCTATTACAACCCCTCAACTCTGCTTTGTATAGTGCTGAAGAATTTCTCAATTCTTTCACACATATTATCTCTTTTAGTCTTAAGAAAAGCTCATCAAAGACCTTATAACACTTTTCATTGTGCCTATTTTAAAAATAAGAAACTGAGGCTCAGGGAGCTTCCATGATTTACCTAAAGTCATACAACCAATTAAGTGCGGAATAGGAATGGGACTCAAGGGATCTCTTTTTCATGTGTCAGCATCCTCAGCAGTTGTCTACTTCCACCTGGTTAGAAGACAGTATAACCCAAAAAGTTAGCTGCAGCTTTACTCCAACAGCATGGATGCAGAAAAAGTGATACCCCTACATACAACATGAGCATTTATTAATTCCTTTTATAAACTCTTTTGGCAGCATGGATGATGGGCAAGGGAATTTCTGCTGTCTGGTCTGATGCAGTTGCTTGTTTGGTTCCAATGCACTCTTCTGGACTATTCTGCAGCATGAAAAATGTGGGGTTGAGTATTACTACAGTCCACACCATAAGTATATATTGTTTGATTGATTTCATGAAGGGATTGTGGAAATTTACATTAGACAGGCATTAAACAAACCTGAGTTTGAATCCTAGGTCTGTCATTAAATAACCACGTGACTTAAGACAGGATAGTAAAACTGAGCCTCATTCTCCTTGATACAGTGGAGATTAAAAATAGCAACCATTGTGAGAACATTATGACATTACATGAGACCATATGTATAAAGTCCTCCTTACTGTTTTCTTACCTCCTCTTTTGATGAAGGCTGAACGGCAGACCAAACTATGTGTGGCAGAGAGAGTCGTGTGGGAGAATTGATCCCACTGAGAAGGCATGTTTTTGCAGTGACCTTCACCTCCCAAGTCTGGAGGTAGCAGTTAGGCTCAGAGTTTCTTTCACATCTGGACCTCAGAAGTTAACCAGTTAAATGTTACATTATTTTTACTAAACTTCTGAATTATGTGGTTTGTATTTTACAGGAAAACTAATCCCAAGACATCAGTCTATCTTTAAAAGTAACCAGTTTTTTCGTGGCATCAGTATTCCTGAACCAGAAGACATGGTAACAGTTTGATTTTGGATGTTTAATTATCTGTGTTGCTACTTTCCTTAAAGGGGTAGTTGTTTAATATTTGTGCTTTTGGTTCCTGTTTTCCTTCTGACACACTAACACAGATGAGAAAAACTATATAAAAACTATACAAACTTAATTAGGAGGCTTATAAAGTTTGCTTGTCCTATGCAAAGGTTAATTTAATGTTAAATTTGAAGTGAGAGTAGGTTTAGTCCCTTACATAAATACCTTGATTTTTTTAGTCAAAACAGTAGAGTACCTTTTCCTGAAATAATTATTTATTCATAAACAGTTTTTACTGTAGTCTTCTCTATGTTGAAAAAAAAATTCACTCTGTTTTTTAGCACGTGAAATAAAGCTTAAATCAATAAAAACTATTTCTTCACAATATATATTTTCACATGGAAGATCTTTCTACAAAATGATCCTCATTGTATCCATATCAGAACTTCAAACCATGATTCCCACCTCCACACTCTTGCTGTGGGCTTTGCCTTTCTTTGGGACTGTATCTATGACTACTTGATGCTCTGACTCTGCGGACATCGATTTCCTATCTGTGTTACTTAACTCTGGGCTATGATGTGTAAAACTCTATATGATCTAGATACTGCCTACAGAGCGAAAGGACTGTCAGGAAAGGCATGTGTCCACACTCAAATGTGTTAGAGCCAGAATGGGCAAGAATGAGGAAAGTGTAAAACCAGTGAGCAATCTGCAGTCCAAATGGTCCTAGCTATGTCTAGACTCCCTATTTATTTTACATTTATGTTAACATCAGGCCACAGGTATTATAGTACTTGTAGGATTGCAGAAGGAGACATTTAGAACCCACATTTACCAACCATAAATTGCAAGACATTGTAAAATTAAGAAAATAACTCCGTTTTCTGTCTTTCAAATCTTTCCATGGTGTAAAATTATGTAAAAATATGATTTAAACAATTTTTAAAGAAATTATCTAACCTACTAGGGATCTTTCTTCAAAGTGTTCTTATTACTAATATACATTACTTTGTTATTTTGTAACACTGAAATTCTTCACTTTGTTTTCTAGGAAACTCTTGAAGAAAAGTTCTCAGATGCTCATCCCGTGGCTTTGAATTTCATGAAGGTACTCAAAAATCAGTTATAACCATTGTTGACTGCAAATTGTAGTGACCGAAGCTGATAACTCTGGAAGGGATGGACAGTGGGGCAAATAATGTCAAAGTAGGATGTAACCACTGAAACAGTAATCTTTCTAACATACCCACTGAAATTAGTAGAAGATGAAAGAGTTTAATTAGGGTTTGCTATGATGAACACCATTACTTCTTTTGCATTCGTTAGGTAATTTAAACAAGTTAGTATATTCAGACTATAGAAATTACGAGGATGAATACACTCCTTAAGTTTGAAGGTCTAGAACTGTACTGTCCAATATAATAGCCACTATGTGTTACATTGAGCACTTGAAATATGGCTAATTTGAATTCAGATTTCTGTGAAAATCACTATGAACAGTATAAAGGGGGTGGCTCCATAATGTAGTGGTTAGCACATCTGTTTTACATGTGGAAGGTTCTGGGTTCACACCCCAGGTGGAGCCATGGACCATACCCCAGGAGCACCAGGACCTGGGTGCACTCTGCTGGTGTATGGGAGGAAACACCCACCTTCAGAGATCCAGTTAAGGGGAAAATGGCAGCATCCATAGGTCAGGGGTGGAAGTGAGGGTAGAGGGGAGAGAATTAAAAAGGAGGAAAAAAGAAAAAACAGTATAAAATATTCCATTAAAATTTAAAATATTAATTACATATTGAACTGATAACATTTAGATATATTGTGTTAAATAAAATTTTTAATTATTCTTTTAACAAAATTAATAGAAGACCAGGTGAAGTCAGAGCCAGATAGATACCATATATAGCCCCTGCACCAGTCCCAAAAGAAGTAGTCAAATGAAGGACAAATTCTAATAAAAAATAGAAGAAACTCACCTATGACCAGTCTGTCATTCATGCTTGATCAACCAAGGCCATGCTAGACATGACTCTTCCATCCAAAGTGAATACTAAAAGCCCATAAAGGTATAAAACTGGAGACAGCAGTAAGGGTATGTGTCTTTAACATCAGCTAGTTCTGTTTATAGCTGTGGTTTCCATACTGTTCATCAGAATGATCTGAGAGCTTGTTAAAAACACACATTCCAATATCAAACCTCCGATTATGGAACAGAATCTTTATATAGGACCTTGGAATTTGTATTATTAAACATCCCCCTAGGCGATTATGATAAGTGGCTCAGTTTGAAACTCCTCTGATCTAGAAGGAAAAGACATCTGGATGATTTAGAGTGAACTTTGTCGACCAGCCTTTGTGCTAGGGCCATTGATGCCAAGGCGCTATCCAGGGTACTGGATTCCTTCAATCTGAGTCCTCCTGAGATTTGGAGCCTGATACCTCTGCGCTCCCAGACTGTCCTTACCACGACTCCACTGGACCTCAGCTGCCTTCTCCCTGTCTCACTACTCCAGCCTGCCTTAACCCAGCACTCTGCAGGCCTCCTTCTGGAAGCCCAATTTTCTGACCTTGTTCTGAACAGGTGGTTCTGACTCACCTACAATTTATCAAAACCCAAGGCAGAGGGAGATGGAGGAAGATGTCAAGCATTGCAAGCCCAACTCATTCTCAGGTGGAGGCCAAGTCTTTCTCTGGTTTCTTCTCCAACTAACCAGAAAGAAAGCTTCCTAGAGAGCACCTCCAGGGCATGAAAACTCCTGAGGAACAGACTCTCTGTCCTCATCTCCAAAGCTGAATTGCCCTGCTGGCCTGCCCAAGGTTCTGGTGAAGCTAGTTCTGTCACTCAACTATTTGATTTAGACCCATAATGTTAGATCTGAGGCCCAAGAACTGTAAAAGCATCAAAGATTGTGCTATTCCTTGGGTCATACCCTATGTTCTAGATCCCTGCCCCATGATAGATGAAGGCAGGCTTTCTTTCATTAATTACAATTCAGACATATTTAACAACAAATAATTGCCAGCTACCTTAACAGGTAATTATGCCATGAGACTGGGTCATAATCTATACAGGGAATTGCTCAAGTAGGTAAAGTGCCAGCCAATAACAGGGCCAAGGACAGTGGTGGCATTCAGTGGCCAATATATGGTAGATATTTTGTGTTCTCTTCATTAGGTTTTAAATGAGACAATGGGTATAGTATATACATATTTTTATTACTCATTAGTTTTTATAGCCATGGGTATCCTATCACTATGCAGTTTTATCTGGTCATCAAGAAGAAGACTGTAGACTATTGGAAATTTTGTTAAAGGGCTTTCTGTGAAATGTGAACTAAAATTAATCAAGCAGGTGTTGTTCCAGCCCAGGCCTTATGGAGGAGCTCATCTTTAACAATCTCTTCCTAGAATCTAAAAATACTCTTAAAAAAAAATCCATAGGTATTTAGTGATAGACTGGATTTCAGTAGACTGAAAGTGATTGAATACAAGGAAGTGAATGAATTCAAGATATAATTGCAAATTAAACTGATGATGATTCAGCTCTGGGGAGTGAAGTAGAGAAGGGTGGCAAAGAAGAGAGGTACCTATATCATTTTCCTAGGGTTATTGTAACAAGGTACCCGAAACACGGTGGCTGAAAACAAAAGTTTATTATCACAGTTGTAGAAACTAGCAATCTAAAATCAAGGTGTTGGCTGGGCTATGCTCTTTCCAAAGCTTTCTGTTGGAGTCATGAGAGTCCCAGGCATCCTTGGGCTTGTGGCAGCAGAATGCCAATCTCTGCCTCTGTCTTCACATGGTGTGTGCTCTGTGTGTCTGTCTTTGCATTGTCTTCTCTCTTCTTATAAGGACTCTAATCATATTGGAATAGGTCCCACCCTACTCCAGTATGGCCTCATATTAACTAATTACATCTGCAAAGACCCTATTTCCAAATCAGGTCACATTAGGAGATTTTTGGGGTAAGGACTTCAACAAATATTGGGAGAAGGGGCAGACTGTTCGACCCATAACAGTGCCCTGGAGACAAAGCAGGATATTAAGTAGGCCACTGCAGTGTGGGTCTAGAGTTCAAAAGAGAGATCTGGACCAAAAATACACATGTGGAAGTCTCTGGTAAACATTGACCATTGAAGCCATTGAGCATCAGTAAGATTAGCTAGAAATTTAGAACAGATAAAAAGAAAGGGGAACCTTGTGGAATTTCTTGCAACCATTGTGGAGAAGAAGGTTAACTAGGAAAGGTTGATTTGCCAAGGAATGGCCAGGAAATAGGAAAGCCATCAGAGAATCCAAAGGGAGAGTTACAAGAAGGACATGGTCAGTAGTATCTAACACGATTGAGATGAGGACACAAAAACATTAAAGATGTGGAAGTAGAGATTGTAGGTGAGAATAACAAGAGCTATTTAAGTGGAATTATGGAGGCAGAAGCAGAATGAAGTGATGAAGAGGTAGACTACCACAGTTATGAACAAGTACTGGATAATATACAAACTTAAAGACTTTCTGTACTCATATTTTTTCTATCAAGTTGTTATTCAGAGTTTTGGGCACAGTAACATCTTTTAAAATCTTTGCTTTTCTTCTAAAGGAGTGTCTGAAGATGAATCCGGATGACAGATTAACATGTGCCCAACTCTTGGAGAGCCCCTATTTTGATTCTTTCCGAGAGGACCAAATTAAAAGAAAAGCACGTAATGAAGGAAGAAACAGAAGACGTCAGCAGGTACCTCCATTCAAAAGTTAAAAGTGCTATAAATGATTTTTTTTTCTTTTTTCTACCTTTTGAAGTGAGACTGGGTGGACACCGAAACCTTATCTTTGCACTGGTTTAGTTGCATTTGTTTACTTAATACTGGTGATTGATGTAATAAAATCATAAAACTATGAAAATATCCAGGTTGTTACAAAATCTTATTCTAAAAACACTTAAATTATTGCACATTCTTTTGTTATACTTATTGAATATCCCACCCGCCAGATCATGTACCCAAAACACAACAGCTTCATAAAACTCTCATTGGAAGAGGACTGAATTTTAACCTGCATCACAGAGCAATCCCAGTACCTTTCTGAATCCTCCAGATGCTTGATAAAGGAAACTTGACTCTTACCACCCAGGGCAGGCACCTAAGTCTGCCTTTCTTAGATTTTTTCTTGAAGCCAAGGACAACTCTGGCCCAATACAAAGGATAAAATTCAGATGCCTGGGAACCAAATTCTATCCTTAGGTGTGCCAGTATTGTAGGAAAATATGGTGAATATGATGAAAAACATTGATTCTGCTGTGTATTAGGCTATTACTCTTTATTTGCTTTCAGAAAACTTTGAAGTTAAAACATGAACTCCATGGAAGTAAGTTTGTTTAGGGTTTTTTCCCCCTCATCTCATCTTCAGCAGCTTAAACAATATCTGTCACTTAGAAAGTACTAATAAATATGATCCAAATAAATAAATAGATGAGTACTACTTATTAGTAAGCCAAGATGATAATTTTTAATTTATGAGAGACAGATCATCGTCCCATTTGTGTTTGCATAATCTTCCACCTTTGATCTACTTTTTGGTCATTTATCTTCTCATTAACATGTCACCAAAAAGGAAGAAGGCAGTCTGTCTTTTTTTTTCCCCCCAACTGTTTGATAAATAAAATAGAAGTTTGTTGGGAGAGAAAGATCAAACTAATCAGTAAGAAGAAATGTTAAGATGATTTTTGTGTATCTAAAATCTCTGGGTCCCCAAATTTTTATTACACAGACCATTTTACCTTTTACTGTTGGTTACGTGTTTGTTAGTTAAGCCCAATATAGTTTACTTAAATAACCAAAAGATCAGGGTTAAGTCTGAAGCAACAATCTGAAATACAGTGTGAAGCA
The DNA here is from genome assembly GCA_004027375.1 of Macroglossus sobrinus. Taxonomy (NCBI): domain Eukaryota; kingdom Metazoa; phylum Chordata; class Mammalia; order Chiroptera; family Pteropodidae; genus Macroglossus; species Macroglossus sobrinus. The sequence continues at coordinate 10,827 of PVKZ01001826.1, read as the reverse complement.
GCAATCTGAAATACAGTGTGAATTGTTTAAAAACACTGTCCCCAAACCTATGGTGTGTAAGGGTGGACAACGGCACTGCTCCATCCTGCTTCTTGGTTCCCGATTCACGTTCTCCCATTCTCGCCTCAAAGAGTATCCTAGAATAAGTAATAGAACCGAATGTTCAAGCATCAGAATATCACAATTTTTGGAAAGGTAACCCTGCTTAATTTTAAAATTGATGTCTTTTGACATCTTTATACCGTATGTATCCTTTTTTTTTTTTACCATCCTTAAATCAAACTGTATCAATTTACTTTCTCATTTTTGTCTTGTTCTGCTAATAGAATCAACTGTTGCCACTCATACCAGGAAGCCACATCTCCCCCACACCTGATGGAAGAAAACAAGTCCTCCAGTTAAAATTTGATCATCTTCCAAACATTTAGGAAAATGTTCTTTCAAGTGGAAAGTAATTTAATATGTACACATTTTTTGTACAAGAGAGATAGGAATTCTCAGTATTTCAAATGCAAATGAGCCATATGAAAATTAAGATGCCTTTCTAGATTTGTTTTCCTCTGATCATTACTGATTCCTCTGCCCATGCTTTTTACATGCCAACTTTATCTTTTAGAACATTTTCTTTAAATGTTATAAAGTCTGAAACTGCACATATGGAGGAGACGTTTTCAATTTCATCAGAGCCGCCCCTCTTGAGGCAATTTATATTGAGAATTTGTGGGCTTATACTTTGATTTATGAAAAAGATTTATGTTTTTCATCTTTCTTCAGTTGATCACATAATGTCTTAGAGCAATCAGATAGTTTGCCTGTTTGATTTGTTGTTTGTGTAAAGAATAACATTATATTTCTGCATTTTAATTCACTCATTGTAAATCTGTTGAGTAATGCTGGTATTGTATTCTGCGTTTTTATACTGGTGTAGAAAGGAAACCTTGAAATGTCATCTAGGCTTATTTCTTGATTCAGGGACAGACTCTACTTTCTCTGTCTCATGAGACATTGACAATTCTATTTTTAAAGCTAGCTAGAGAAGATGCCATACATTTACATAGCAAATAGTGGATGAACCACAAGGAATACCATTCTCATAAGATCTGAGGATAACTGACTGCTGACTCTACAGCTGTCCTTTGATACATCACGGTCTCTTAACCCTTTTCTCCTCATGACAAAATCATCTCAGTACTAAACCTATCTTCACGGGTGTATTTTCAAAATGGTTTATTGTCAGCAATCTCTTCCAAACATTTGCATCCATAGCCTCTGTGAATCTGTGCAGCCCTAAATTTGTGCTTCGTGATCAAGTCAGGTATATAAACTTTTTTGAGAACAGGAAGATTATCTTTCACTTAACTTCATTTGTGTCTCTTACCAAAAAAAGAAGCAAATAAACAAAACACCTCAATAGGTGAGCCCAATTTATACTGGAATATTTTCCCAAGTTTGACAAATTTGACAAATTTTCAGATTTGACAGACAAACCTATCTATATACATACATATGTACGTATATACACATATATTTATCATTATAAATTCTGAAGCACCATGATAGATGTCTTGTATCCTGGACATCTAAGAATGATGCAGACTGTATAAAGTACTTCTACTTTGTTAACAAGGAGTCCATGTAAAATAATAGCATGAAGCTGTCCATCACTGTCTAGGATAAAGACATGAAATAGTCATGTTTCTCTCAATAAATATTATTTCATCAACTCTTTTCTGCTCTTGGGCTTGGTATGCTCACCTGAACAATGTCAATTTCTCCAAATACACATAATTCCAAAAATTTCTTGTATCTAGTACCGAGACAGCAAGCATAAATTGTTTTTAAGAAAACACAGTAATGCCTTACGTTCATCTCTAAAAGTTTATTGCACTCATAAACTTGGCTATGGAAACTTCTAGAGACTCTCATTCAGTTATTAGGGAGTTTCTCTTTACTGAGGAATTATGGCATCTTAACAGTAATTCCTTGCTGGAAGGACACTCTAAGTGGGCTTTTTTGGTCATTTAACATTCTGAGTGTGAATATAAGCTGCTAGGGACTTATTTTCAACTTATTATCAAGATTGTGCCTCTTCAGACTTGTATGTTTCTTGCATTTTTAATAAGGTGATACAGATACTAGGAAAATGAGAAATAAAACATCAAAGGGAACATTGCTGAGAGATTTATTTTTAGCTTTTACATGTTCTTTTTTATCATGTAAACCTTCTTATTGCTAAACCATTCATGCTGCTCCAGTTCTCCTAAGTGTGTATCTTATATATTTAATAACACACACACATGCAGAAATTAAGAAGATAGCAAGGCTCCATTACCCATTTTTCTTAATTGTAATTGTGCCTCAACAACAATAGAGTTTTTGGCAGGAGTTGGTAAAGTGACTGTCTTCCCTTACTTTTGCTCACATTTAAGAATTAATTCAAACGAGCATTTTACAATTGTTTTTCCTTAGACAAATCTATCATTTGGGTATCATTGGAGAAGAGAAAGCATCTAGTGCTTAGAAAAATATTCTGAGCAGGCATATTACCAGGAAGAAAAATACTCTTCTGATGGCATTTGCATACCCGACTTTCCCTGGGTGACCCAGGCCACATGGCACTGCTGCTGCCTGAATCACACAGGTACACGGATCTCAAACTGCAACTCCTGTTTTCAGTGCATATTTCTCATGTCTTTACCACACAGATTTTTTTTTTTTTATTTCTCAGCCACATAGAAGACAGTTGCACTTCAAAGTCTAGGACCCAATTTAAGTAAGGACTTGTAAAACTTATCCTCAGAAAATAGACTTGCCCCGGGATCCTTGCAGAAGTCCACACGATTCTGTGAAGGCGTTTCCTTCATAGCCTTGTGTAATTTCTGGTTTGCCTGGGACTTGTGTCACTCGTGTCAGCTTTCCAGCTTTGTAATTTATTTATATAGCTCCTTTTTGGTGCTGTCCAAGTATCATACTGCCATAGTGAGTGACACCACCTGAATTCTCCCTTTTCTACCTCGGCCTTACCTCTTTGCACCCTAGTTTCCTCAAACTTTCCACACACGTGCCTGAGAATCTCCAAGCAGTTTAGTTTAGTTTGTTTGTTTGTTTTTTGCAGAGCACTTTACAGAGAATTACAAATTCAGACTCAACAACTTCTTAGTACTCCTGCTGCTTGGGGAAGAAGGAAATACACCATAGAAAGGGACATTTAATTAGACCTGTATCAGTTCTGTAAACCTGTTTGCTTGGACTCTTTCTTTGGCCTCCATTTCAGTCCTGGTGCTAATGAATGTAGTAATTGTTCCAAATTGCCCCAGTCACAAAGCCCTTTCAGGGGGTCACTTTTTGAAGATTATTTTAACTAAACTGAATCATTGAAAAGTTGTGTTCAAGAGGCTTTTGAATGCTTTGATTTAGGGTGTAAAAACAAAGCACTGAGGTAGGGAATGAAGAGGTGAGCAGGAAGGTATTCGTTCTAAGTTAGCTGTATCACTGCTCATCATTGCTTGTGCAGATTTCTCAAACCACAAGACGTAAGAAAGTTATTTTGAAAAAAATTTCAATTGTGAAAATGTTTTATGGTTCCTTAGCTTACTTGCATAGAATTACAGTTTTTTCAAAAAGACAGCACTTTCTTAGTCAGTTACTACCACCAGTGATTTCAAATCATGGTTTTAGAACAAATGGCACAGAATTCTCCCTCCGCCCCAAATTTTTTAAATTAAAACATGCCACTGGAAGAGAAATGATCCTAGAATTTCACAAACAGTAAAATCTTGAAAAAATTGAGGAGTCAATGTAAGATATAAGCTAAATCACAAATAGATTTTTAAATGCTTGTAGTTAAGACAAAGATAAAATGTCACTTACAAGTTAATATTCTCGAGATATGTGTATTTGTCTTTAATTAAAATCATTAACTCAATAACTTCATTCTTGTTTTAATAGATGACTAAAAGACTTGACGAGTATTAGTGTAGAGAATAATAGAAATATTATTTGGTCTGGAAGTTAGAATACTGGGTTCTTGGCCTGGCTTGCAACTCTGTGTGGCCTTGGGATTAAATACTTTGGTGACTTTATATTTGTATATATAACTTAACTTGAATATGTTCTTTAGTTTATTTTAGTTCATTTTCTCATTTGTAAGAGAGTAGAGAAGCTAGACGATCTAAGACTCTCCTTCAGCTCTAAAGTTCTGTGATTCTCTGCAGCACATGGTGTGATGTATCTTCTACTAGAAGAGGCTTTCTAGAGATTGTTTTTCATTAACAATACCAAGATAAATTTTGGTGTTTATGATCTAGCCAGGAGCAAGGAGATCTCTTTTTCTTTCTCTCTCTCATCTCTTTCTTGCTTGATTTCTTTGACACACACACAAACAGACACAATACTACTCCCTGCTAGTTCTATCAAGTCAATAGTACTTTTCAAAGAAACATCTATTGGAGATTAAATATAAATTAAAGTGGATTTTAAAGCTAATTATCACTAGATTTTAATGTAAATAAAATGAGTGTACTTTTAAAATGCAGAAAAATATGTAATCATTCTTTGATGTTTAACTCTAGCTTGGAAATGACACATATGCTGTGAAATATTAAGATAACCATCAAGGCAAAGAACATTTGGTACATTTCTAACTTTAGTAAAACTTTTAGTAGTTTCCGTAAATGATAACTTAATGGAGTTCTACAAATATTGTTTTATGTTTCAGCGGCAGAGACTTGGACTCAGTCAACTTTATATTTAACCTATAATTTACTCATGCTGAGAATTGGTTACCCTACTTAACAGGCATATAAATGACTTTTATTTATAAAGTTAAAAGTTTTCTGTTATGAACACTAGTCACTGACCCTATCTCTCAATATTGTCACATTGAAGATGTGTATCTGCTTATTATTTTAGAACATATTAATATAGAAGCAGATCTATTTTAGATCACATGAAATTATAGCTCTATGTTAATTAGCATTTGATAATTAGCACAATGACAGTTGTTTTAGTTGTTTTATATTAACTATATAAATACATAATATTTTTTAAATTTAGCTTAAGATAGTTAGAAAACCTTAGTATGGGATTAAATACTTTGGTGACTTTATATTTGTATATATAACTTAACTTGAATATGTTCTTTAGTTTATTTTAATAAAAGTTAGAAATAGTTCTGTCTCTTTATTTCTGTTTAACTTAACTATTAATCCATTATGTAACACTTTGTATTTAGGTAAGAACAACTGTCATCTTCATATAAATTCCAGAACTTGTTATTTAATTTCCCATCAGTTGAAATGTCTGAACAGCTGACATGACAATGATTTTTTTTTTTTATGCTTTGGGTTGGGAAGTTTTACAAATGGAAAACCTAACAAAATCTTTTTCACTCTGACCAGCTAAATGCTTATTCCTGAAAACATCTTTACAACTTTACTTTGAGGCTATAAGATTCTTCTTTTTTCAATTCATCAAAAAATTTCTATGACTCTTGACAGTACTTGAGCTACGAGACATGAAATTTTCATGCAACTTTAGTTCTAGGCTATCACAGTAGTTTCTGTTGTAGGTTTAAAAGGGTGAAAATGCTCAAGACCTAACTTAAACTAATGTTCATGAGAAAGAGAAACAATTATTAAAATAATGAATAAGGTCATTATTTAAATGTTTCAATTATTTTATTTTATTTTGAACTAACCTTTCTACTTTCATTATTTTTAGTGGTGCTTATGTTTGAAAGAGTATAGTGAATTATTTCTGTCAATGACTGCAACAGTTTCTCCTATCCTGTGTGCCTTTTACAATGATACTTTGCCTATCCTTTTGTTAAAAGGTGAAGTCTCCCTCCCTTCTCCCCGTCTTGTGACCTGTGACTTCCTTAGACAAATAGAATGTATCAGAGATGCCATTGTGCTATTTCTGGGCCAAGGCCTTAAAAACCCAAGCAACTTCTGCTTTCTCTCTTTGGGGAAACCAGACACCATGCTGTAAAGAAGCTTAGGCTAAACTTACAGATGATAAGAAACCATATGGAGAAAAAGAGGCCACTGGAGGACCACCAAAGGGCCAGTGATGAGAGTAGAGCCTTCTCGAAACTTCCCATTCAGTGCAGCTACCAGCTGAATGTAGCCAAATGAGTGTCCCCAGCCAGCATCAGGTAGAACAGGATAACTGCCCAGCTGAGCCCAGTAAACCCACAAAATTATGAGAAATAATGAATTATTACTGTTTGAAGTCAATACATTTTGACATGATTTGTTATGTAGCAATAGATAACTGAAACAGCATATTTTTAAATGGTATACCATGTATTACAGTTGAGAGGCAAATTCTCAAATAATATGCACACTTAAAAGTAAGGCTTAGGGTCTGATGTTATTTGTCCTAGAACTATACACTCTAGGGAATCTGAAAATCATTCTTCTCTGCTACCCACTGGCCTCTATCTATGGATCTTATTTATTTTAGTCAAGACTGCTGTACTTCCTAGGAAAATATCACCTACTTAGAAAACATATGTTAATGACCCCATGCAGGAAATCTAAAACACCAAAATGAAGAAATAATCCAGACATTGTAGTTTTCCAACGACATGAGTACATTCTTGTACTTGATCTCTTTGCAGTGGCCTAAGAGGAACCTTCCTTCTTTTTGCAAGAAAAACATAGACATCTGTGTTAGATAACTGGGTAAGTGCCAGTCTATTAGTTTTCTACCTTTAACCACCCACCACCCCCCCAAAAAAAGTCAATTGGGGAGCTGATAGGTGTTTTTAATCAGTGCTCCTCACTCATCCTCCCATTCAGTAGACTTCAACTAGGGATCATCTTGTGTGCTTTTAGGGAAAAGGCTCATCTAATTGCATGAAAAGAGTGTCTCATAAAAACAGTCTCTAGCACCTTTGAGTATTCAGGATAACTAATGTCATTGTCTTTCCACACTTTCCCTCTTTCTTGCTCAACTAGAAGGATGTCCCACCAGAGGGTAGATTTTGGCTTTGCACTTACAGATCATAAGCATCTTCAACTCTAAAATGAGAATATCACCTAAAATGAGAATTTTAACACCTGAGGTTATATATAGTATTAAATGAAATAATTATATTAATAATATAATTATTTGTAATATAATTATTATGATCTAGCCAAGAGCAAGGAGATTTCTTTTTCTTTCTCTCTCTCGTCTTTTTCTTGCTTGATTTCTATTATATTACAATTATTTGTAATATAAGAGCTATATAAATATTATTGCTTTTATTACTCTCTAGAGCTTTTGGAATATATTAAAGCTACAGTTAATATGTGGTTCCTTGAAAGAAAGCCATAGACTTTTTTTAATACAGTGGTTAGTGTTTCCTCCCAAAGAAGTGTGAGACTTCATCCTACTCAGCTGTTCATATCTTCTCTTTGGTGGTTTTTGCTCTTATCTTCCAGCAAACAAAAATGTCAGGTTTTTGTTTTTATACCAATTTAGTTTACTGATACTTTTTAAAATATTAGCTTCTTGTCTAGGAAACACTATCAAGTTACCAAGTACTAGGCAGAAACAGAAGAAAACAAGTCTTTAGTGGGATAAGTAGCCACCAAAAAAGAACAGCCTATTAACCAGAGAGGCCCAATTAAGACCTCAGCAGAAAACTTAAAACACTAATACCGGCATCATGAAATAGATTCTGACCATGACTCTGAGAAATTTCCTGAAGGGTTGGGATCATCACAGATAGAAGAGTTGGGACCTTCTCAGTGCCTTTATTCAGTTTTTCACTGTCTCCTGCACTGTCCCTCTCACTCTCTGCCTCTGAGAGGAGACCACATTCTGTCTGCAGAGTGTTACCCCTTTTCTAATAAACTTTCCTTTTGACTCTTAAAAAAAAAAAAAGTTGACTGGGGAAATAAAACTAAATTTTGAAGAAAAAGGCATTTTAGGTCTGAGACTACACAAAACAAATTTAATATTGTGTTCATTAAACAGTCCAGGGTAACTAGGTGTAGGAAACTAAACTAGAGAGCCAGGATAGAGATGCAAGTCTTAATTTAATCTGTGTATTCCAGCAATTGAAATCATATGAACAATTTATATTCCTGAGACAGTGAGGAAGTGCTGGGTGAACAGAAAAATCAGTCCTAATCTTTAAGAAACATTTGCAGTAAGAGGAAAAAGAAAAAAAAAAAAGGAAAGGAGAGGAACTGTTAGAAATGCCAGCGAGAGGAAGAATGCCATTTGTCACTAGCCCTACAATAGTCCCCATCTCAAGATCTCCTTTCCACTGTCCCTCCCTTCAACTTTCCTAATTCTCTTTTCTAGCCATACATCTACTATTCTTTGGTTTGAATTCCTATCCTATTGTCATCAGTTTCTTCCTTTACCAAATACCCATCACTTCACACTCTGCTCTAACAAACACCTACTCCATTATTCAATTTCCTTCCTTCTGGATTTGCCAATCTCTTTCTACTACCTGCAGTTTTCAGGTTAGAGAAGATCATACTGTATTTAATCTTGTCTAAGATAAGAGCCCTTTATAAAATACCAGTATTAACTTTTATAAACTAAATTTTAAAATAATCTTAGATGGAATTCAGATGAATCCCTAAAATAAATATTTTTTTGGAGATTGATATCTCTTTAAGTGCCATACACTCTATTATTCCTTAAATGTAATTCCATATAGAAAAAAAAATCCCTCACCAAAATGAACTCTGTCAAACATTCCCTATAAATCATGGGGTTTTAGCCACAAGTTGGCTTCAAGGGCTTCAGCAGAAGTCCCCTCTTCCATTTCCACATCCAGATTCCAAAGGGAACGCGGGGCAGCTAGTGCCTGGACGCCAGGAGCTCGCCGCGTTGATCGCGGGACCGCTCGCGATATTTTGAGCCTGAGACAGAGGACCTCATTCCCCTTGCCCTCGTACTCACCAGTTTACCTTTCCCTGTGACCTGAACCCTTTATGACTTGAAATAGAGCAAGACCATGACTAATTCTGCCCGACAGGCAGACCGGTCTAGAAGAGATAAAAATCCCTTCCTCATTCTGCCTTAAATATTTAACATTTAGAAATTCATCTGGGTTCCAAAGTAACCCTACTGAGAAGATTAGGAAGATAAAGTACCGGTTAGAATTTTTATGTGAATTTGTTTAAAGGAATCTCTTTCCCAAGAGCTGTTTGTCATCAGTGTGCTGAGAAAATGGAGCCTTGGTCTGGGGTCGGTGGGCTGTTGGATGGCTGAGGGCAACCTGAGGACACTGGGCCTTTCTCTCGGGATTGGGAGTGAAAGGTACCACAAGGAGTGAGGAATGGAGGTAGAAATGTACCTATGGCTCTGACCATTATTTCTTACAATGAACAGGCATCAACGCAGCATGGGGAATTGAAAATACTTTGGCTGGATTTCAGAGCCAGTTCTACTACTAACTGCACTGTGTCGAGCGTGTTCCCTTCTCTCTCTGGCCCCTCAGTCTTTAATAAGGAGTAGTCAAGCTCAGTGTTTTTAAAGATCCTTCCTTCTAGCTATAACATTTTGTGAAATAGCAAACTGTCATCCACCTTTTCTTGTTCCTGTGTCCTCTTCCACCTTCCTTTTCTCAGGTCTGTCATAGATTGATGAGAGAGATGAGGACAGAAAAAGGGCCTACCTAGGGACTGTGCTCTGTCTGCTTCAAGAGGAAAGAACTAGTCCTGTGTTTTTCCACCTTCCTGATCTATACTGACATCCCTTTCTCCATCCTGTCTGCTGCAGAGAGCTCACTCCATGGTGGCAAAATGCAAAATCCTGGGGGTGCAGTTACTTTGCAAGAGCCCAGCTTTCATGTTCTTCAGCAAACCAAAGATATTTAAGATGGTTTGTTATTCAACATTGGGCTTGGTTTTGTTTTCTTGTTGCTTTTGTTTTGTAGTAAGCACTTTAATCTGCCACAGAGGATGGCGCGTCATAGCTGATCTGGACACCACTCTGAAAAGGAAGAATACCATTCTTGCCCAGTAAGTGCACAACATGCCCTTTGATCAATAGCATCGACAAAGGAGAATACACATGGCTGAAGGGCTAGCTATTTAAGTGCAAGTGAAATTGAAACTTCAATTTTCAAATTGCACAATTCTTAAGGATTAAAGTAAATCCTTGGCCAGGCTCCCAGGAAGACTCCATCTAGTAACACTGCCAGGAGATTTTCTGGCAGTCTCAGGATGTAAAATCTGAGAACATTATTTACAGTATTTTTATTTTATCTCGACTTTCTAACCATCAGTTACCTTATCTTGTACAAATTCACAAAGCATTTTTTGTTGTTCTTTTTTTAATTTTTCAGAATTTCTAAACTTGTAAGGGAGTCTTTAATGACCAGTGCAGTTGAATATTTTAGTACATTTAACAAAGCTATAGGGAAGCATTAAATAATAATAGAAATCTCAAGCCTTATATAAGAAAAAGGGGAAATATTTTAAATCAATATTCTAAATATAAAGAAATGTATATATTTATATTTATATATTTATGTAAATTTATATATTTATATTAAAATACAAATTATTGATGCATTATGGAGGCAAATTAAGGCTTTTTTAATTCATCCAGTTTCACCAATTTATGTATATATTTTGTATTTATATACATGTATTATTATCTCTTTCTTGAAGGCCTTTATGTTCTTGGTAGATTAACTGATCCAAGGGAGCTAAATTACGTTAAGCCCTTATTAGATGTCAAACATTGTTTTGGGTGCTTTATTTATACTCTCTCATATACTCTCCCAAAAATATTTCTAAATGCTACAGTTATCACTGGGAAATTGAATCATGAGTGTCTTTCTGTTTTCTTATTTGGGTTTAT